>OU342746.1:65467675-65823932 GCA_910589775.1 Avena eriantha | reverse complement strand
ACCACCGGTGTCGTTGCATGTGTGTTCTTCCCATTAACCACACATGGATCCACCAGTGTCATTGTATGTCTGCTCTTCCCATGAACCACATCTAGAGTCATCGCATGCGTGCTCTTTTCACAAACCACAGCTAGAGTCATTGCATGTGTGTTCTTACAAACCATATCATGAACCACACCTAGTGTCATTGCATGTGTGTTCTTCTCACAAACCACACATGGATCCACCGGTGTCATTGCATGTCTGCTCTTCTCATTAACCACGGCTAGAGTCATTGCATGTGTTTTCTTCTCACAAACCACATATCACCAGAGTCATTGCATGTGTGTTCTTCCCATGAACCACACATGGATCCACCGGACTCATTGCATGTGCTCTTCTAATGAACCACACATGGATCCACCCAGTGTCATCGCATGTGTATTCTTCCCATGAACCACAAGTGGATCCACTAGTGTCATTGCATGTCTGCTCTTTTCATGAACCGCACCTAGAGTCATTGGATGTGTCTTCTTCTCATAGACCACACATGGATCCAGTGTCATTGCATGTGTGTTCTTCCCAAAGACCACACATGGATCCACTGGAGTCATTGCATGTGTGTTCTTCTCACAAACCATATCATGAACCACACCTAGTGTCATTGCATGTGTGTTCTTCTCACAGACCACACATGGATCCACCAGTGTCATTGCATGTGTGTTTTTCTCATTAACCACAGCTAGAGTCATTGCATGTGTGTTCTTCTCACAAACCACATATCACCAGAGTCATTGCATGTCTGTTCCTCCCATGAACCACACATGGATCCACCGGAGTCATTGCATGTGTGTTCTTCTCACAAACCACACATGGATCCACCCAGTGTCATCGCATGTGTGTTCTTTCCATGAACCACACATGGATCAAGCAGTGTCATTGCATGTGTGTTCTTCCCACAGACCACACATGGATCCACCGGTGTCGTTGCATGTGTGTTCTTCCCATGAACCACACATAGATCCACCAGTGTCATTATATGTCTGCTCTTCCCATGAACCACGGCTAGAGTCATCGCATGCGTGCTCTTTTCACAAACCACAGCTAGAGTCATTACATGTGTGTTCTCTTTACAAACCATATCATGAACCACACCTAGTGTCATTGCATGTGTGTTCTTCTCACAAACCACACATGGTTCCACCGGTGTCATTGCATGTCTGCTCTTCTCATTAACCACGGCTAGAGTCATTGCATGTGTGTTCTTCTCACAAACCACATATCACCAAAGTCATTGCATGCGTGTTCTTCCCATGAACCACACATGGATCCACCGGAGTCATTGCATATGTGTTCTTCTTACAAACCACACATGGATCCACCTAGTGTCATCGCATGTGTGTTCTTCCCATGAACCACACATGGATCCACCAGTGTCATTGCATGTTTTCTCTTTTCATGAACCAGAGCTAGAGTCATTGGATGTGTGTTCTTCTCACATGGATCCCGTTTCATTGCATGTGTGTTCTTCCCAAAGACCACCCATGGATCCACTAGTGTCATTGCATGTGTGTTCTTTTCACAAACCACACATGGATCCACCGGTGTCATTGCATGTCTGCTCTTCTCATTAACCACAGCTAGAGTCATTGCATGTGTGTTCTTCTCACAAACCGCATATCACCGAAGTCATTGCGTGTGTGTTCTTCCCATGAACCACACATGGATCCACCAGAGTCATTGCATGTGTGTTCTTCTTACAAACCACACATGGATCCACCCAGTGTCATCGCATGTGTGTTCTTCCCATGAACCACACATGGATCCACCAGTGTCATTGCATGTCTGCTCTTTTCATGAACCACAGCTAGAGTCATTGGATGTGTGTTCTTCTCACAGACCACACATGGATCCCGTGTCATTGCATGTGTGTTCTTCCCAAAGACCAAACATGGATCCACTAGTGTCATTGCATGTGTGTTCTTCTCACAAACCATATCATGAACCACACCCAGTGTCATTGCATGTGTGTTCTTCTCACAGACCACACATGGATCCACCAATGTCATTGCATGTGGGTTTTTCTCAGAGACCATATCATGAACCACACCCAGTGTCATTGCATGTCTGTTCTTCCCATGAACCACACATGGATCCACCGGAGTCATTGCATTTCTGCTCTTCCCAAGACCACACATGGATCCACCAGTGTCATTGCATGTGTGTTCTTCCCATGAATCACACATGGATCCACCAGTGTCATTGCATGTCTGCTCTTTTCATGAACCACAGCTAGAGTCATTGGATGTGTGTTCTTCTCACAGACCACATATGACCAGTGTCATTGCATGTGTGTTCTTCCCATGAACCACACAAGGATCCACCAGTGTCATTGGATGTCTGCTCTTCTCATGAACCAGACATGGATCCACCTAGTCTCATCGCATGTGTGTTCTTCCCATGAACCACACATGGATCCACCAGTGTCATTGCATGTCTGCTCTTTTCATGAACCACAGCTAGAGTCATTGGATGTGTGTTCTTCTCACAGACCACACATGGATCCAGTGTCATTGCATGTGTGTTCTTCCCAAAGACCACACATGGATCCACTAGTGTCATTGCATGTGTGTTCTTCTCAGAAACCATATCATGAACCACACCCAGTGTCATTGCATGTGTGTTCTTCCCAAAGACCACACATGGATCCACCAGTGTCATTGCATGTGTGTTCTTCTCACAAACCACATCATGAACCACACCCAGAGTCATTGCATGTGTGTTCCTCCCATGAACCACACATGGATCCACTGGTGTCATTGCATGTCTTCTCTTCTCATGAACCACACTTGGATCGACCCAGTGTCATCGCATGTGTGTTCTTCCCCTGAACCGCACATGGATCCACCAGTGTCATTGCATGTCTGCTCTTTTCATGAACCACAACTAGAGTCATTGGATGTGTGTTCTTCTCACAAACCACATATCACTAGTGTCATTGCATCTGTGTTCTTCCTATGAACCACACATGGATCCACCGGTGTCATTGGATGTCTCCTCTTCTCATGAACCACATATGGATCCACCCAGTGTCATCGCATGTGTGTTCTTCCCATGAACCACACACACATGGATCCACCAGTGTCATTGCATGTCTCCTTCATGAACCACAGCTAGAGTCATTGGATGTGTGTTCTTCTCACGGACCACATATCACCAGTGCCATTGCATGCGTGTTCTTCCAAAAGACCACACATGGATCCACCAGTGTCATTGCATGCGTGTTCTTCTCACAAACCATATCATGAACCACACCCAATGTCATTGCATGTGTGTTCTTCTCACAGACCACACATTGATCGACCAGTGTCATTGCATGTGTGTTCTTCTCACAGACCATATCATGAACCACACCCAGTGTCATTGCATGTGTCTTCTTCCCATGAACCACACATGGATCCACCAGTGTCATTGCATGTGTGCTCTTCCCACAGACGACACATGGATCCACCAGTGTCATTGCATGTGTGTTCTTCCCATGAACCACACATGGATCCACTAGTGTCATTGCATGTCTGCTTTTTTCATGAACAATAGCTAGAGTCATTAGATGTGTGTTGTTCTCATAGACCACATATCACCAGAGTCATTGCATGTGTGTTCTTCCCATGAACCACACATGGATCCACCAGTGTCATTGCATGTCTGCTCTTCTCATGAACCATAGCTAGAGTCATTGGATGTGTGTTCTTCTCATGAACCACACATGGATCCAGTGTCATTGCATGTGTGTTCTTCCCAAAGACCACACATGGATCCACCAGTGTCATTGCATGTGTGTTATTCTCAAAAACCATATCATGAACCACACCCAGTGTCATTGCATGTGTGTTCTTCCCAAAGACCACACGTGGATCCACCAGTGTCATTGCATGTGTGTTCTTCTCATAAACCAAATCATGAACGACACCCAGAGTCATTGCATGTGTGTTCTTCCCATTAACCACACATGGATCCACTGGTGTCATTGCATGTTTTCTCTTCTCATGAACCACACTTGGATCCAACTAGTGTCATCGCATGTGTGTTCTTCCCATGTACCACACATGGATCCACCAGTATCATTGCATGTCTGCTCTTTTCATGAACCATAGCTAGAGTCATTAGATGTGTGTTCTTCTCACAGACCACATATCACCAGTGTCATTGCATGTGTGTTCTTCCCATGAACCACACATGGATCCACCGGTGTCATTGGATGTCTGCTCTTCTAATGAACCACACATGGATCCACCCAGTGTCATCGCATGTGTGTTCTTCCCATGAACCACACATGGATCCACTAGTGTCATTGCATGTCTGCTCTTTTCATGAACCACAGCTAGAGTCATTGGATGTGTGTTCTTCTCACAAACCACATATCACCAGTGTCATTGCATGTGTATTCTTCCCAAAGACCACACATGGATACACCAATGTCATTGGATGCGTGTTCTTCTCACAAACCATATCATGAACCACACCTAGTGTCATTGCATGTGTGTTCTTCTCACAGACCACACATGGATCCACCAGTGTCATTGCATGTGTGTTCTTCTCAAAGACCATGTCATGAACCACACCCAGTGTCATTGCATGTGTGTTCTTCCCATGAACCACACATGGATCCACCGGTGTCATTGCATGTCTGTTCTTTCCATTAACCACAGCTAGAGTCATTGCATCTGTGTTCTTCTCACAAACCACATATCACCAGAGTCATTGCATGTGTGTTCTTCCCACAAACCACATATCACCGGTGTCATTGCATGTCTGCTCTTCTCATTAACCACAGCTAGATCCACCCGTGTCATTGGATGCATGTTCTTTTCATAAACGGCATATGGATACTAATTAACCTTAGGAGAGCCCTAACCTTAGCGTTGGACCGAGTCTTCTAGAAGGCACTGCCTAACATAGTTATTCTGCTTGTCGATTGTTACATACCGTCCGATCGGGGCACTTGGACGATTGGGATGGTTTTCATGAGATCGATCCGCGAGTAGTCTGTTCTACGACATGATTGGCCACGCTTGCTCTGGACAAACTGGCAACACCAGGGGCTCCCCTTTTGCGAGTGTCACGACTCACGAGTTGAGCGGGCCATATTCCAGTGTCACGTCCCCATTACTTCTCTTCCTCCCCGTACTTCTCTTCGTTCCCCTCGAAGCCACATTCCCCACTGCACTCCCATCCTACCGTAGCCGGAAGCTGACTGCGTCGTCATCCCAATCCCCTCTCCGGCAGCCACACCCCTCCCTCTCGCCATGGATTCAAGGGGAGACGACGAGGAAACGCGTCGTGACGATAGGGACGGTGATTTCGATGTGAGTCATCTCATCTCTATCTCTATCTCTATCATCCGTGGCCAGTTATCTATTTTTTGAGCCAGATCTACTCTGTTTACTCATGCGCGTATGATGTGTCAGGCCAACCAGACGATGTATGACGCCGACTATCATGGTTTAGCGGATGAAGACAGTCCTCTGCTATGTAAACATGGATATGTGCCCACTAAATTTGTAGCGTTCGAAGGATGAAACGCAGGCAGGAGGTTTCTATGGTGTCAAGGACATCGTGCAATGATGCAAGGCGGAAGTTGTGGTGTTGTCAAATGGGTAGATCCAGAGTGGCCCAAATCGATGCAGAAAACGTTGGACAAACTATGGGAAATGACTGTTGAGTTGAAAGAATCCGCATTCAGCTCACTTCTTGACAGTGTTGAGATGAAGCTATGGGAACCAGTTGACACGACCAAGCATAAGCGAGATCTCATGGGGGTGGAAGACGAGGTTAGCAAAGTCGAGAAGGAGAGGGACGTGGCGTTGGCCCTGAAGGCTAAAACAGAGCAAGAACTGACTCAAGCAAGGAACGATCTCCACCAGGCCAAAGTCCTGCAGTACACAACTACGAGTATTGACAAGTGCATGAGGAAAAATGCAGAGAAACAATTGAAGCTGTGCAAGGAAGATGCTAAAAGGAAGGAGAAGCCAATTCGATCCTTGCTCTCGCAGGAAGATGCGCATCGGGCCAAGATTAGGAAGATCAAGGAGATGTGTGATAACTAGTTCTATTTAGCTTAAGCTCCGCGCCTTTTAAGTTGTAATATTTGTACTTATTGACCTAGCGGTCTGAACTATTGGTCCCGGATTCCAGGGAGGAAAAAATTGCTCCGACCCTGCATTAATTTGTGGAAGAATTTGTGATTTAGATCAATTTCTACCTCGATTTAGATCTCTGTCCCGGATTGGGAACATAATCGTGGACCAAAGACACCTTTCCTACTAGTGTATTTTGACACTGGTGGTTTGTTTAAACGTAATCTACGTGGATTGTGCCGCATGCAAATGGCACAACCACAATTTATAAAGTGGAAGCACGTACACCCAGTTACTGGATATCCGGGAACTTCGCCAGATGCAGGGGATGCAGGAGCAGAGAGGCAGTGAGATAGACGGGATCAAGATTAGGCCAGAAAGTGGTACCCATTTCCTCCTCATCTGGGCATTATCAGTGAGAACATTGCTGTTTGTGTTGCCACGTCGTTGTGCAGCATCTGAGATAAGTTGCTACTTCGTGGAGTGTGGCAGCTTAAATAATTTATTTATGTGCCACTTACATTCCGTTGTATTTGGAGACCTCCTGCCCCTCAGCAATCGTGGAACCGGTGGATCATTGTTTTCAGATAGTAGTGGCACAATCACAATTTGGGATTCAACTACCGACTCGGGCGTTTCCAAACCCTAAGTCGCGGTACATTTTACTCAGAGAACATGGGTAAATTGTTTTGCCCAGCAACGTGCCACACACAGAGTGATCAGAATTTAACAGAATTACATATATAGGTTCAAGTTCAACACATTACTATGCATCTTCATTGCCAGCAGCCTTCTTCCACACCTTCATGTCCAATGGCTTCTTCATTTCCTGCCTTCTTCCTCTTCCTTGGTGCCAATTTTCTTAGCTTCACGTACTCTGCATCGCCGGGACAATGGGCACCAGAATCGTGTCCAGCATCATCTTTCCACTCGTTTTTAATTTCGTTGGGCAGCAAAATGACTGACCCGGCAGTCATGTTTCTAACCTTGCGGCGCTTCCTGTCAAAGAAACAATACTGTTGCATAATTGCCCAATATCTGCAGAGTAAATAAAACAAAAATTACAATTCAGCACAAACATGCGAACTCCAAGCGACCTTTGCTTACCAGGAGCTAATTGCGTTCGAGCAACCACCCTGTCCAAGAATAGAAGGGCGACTCCCAGTTGCAGCAGCTTCCACATCCAGTACATGACATTTCAGGTCAAACATGGCAGCCGAAGCATACCATTTCATCAACCCAATTAGCTGACTGTCACACGTTATAGGAACCATGATGCCACGTTCATCCATGAAGCTGAACTTTGTTGTCTGCTTCGGCCATAATTCAACATGATTACGCAGAGCAGAAACCATATACTAGATTTAGTGCAGATCTGTGCAGGCGCTTCTTCCATCGTGAAACAATGGCTTCCATACCACTTGCCATTAGAGTCATACCTGTAGAGGACTACCGTAACCAGGTAAGGGGGTCCGCGCAGATCCCACTTGACAGAAAACTGTGGAGAAAATATGTTTGTCAGCGTTGGGCTAACGAACAATTTGAGGTTCAGTAGCCAGCTAGCAGTTGTAATTAGTGCGAATAGCAAAGAGAAGGGTAGCTCACCCGCATGTAGGCATAACTTCTTCTTCCTTGATAGTAGGATCTGCCATCCTCCGAACTGCTCGGCTCGTCGGCGGCGGAGGCGGGCTAGAGCATTGCAACGGCGGCTACAGCATGCGCCATTGGAGCTCGGTATCAGCGACTGGGCACAGCAACTAGCCGCAGCAACTTGGCGCCGGAAGTCAAATGTCCGAAGGGATCGTCCTGCCTGGAGGGTGGATTCTGACGCCGCCGGTGCTAGGGGAAAGCTGGGAATGGATTTGTGAAATTGGTCAACGCATCCAATCCACTTAGCTGCTCGATTTGCCTAAGAGGTTGCCGCGTTGGCGCCCGTGTCACGGACAGATAACCGACATGTGGGTCCTGACCGTCTACTTCACGGGGCGGTTTAACAGAATGTTTGTATTTGGTAGGGGTGAGATGAGTTTGCCTCGAAATGGCCCCTCTCAGTAGTTGGCGGCCCAACTTTTCGAAACGCGGTAATTTTAGGCAACTTAGGTACCGCCATGCGCTGGCCTGCCAACTTTGGTACCGCAGACGAACAATCCCGTCATGGGGCTCCACATCCTCAACACCCTCATGATGCCCAAGTGCCCCAGCATCGTCAACAACCGCGCCAAGAGCAAGAGCAAGCTCCGCAACAAGGTCACGAGAACCAACTTCCACCTCCTCAACCACAAGATCATCAACAAGGTCACCAAGCTCGTCGCAATGACCACAACAATGAAGAAACTTTCGGCTAGCTCAAGTTCGCAATGCCCAAGTTCACCAGATCCAATGACTCCGAAGAACACCTCTCGTGGGCACTCAAAGTCGACAAGATCTTCCGCATGCACAATTATAGCAACGAGAAGATGGTTGCCACGGGTTTGCTTGAGTTTGATGATTACGCCAACCTTTGGTGGGAACAAGTTCAAGTTGCTCGTGACGCAAGACAAGAACCGCCAATCACAACTTGGCATGACATGAAGGATCACATGAAATCCCGGTTCGTCCCTGCACACTACACGCATGACCTCTTCAACAACCTTCAATCGCTTCGTCAAGGGACAAAAACCGTGGAAGAGTACTTCAAGGAAATGGAACTCAACTTGATTCGCGCCAACATTGATGAGCGTATGGAGCAAACTATGGCATGCTTCCTTATTGGGTTGAACCATCCCATCAAGCGCATCGTCGAGTTCCAAACATACAACACCATGGTTGAGCTTGTGTACATAGCAACAAAGGCTGAACATCAAGTGCAAGAGGACATCAAGTACAACAAGCCCAAGACGTATTTCACCTACAAGCAAGCTTCAACTGCTACGCTAACAACATTCAATGGAAGCTCATCAAGTACCTCCAAGCCTTCCTTCAAGCCCACACTCCCTCAAGGAAAACTGCCCCCAAGTGGCATGCAAGCAAAGAGTGATACACCTTTCAATGGTGAATGCTACAAGTGTGGAGGCATAGGACACAACTCGGCCAAATGTGGAAGGTATTGTTCATCCATGACAATGGAAACGAAGAGTACTTGAGTGAAGATGAATTTGATGCCCGTGTCAAGGAAGGAATGGCAAGGCGACGAGTGGAAGATGATCAAGAACTCCTCATGTGTGAACATGACGCCAGTCCATCGCTTGTCATCACAAGGATCTTGACCACTCAAGCACAAGAGCATGAAGACCGCCGCTCAAATATCTTCCAAACACGAGCCGGCATCAATGGCAAATCTATCAAGGTGATCATTGATGGAGGGAGTTGCCACAACCTTGCTAGCACCGAGTTGTGTGAGAAGCTCAACCTCACCCTCCATCCGCACAAGCACCCCTACCACGTGCAATGGCTAAGTGACCAAGGGTCCGTGAAGATCAAGCATACCGTATCGGTCTCCTTCGCCATTGGTACTTACAACTATACAGTGGAGTGTGATGTGGTTCCTATGACAGTTTGCTACATGCTTCTTGGTCGTCCATGGAAATTTGACAAGGCTGCTCAACATGATGGTCGCACCAATGTATACACCTTCAAATGGCTCAACAAAACATGTGTTTTGCAACCAATGACTCCTAGCCAAATAATTGCGGACAATGCAAAGGCTTTAGCGAGGGAGAAAAGCACAACACCTACTTGTGAGAAGAGCGGTGAGAGAGAGAACCATCTCATAGTGAGTGAGAGCCACAAGCCAAACTTGAGTGGAAAAAATAAGAGTGTTCTCCTTGCCACCAAAAGTGAGATGAGAGATGTTCAGAACAACCTATCCATTTTGCACTATGTCCTCCTTTGCAAGGGACTAGCACAAGGAACTAATTAATTAACCAATGTTCCTCCATCTTTGTTGATTGTTTTGCAGGAATTCAAGGATGTGTTCCTCGAAGAGGTTCCTCATGGACTACCTCCTCTTCGCGGCATCGAACATCGCATTGACCTCATCCCCGGTGCACCACTTCCCAACCGCGCCGCTTACCGCATGAACCCGGAGGAGACAAAGGATATTGAACGTCAAATCAACCAACTCGTCTCCAAACGTTTGATCCAAGTTAGCACTAGTCCAAGTGCCGTACCCGTGATACTTGTTCCAAAAATGGATGATACGTTACGGTTATGCATGGACTGCCATCCAATCAATGTTATCACCGTGCGTTATCGACATCCCATACCGTTTAGATGATATGCTTGATGAATTGTGTGGAGCCACTATTTTTTCGAAAATTGATCTTCCTAGTGGTTACCATCAAATACGCATGGCTGAAGGTGATGAGTGGAAAACTCCCTTAAAGACCAAACTTGGTCTCTATGAATGGTTGGTTATGCCCTTTGGTTTATCTAATGCACCATCCACCTTCATGTGCCTCATGAATCATATCCTGCATTCTCTCATTGGAAAAAGTGTTGTTGTCTATTTCGATGATATTCTTGTTTATAGCAAATCACTTGAGGACCATATAACACATGTCAAGGAAGTTTTGCAAATCCTTCGACATGAAAAGCTTTATGCTAATCTTCCCAAGTGCACTTTTTCCAAAGACAAGTTGATTTTTCTTGGATTTGTTGTTTCTTCGAAGGGAATTGAAGTTGATGTGATGAGGATATATACTGGGATTATGATGATTCTGACTGCCTGAACTGGAAGGAAATATTGAGTGAAATCAATAATGACTGTCAGGTGAATTCATTCCTAATTGAACCTGATGTTTTACTTAATGAGAACGTTATACTACCTAAGTCTATGCATCTTTGTATGATCAGGTTTATTGATAACACAAGCATTGCGCGAGGAGGAGGAGAGTTGCAGCAAGAAGGACAAGCGCTAATTTCCAATATCAACAAGTGCGCAAGGGAGGAGCGGGAGGCATGCGCACTAGGAGGCAATGATGAAATCACATATGATCAAGAGAGAGAGAGAGAGATGGCGCACCAAGAATTACATGTTTGAGGTGTTCCACGACGTTTGGACTGCGTGCCAATAAGGCCGAACCTATATATGGGTCGGTATGTATCAGTTTGAGTCGAACCGAGTCAGTTTGGGCCAAGATATGGCTGTTTTTAGGCCTATTTAGAGGGGAGGACAGCCCTCATATAAACCTCCGTAGCCGTCACAAGTTAGGGTTTAGACCACGTTAAAATATTTTGGAGTTGTTTCTTTCACAGAACCTCTGGAATTACCCTGTGTTCGAATCTACCAACTATAATTGAGTGTGATCTATTGTTCCATTGGGAATTAGTAGATTGCATACTACCGTTCGTGGTCACGGCTACGTGCGCAAGAGCGTGGTGTTGTGAATATCCTACAAGGTTCGAGAGCTGTTGCATTGGCATCAGGGATTGAGCGGGAGAGTTCATAGCTACAGGCTAGTTATCTATCATCCACCATCAACAACGACAAGTGCTTGCTGAGAAGATCGGGCCACCCCATATCATCTTGGTATCAGATTTCCAGTTTTGCCTCGGTAAGCATCCACAAATTCATCCATAGATTAGTTGTTTTGTCCTATACAGAAAAAGCCACACAAAAATATTAGGGTTCATAGTTCATTGCCATAGCCTTGATAACACTGTTCGTGAGTTCTACTTGCTGATCGTAATCGTTTTGTGTAGCCTTTCTTCTAAATCTGAGTCGTAGTTTTTGTCAAGTTTTCGTCTGTTTTTGATCCGTTGTCGGAGTCCCTAGACTATTTCTAGAATGTTCGTCGTGTTCTTGAGTCTTAGATCTCTTAGATCTGTTTTCTTTTAGTCTGGGTTGTAGATCCGTTTGAAAGAAAAAAAACACAGAATCTGTTTCTTGTACGTGCGTGAGCGTGAGGGAGAAGGAAAGCAAGAAAAAAAAGAGAAAAACGATCACTACCTGATCGCTAGCTTCTCCACGTGATGCTCAAAAAAAATCATGAAGAAAGGCAGGATTTCAGGCCTTTTTTCTGCCGTGGTAGAGACCAATTCTCAGGTCAATTTTTTTCTTTTTTTTGTTTATTGTTTTTACTGAGTCCACATAGCATACCTATCCTTGTGAGCCTTAGTAAGCCTTTCTTTGTGTCTAAAACTATCCTACGAAACT
This sequence comes from Avena eriantha, assembly GCA_910589775.1. Lineage (NCBI taxonomy): Eukaryota > Viridiplantae > Streptophyta > Magnoliopsida > Poales > Poaceae > Avena > Avena eriantha. Next base: position 65,811,680 of record OU342746.1, on the reverse strand, counting down.
AGCGTGCTTAGTGCTCTGCGGGCTGCTCAGTTTAGCAATCTTGTGCCCGTTTCGTTGTGACATTGCTAGCGTCTCTCCTTGTGCATTGCAACACGAGCGTTCCTCCGACATACCTCACTTTATTGAGCTCATTTTCATAGTTGCAATTGCCCCATTTATCTCCACCGTGTGTGTTTCCGTGGGTCTTTATCATACGATCAGCACTAGGACTTGTTTGCGGTGTAGTTAGGATACCATAGCTACAGCTCCACCATAAATAACTTGTGTGTCCTGCGATCGTTCTCTATACCTTTGGTATTCACTTCATCACATCAGTGCATCAGTCTTTGAATTCGAATTGGTAAGCACCACTATTCACTTTGGAATGGTAAGATCTGCTTTCTTGTCAGTTTTTGAGTGAGTTGTGAGTGTGCCACCAAAACAATTCTGTGTTTTTGCACTAATGTACTAATCATGACTTCTACTAGTGTTGATGTGATGCAGAAATCAGATGATGTTTACCATGACTATTTAGCTATTGTGGTTGGCATGGCATATGATCCAACTACAATCAAGTGGCGATTGGAAAGTTCCGCCACACCCGTAGAATATCAGATTTGGGAAATTGATATGGGATTTGGTTTTGTGAGATGTCGTACTTTCGATGGCAAGTTCAATGGCCATATAGAATACATTCTTTGTGGCATCCCGCAAAACCACTACTAGAAAATCGCGTTGTTTTTGTGCATTGCATCATCATGACCGCATGCTCATATCATCATGCCACCTTGCATTTGAGCATCGTCATCATCACGCATGTGTTTGTCTAAAACTATTTTCTAAAAGCCTAGTTTTACTCTCTAAATATGCCATGTCTCTATTCAAAGTAAAACCCTAGCCCTCCGGAGTAATTTTGTGTTGTCTAAAAATAATTTACAAAAAGTCTATTAAAAATAAAATAACAGTCTAATAAAATACAAACGTTTCTACCGGGAAGACCGCCAGCCTGCCAGGCCAAAAGCCCGGCGAGCTAGCAGTCTACCACCCGGCCCAACTAGAAAACACCCTAACCCTGACCAGTCTAAACCCTAATTCCTACCTACCCCAACCAGTCCTAATCCACTCCCCAGCCCGCCGCCACTCTCTCTCTCTCTCTACCTGTCCACCTCACCCACACAGCCCCAGCCCCACACTACACACGCACACCGACACACACCAACCGCCGCACTCACCGCGTCCGCGCCTGCACACGACCCCACCCCGACCACCTCGGGCTCCGCCCCGCCCCTGGCCCCACCTGCCGCTCGCCCCGCGCCCCGGCGCCCTTCCTCTCTCCGCCCTCCTCTCGCCCGCCCCGCTCTCCTCCGCGTCCATCTTCTTCTCTGGCGCCGTCGGCCGCCGCCGGGCCTTTCCCCCGCACCCCACGTCGCCGTCCCCGCCGAGATCCCCGCTGCCTCTACGCGTTTCTCCGGCCCCGGCCGCGTGACCGCCGTCGTCCCCACCGCTTCTTCCCCGCCGCCTCGGGCCCCCTCCTCCCCGACCTCGTCCTCCTTCCCCACTACCCGTCGGCCGCCCGCCGACATCGGCCTCGCCGCCGTTCTCGTCGAGCCCCGCCGCCAGCACCTCGCCTTCCCCGGCCCCACCCGCGCATCTGCCACCGCCGCCCACAGCGCTCGCAAGCGCTGCCGCCCGCGAGGCCCCTCCTCGTCGCCGCCGAGCGCCACCGCGTCTTCCGCGGGCCCACCCGCCGACGCGCCCCATGTTCTCCTACCCCGCCGCCTGCGCGCGCCTGCCTCCCTCGGCGCCCCTCTCTGACCGCGTCGCCGCCAGCGACCGCCGCCGTGGCCTCCCTCTCCTCTCCTCCTCGCGCCCTTCCTCCGCGCGAGCCGACGACGCCATCAGAGCCGCGTCCCGCCGTCTCCCCTAGCGCCGGCCTCTGCTCCAGCCTCTGCGACCGCCGCCGTCTGCGAGCTCCCTCAGGCCGCCTCCCTCCGAGCCAACCGCGCCTCGCCCTGCTACCTGCGGTCCGCCTCTGCAGCGCGGCAGCAAGCCCCTCCTCGCCTCTGTCTCGCGCCGCCGACGCGCGCCCTGGGACCCCGAGCCCCGGACCCCCTCGCCGTACCGTGTGTTCGCCAGACGCCGTGTTCCGCCACATCGTGCCAGGCAGTACTTTAACAAGGAATAAGAGCCTGTTTCTTTTTCTCTTTTGTGGCGTTTGTTTACTGTTGTACCAGATTGCTTTGGAGTTGGGTGTTGTAGAGGTGATGTCGCTGCTGTTACGCGATGGTGATGCTACCTAGTACCCTCTCGGCGATCGAAAACTGCATGTGAGTTGGGCACCCGAGAAGCCACCCGAAGTCCACCACAACCGAACTTGGTTCACCCTCGGCCACCGATGCCGAATCAAGTTCTCCTTGGACCCGAGAACGCCAACATCTCCTTCCCGAACCGAAGACCACGGAGCGACAAGCGCTTCATCTCAGAGCACCAAGACCTTCTACACGGATCCGAACATCGAACCCCCAAAGCCAAGATCGACCCGATACGCGGACCCGACAAAATCTTCACGACGACAAGATCGACCCCGACCAGTGCAAATCCGATGAGCCGCCGATGCCGAACCAAGTCCTTCTTCCTGGAACGCCAAGATCTCCTTCACAGATCCGATGACCGAGACCCTGAAGACCAATCCCCGTCGAACCTTGAAACCCCAAGATCTTCGACCCTAATGTGATTCCCTATCTTAGACACCCATTATTTTTATAACATGACATTATCGACTGTTGCATATTAAATTGTTCATCTCGCATGCATATCATAATCATGCCGGATTTTCTGCCGTAGTATTAAATATTGCATCCGGTGTTTCTTTTAGTGCTTTGCTTCTTCGCGGATTAGACCGATGAGCGGATGCGAGTATCAACAAGTTCTCCAGATATGATCCGTCGACAGTGTTTCCTAGGCGAGCATCTCTTCCCCTTCTACCTATTTTGCATTTTATAGTCTTTCCTTCCTCCTGTTGATCTACTGCTATCCGTGTCGCGATGCTTTAGTTTCCGTATCCCAGTTATATCCCGTGCAGCCCCTATATTGCCTTGGACACCTCCTATTACCTGTGTTTGGTAGATAGCTGGCCTTGCGAGTCGTAGTTGCTTGCTCCGGTGCGATCTCATGTTGACGAATGCCACAGTTGTTGGAATGTGGGCAGATGTTTATTGCTGGCAGATGTTGATGGTGGAGATGATCATGACTTTAAATACAACTATTAAAATGCTAGATATAACTAATGCAGAGGCATCGGTGGGCAATAGATGTTATTTGGTTCTTCCACGCTCACTTGTGTCCCATAGGACCCCGAGTACTTGATACCTGTTCCTTGATTTTTCGCACTATCCACATCCGGGAGGCCTTATGGACCCCCCTGAGCCAGAGCTTGATTCATTTCTATTTCTTGGGGCCACAAGTAGTTTGGGGCTTTATTACTATCCTGTACCTATGCCATGTTACCACTTTATTATAAGATTGTGCGTGGAGCACCTGTACTGTTTTGGAACGTGGAATGTTTTCGCGGTATCGACAAGCCCAGTCACACTTTCGGGTTTCCGGTCGTTTACAGCCATTGACACAAACCCTGGGTCCGTTCTGGAGTCGGCCAACTTCGTTGCAGGTAGCTTAGTGGGGTGGCCCCCTGAAATATTTATGAATCCTTTGATTGCTTTGTCGTGAAAGCTTCGTTGGCTTTTGAGTTGGTTTTTCCGAGGTTGATCGAGTGTGTGTTGCTATTTGTGCACCCCTGCAGGGTAAAACTTTCTGAAAGCCGTGTCCGCGGTTATGGTCGACTCGGAGCACAGTATCTCGATCATAGACAAGCATAACTAAAGTAGTGCTATAAATTTGACTTAATACGTGACTAGTAATCAGAGGCAACTATAACGGAATGGATAATAAAAATGCCAACCACTGGTGGACCTGGGTTGTTTTGTTATACCTGCCTAGTAAGTACTGCAACTCCAATGGAATGTGATAAAAGTGCCAACAATTGCTGGGTTTTGGGATTCCTCAGGACAATTATATCTGACTAGTAAATGTTCCAACTATAATGGAAGGATAATTAAAACGGCCCACTACTTATGCTTCAGGATGACTCAAGCTATCTATATCTGACTAGTAAGTGCTTCAACTATAATCAAATAAGTAAAATTGCCAACTGTGTGAGTTCCTTGGACCGACTTCCTCGCTGGTCCCGAGGGGGAAATACCAGGATGGGTTTGTTTGGTGTTAGCTTCAGGTTGGATCCGAATAGGTCTTTCTTATCCCTCTCTGATAACCGCCAGTTGTATTGAGTCTCTATAGGTTGTTTAGTGCCGCTGCGCTGCCGCTTCAGCCCACCATACCTATGTAGGCGAGAGCCGCCGAATTCTAGCCTCGCCGTGTACTGGCCTCAGTACTGACGCTCCTCTTTTTCCTTTGCCCTTTGTCGGCACCCCTTTTGTTTTAGCAGGTTTGAGATCGCCGTCGTTAGCAGGGTTACCCTTCCGGCTTGGCCTGGGCAGGGTTATGGATGCCATTGGTTATTCTTCAGGGCTCTTAGCCCCATTTGCATCTTGTCCGTAGTCGGACGCTCTATCGTTTCGAGGTGATTTGGATCTTTGTATATTATATCTGTATTATTGACTCATGGAGTCGCTGATGTATGTATCTGTTATGTGGGTCCCATCGAGGACTGATGCGTAATGGTATTACTTCGTTTTCCACCCGCACGAAAGTGCCTGGTGGGCGTCCTTGAATCGTTTCTATGCGGGTTTGGCGAAAAGGGCTAAAACTTGCATAGGGCCGATTTGAGGGTGTTACAGAGTGGTATCAGAGCTCAGCAGTTGCGATACCCCACAAGTCCAGCCTGTAGGATAACCTAGCTAACGGCCGAAGTAGAGTGTCAAAACTATTTTGGAAAAATCGGTTGGATAGATCTGATTAGGTCTGATTTTACTCCTTACCCCTCTGCTATTCTCCTCTTACCTCGGCGTGTTTTAATTCTATTCTTTTCTCTTTCTTCGAGTCCAGGAATTCTCGTGGATGGGTTTTCGTCGTACCTTCAGGGTTTCGCTTCCTCCTTTGGTAACGGTGCTTCTACATCCGGTCTTCATGCTATCTGAGGAATCAGTCATCTGTTGGACTTCTCTATGTTCCTTCTTGTGCTTTCTGGTGTTTTCCGACGCGACAACATCCTCTACGCCAGATCCGATGCAGAGTCTGCATCCCTCCTTGTTTTCCCCTCGTTTGTCGAGATCTTCAGTCTAATTTCGAGAGTTGGTTGCGAAATTCTCCGATTCATGTGCAGAGTAATGGTTTGGGTGCGTGATGGACTGATCACCATCCGACTACTCTTATCATTCACTTTTGTAACTGAATCGGTGGATCCAGCAATTTTACTCCGTCCACGGAAGCTAGAGGTGGCTTTATTTGTTGATACCTCTACCTTTGCCCTTGTTCCCGGAGTGTTCTCTCGACGATCACGGACAATGACCTCTTGTTAGTGGTGTCGTGAGGATCTACATGAAGCGAGAAGATTCAGATCGCCGACCTTCTTCCCGGTACTATGAGGCGGATCTCGAGGGCGAGATCCATTGTTAGTGGTGTCGAATTGTGGCATCCCGCAAAACCACTACTAGAAAATCGCGTTGTTTTTGTGCATTGCATCATCATGACCGCATGCTCATATCATCATGCCACCTTGCATTTGAGCATCGTCATCATCACGCATGTGTTTGTCTAAAACTATTTTCTAAAAGCCTAGTTTTACTCTCTAAATATGCCCCATCTCTATTCAAAGTAAAACCCTAGCCCTCCGGAGTAATTTTGTGTTGTCTAAAAATAATTTACAAAAAGTCTATTAAAAATAAAATAACAGTCTAATAAAATACAAACGTTTCTACCGGGAAGACCGCCAGCCTGCCAGGCCAAAAGCCCGGCGAGCCAGCAGTCTACCACCCGGCCCAACTAGAAAACACCCTAACCCTGACCAGTCTAAACCCTAATTCCTACCTACCCCAACCAGTCCTAATCCACTCCCCAGCCCGCCGCCACTCTCTCTCTCTACCTGTCCACCTCACCCACACAGCCCCAGCCCCACACTACACATGCACACCAACACACACCAACCGCCGCACTCACCGCGTCCGCGCCTGCACACGACCCCACCCTGACCACCTCAGGCTCCGCCTCGCCCCTGGCCCCACCTGCCGCTCGCCCCGCGCCCCGGCGCCCCTTCCTCTCTCCGCCCTCCTCTCGCCCGCCCCGCTCTCTCCCGCCTCCATCTTCCTCTCTGGCGCCGCCGGCCGCCGCCGGGCCTTTCCCCCGCACCCCACGTCGCCGTCCCCGCCGAGATCCCCGCCGCCTCTACGCGTTTCTCTGGCCTCGGCCGCGTGACCGCCGTCGGCCCTGCCGCTTCTTCCCCGCCGCCTCGGGCCCCCTCCTCCCCGACCTCGTCCTCCTTCCCCACTCCCCGTCGGCCGCCCGCCGACCTCGGCCTCGCCGCCGTTCTCGTCGAGCCCCGCCGCCAGCACCTCGCCTTCCCCGGCCCCACTCGCGCATCTGCCACCGCCGCCCACAGCGCTCGCAAGCGCCGCCACCCACGAGGCCCCTCCTCGTCGCCGCCGAGCGCCACCGCGTCTCCCGCGGGCCCACCCGCCGACGCGCCCCATGTTCTCCTACCTCGCCGCCTGCGCGCGCCTGGCTCCCTCGCCGCCCCTCTCTGACCGCGTCACCGCCAGCGACCGCCGCCGCGGCCTCCCTCTCCTCTCCTCCTCGCGCCCTTCCTTCGCGCGAGCCGACGACGCCGTCAGAGCGGCGCCCCGCCGTCTCCCCTAGCGCCGGCCTCCGCTCCAGCCTCTGCGACCGCTGCCGTCTGCGAGCTCCCTCAGGCTGCCTCCCTCCGAGCCAACCGCGCCTCGCCCTGCTACCTGCGGTCCGCCTCTGCAGCGCGGCAGCAAGCCCCTCCTCGCCTCTGTCTCGCGCCGCCGACGCACGCCCTCGGACCCCGAGCCCCGGACCACCTCGCCGTACCGCGTGTTCGCCAGACGCCGTGTTCCGCCGCATCGTGCTAGGCAGTACTTTAACAAGGAATAAGAGCCTCTTTCTTTTTCTCTTTTGTGGCTTTTGTTTACTGTTGTACCAGATTGCTTTGGAGTTTGGTGTTGTAGAGGTGATGTCGCTGCTGTTACGCGATGGTGATGCTACCTAGTACCCTCTCGGCGATCGAAAACTGCATGTGAGTTGGGCACCCGAGAAGCCACCCGAAGTCCACCACAACCGAACTTGGTTCACCCTCGGCCACCGATGCCGAATCAAGTTCTCCTTGGACCCGAGAACGCCAACATCTCCTTCCTGAACCGAAGAACACGGAGCGACAAGCGCTTCATCTCAGGGCACCAAGACCTTCTACACGGATCCGAACATCGAACCCCGAACGCCAAGATCGACCCGATACGCGGACCCGACAAAATCTTCACGACGACAAGATCGACCCCGACCAGTGCAAATCCAATGAGCCGCCGATGCCGAACCAAGTCCTTCTTCCTGGAACGCCAAGATCTCCTTCACAGATCTGATGACCGAGACCCTGAAGACCGATCCCCGTCGAACCTTGAAACCCCAAGATCTTCGACCCTAATGTGATTCCCTATCTTAGACCCCCATTATTTTTATAACATGACATTATCGACTGTTGCATATTAAATTGTTCATCTCGCATGCATATCATAATCATGCCGGATTTTCTGCCGTAGTATTAAATATTGCATCCGGTGTTTCTTTTAGTGCTTTGCTTCTTCGCGGATTAGACCGATGAGCGGATGCGAGTATCGACAAGTTCTCCGGATATGATCCGTCGACAGTGTTTCCCAGGTGAGCATTTCTTCCCCTTCTACCTATTTTGCATTTTATAGTCTTTACTTCCTCCTGTTGATCTACTTCTATCCGTGTCGCGATGCTTTAGTTTCCGTATCCCAGTTATATCCCATGCAGCCCCTATATTGCCTTGGACACCTCCTATTACCTGTGTTTGGTAGATAGCTGGCCTTACGAGTCGTAGTTGCTTGCTCCGGTGCGATCTCATGTTGACGAATGCCACAGTTGTTGGAATGTGGGCAGATGTTTATTGCTGGCAGATGTTTATGGTGGAGATGATCATGACTTTAAATACAACTATTAAAATGCTAGATATAACTAATGCAGAGGCATCGGTGGGCAATAGATGTTATTTGGTTCTTCCACGCTCACTTGTGTCCCGTAGGACCCCGAGTACTTGATACCTGTTCCTTGATTTTTCGAACTATCCACATCCGGGAGGCCTTATGGACCCCCCTGAGCCAGAGCTTGATTCATTTCTATTTCTTGGGGCCACAAGTAGTTTGGGGCTTTATTATTATCCTGTACCTATGCCATGTTACCGCTTTATTTAAGATTGTGCGTGGAGCACCTGTACTGTTTTGGAACATGGAATGTTTCCGCGGTATCGACAAGCCCAGTCACACTTTCGGGTTCCCGGTCGTTTACAGCCATTGACACAAACCCTGGGTCCGCTCCGGAGTCGGCCAACTTCGTTGCGAGTAGCTTAGTGGGGTGGCCCCCTGAAATATTTATGAATCCTGTGATTGCTTTGTCGTGAAAGCCTCGTTGGGTTTTGAGTTGGTTTTTCCGAGTTTGATCGAGTGTGTGTTGCTATTTGTGCACCCCTGCAGGGTAAAACTTTCTGAAAGCCGTGTCCGCGGTTATGGTCGACTCGGAGCACAGTATCTCGATCATAGACAAGCATAACTAAAGTAGTGCTATAAATTTGACTTAATACGTGACTAGTAATCAGAGGCAACTATAACGGAATGGATAATAAAAATGCCAACCACTGGTGGACCTGGGTTGTTTTGTTATACCTGCCTAGTAAGTACTGCAACTCCAATGGAATGTGATAAAAGTGCCAACAATTGCTGGGTTTTGGGATTCCTCAGGACAATTATATCTGACTAGTAAATGTTCCAACTATAATGGAAGGATAATTAAAACGGCCCACTACTTATGCTTCAGGATGACTCAAGCTATCTATATCTGACTAGTAAGTGCTTCAACTATAATCAAATAAGTAAAATTGCCAACTGTGTGAGTTCCTTGGACCGACTTCCTCGCTGGTCCCGAGGGGGAAATACCAGGATGGGTTTGTTTGGTGTTAGCTTCAGGTTGGATCCGAATAGGTCTTTCTTATCCCTCTCTGATAACCGCCAGTTGTATTGAGTCTCTATAGGTTGTTTAGTGCCGCTGCGCTGCCGCTTCCGCCCACCATACCTATGTAGGCGAGAGCCGCCGAATTCTAGCCTCGCCGTGTACTGGCCTCAGTACTGACGCTCCTCTTTTTCCTTTGCCCTTTGTCGGCACCCCTTTTGTTTTAGCAGGTTTGAGATCGCCGTCGTTAGCAGGGTTACCCTTCCGGCTTGGCCTGGGCAGGGTTATGGATGCCATTGGTTATTCTTCAGGGCTCTTAGCCCCATTTGCATCTTGTCCGTAGTCGGACGCTCTATCGTTTCGAGGTGATTTGGATCTTTGTATATTATATCTGTATTATTGACTCATGGAGTCGCTGATGTATGTATCTGTTATGTGGGTCCCATCGAGGACTGATGTGTAATGGTATTACTTCGTTTTCCACCCGCACGAAAGTGCCTGGTGGGCGTCCTTGAATCGTTTCTATGCGGGTTTGGCGAAAAGGGCTAAAACTTGCATAGGGCCGATTTGAGGGTGTTACATTCTTGCTCACCTACGTGTGGATGAAGAGGTAGCTCATTGGTGGAAGGATGCAAGGATTGTGTATGGTGTCATGGGTAAAAAAAATCCTTTGGCAAGATTTCAAGCAATTTCTACGTTCTATGGTTTTTGAACAACTACAAATGGCCTATTCCAGAAATTTTGAGAGTGGACACTAATGAGACATGTGAGTTGTCTACTAACGTAATCATGTCTACTCCTAGTGTTGTATCTTGTGATGTGCAGGTTGCTTTTGAAGAAAGGGAGCCGCCTATTTTACAACCTGCATCACACGATCTGGTATTGTCACTTGAGGAGGATGTCGTAGTACCTACTACAACTGAGAAGATTGTTGATGACATTGGTACTGTTTTGGAGATTCAGCCAACATGTGTGACATATTGTGAGTTTATTCCTTTACTGAAGCCTCCTTGTGACTTGCCTTGCACTAATGTTACAACACCATCTGATAGTTTACCAAATTCGAATTTTGATCATGTGGTACTGATTACATATAAGGAAATACTTGCTCGAATGCCTCCTACTGAGATTGTGTATTCCATCATGCTAAATGAACCTATGAATATGAGTAGTGCTGTGGATAAGATTTCTGAAATTTTATTTCTAAATTCTAGCACATATTCTCCTTGTTTCACTTTCAATCTGATTGGTGAATATAGCATGCATGAAAATTTTCTTCTGGATCACATATGCATTACTTGTGATAGAATCGCTGAACTGAAACATGCTGTTTTCAGCCATACATGTTGTGTGTTGATGACTTTGTGTTGTGGGATATATGCTAAAATTTGTGATAATATGAAACCAAAGTCAGATCTAGTTGATATAATGCATCCAACACAAGTAATTTTACCTATGTTGGATCATTGTAATCTTGCTAGAATAGAACCCAAGTTTTCATATTCGTTGTGTTTGTCCCAAAATTCGTTGTCTGGTTGTGCTAATGCTTTATACTTCAATTATATTTGCAAATTGAGTTGCATTTTACATACTGGACAACACAATCATGTTCATAATAATCAGAGTAGCGCAGTTGAAGCATGGCATGAGTCAATTTGGTTTTCAGACATATTGAATTGGTTTGATCTTGTTCACAAATTTGATCATAGATCTTCTTTGAGAAAACTGAATTTAATATTGAAGAACATGACTATCTATTTAGTTGTTTTTCACCATGATCATGATTCTTTGTACTTCACTTATACCTACAATTTAAGTTGCTTGACGTATACTGGACATACTTTTCATGTGAACAACAATAATACAACATGTTATATATACATATACTTTGCGTACACATTGTTGTTTTTATTTCTCCCACTTTCAGCTTACCTAAAGCCGAGGACGGCTTTTCATGAAGAAAGGGAGGATGATGAGGATATATACTAGGATTATGATGATTCTGACTGCCTGAACTAGAAGGAAATATTGACTCAAATCAATAATCACTGTCAGGTGAATTCATTGCTAATTGAACCTGATGTTTTACTTAATGAGAACTTTATACTACCTAAGTCTATGCATCTTTGATGATCTGGTTTATTGATAACACAAGCGTCGCGCGAGGAGGAGGAGAGTTGCAGCAAGAAGGACAAACGCTGATTTCCAATATCAACAAGTGCACGAGGGAGGAGCAGGAGGCGTGCGCACTAGGAGGCAATGAGGAAATCACATATGAGCAAGAGAGAGAGATGGCGCACCAAGAATTACATGTTTGAGGTGTTCCACGACGTTTGGACTGTGTGCCAAAAAGGCCGAACCCATATATGGGTCGGTATGTATCAATTTGAGTCGAACCGAGTCAGTTTGGGGCAAGATATGGCTGTTTTTAGGCCCGTTTAGAGGGGAGGACGCCCTAACCCTCATATAAACCTCCATAGTCGTCACAAGTTAGGGTTTAGACCATGTTAAAATATTTTGGAGTTGTTTCTTTCATAGAACCTCTGGAATTACCCTATGTTCGAATCTACCAACTATAATTGAGTGTGATATGTTCTTCCATTGGGAATTAGTAGATTGCATACTACCGTTCGTGGTCACGGCTACGTGCAAAAGAGCGTGGTGTTGTGAATATCCTACAAGGTTCGAGAGCTGTTGCATTGGCATCAGGGATCGAGCGGGAGAGTTCATAGCTACAGGCTAGTTATCTATCATCCACCATCACCATCGACAAGTGCTTCCTGAGAAGATCGGGCCACCCTATATCATGATATTTCCAAGGTAAAGGACATACGAGATTGGACCATACCAACAAATGGGAATCAACTCCGAAGTTTTCATGGGTTGGCCGGTTTCTATCGTCGCTTTGTGAAAGACTTTTCGACCATTGCTTGTCCCCTCAATGAATTGACCAAAAAGAATGTCACCTTCGTAAGGGGCAAGGCACAACAAAAAGCTTTTGATCAACTTAAAAAGAGGCTCACCGAAGCACCTCTTCTTGCGTTACCGGATTTCACAAAAACTTTTGAGATAATGCTAGTGGTATTGGTATTGGAGGAGTCATTATGCAAAACGGACGTCCTATAGCCTACCATAGCGAGAAACTTGATGGTACTCGCCTTAACTATCCGATTTATGACAAAGAGCTTTTTGCCTTAGTTCGTGTCCTTCAAGTTTGGCAACACTACCTATGGCCCAAATAATTTATCATACATTCCGACCATGAGTTGTTGAAATACCTCAAAGGGCAAGCCAACTTGAGTGAGCGACACGCTAAGTGGGTTGAGTTCATGGAGTCTTTTCCATACATTTTCAAGTATAAGAAGGGCAAAGATAATGTAGTTGTGGACGCTTTGTCTCGCAAACACACAAGCCTTCTTACGAGACTCGAAATCAACGTGTTGGGTCTTGAGGAAATAAAATCTTTGTATGCTTCCGATCCGTTCTTTGAACCAATTTTCACAAAGTTCTCCAATGACAAAGGAGTTGATGATTTCTATTTGCATAAGGGCTTTGTATTTAAACAAAACAAGCTATGCATTCCGAAGTCGTCGCTGCAACTTTTGCTTCTCCAAGAATCTCATGGTGGAGGCCTCATGGGTCACTTTGTCCATGACAAGACATTGGACATGCTCTCCAATCACTACTTTTGGCCCAAGATGAAGTGTGACATGGAGCGCTACGTTCAACGATGCACGACCTGTGTTCAAGCTAAGTCGCAAGCTAATACTTATGGTCTTTATATGCCATTGCCTATTCCTCATACCCCTTGGTCCGACATTAGCATGGATTTCGTGTTAGGATTGCCTAGATCTAAGCATGGTCATGATTATATAATTTGTTGTTGTGGATCGTTTTTCCAAAATGGCACACTTCATACCGTGCCATAAGACCGACGATGCTTCACATGTTGCAAATCTGTTTTTCAGGGAAATCGTCCATCTTCACGGTGTGCCAAGGACAATCGTCTCCGACCACGACGTCAAATTCATGAGCTACTTATGTAAGACACTCATGGCCAAGCTAGGCGTCAAGCTCCTCTTTTCATCCATGTCGCATCCGCAAACCGATGGACAACCCGAAGTTGTCAACCGAAGCCTCGGAACCCTCCTAAGTGTGTTGATCAAGAAGAACTTGAAGGATTGGGAGGAATGCATTCCCCACGCCGAGTTCGCCTACAACCGAGCCAAGCACTCAACAACCAAGATGAGTCCATTCATGATCATATATGGCTTCGAGCCCCTCACCGCGCTCGATATCCTACCACTACCTCTTCAAGAGCGCACAAACATGGACGTCGAGAAGTGCGCACAAGCTATGAAGAAACTTAATGAAGAAACAAGAGCTACTATCGAGCAACAAGTACTTCGCCAAGATTCAAGGTTAAACAAGGACAAGAAGGAAATGATATTTGAGGAAGGTGACCTTGTGTGGATACACCTAAGCAAAGAACGCTTCCCAGGGAACGCGACTCCAAGCTCAAGCCACGAGGAGATGGTCCCATCAAGGTCCTCAAAATAATCAACAATAATGCATACATCATCGACAAACCAGCGTCCAAGTACCTTGCAAGCAATACGTTCAACGTCAAAGATCTCTCACCCTACCATGGAGATGTTCAAGATGATAACCATGAAGAGTCGAGGACGACTCTTTCCCAAGGGGGGAGCTGATGTAGCCCGTCCTACGGACGCTCCTACATCTACACCACCAAGTCCCCCAAGTGGACCGATTACCCGTGCCCATGCCAAACTCCTTCAAGCTAAGGTGAATTCTCTCCTTCTCTCATGTGACTTCGACACATCCTTGGATGGCTTGCTACTTCATGCCAATACCTTATGCATCCTTGGGTACGAACCCCATGAAGAGATGCCAAGAGAAGGAGCCAAGACAACACGAACCGGAGTCCCAGGCCAAACCGGCGCCAGGACCGGCAGACCAGACTCCTCGCCGGAACGTCCGGCGCATGCCCCGGCGGACCGGACCGATGACCGGAATTTCTGGCGCCGACCAAAACGCGTCTCTACCTACGGTACCGGTCGCCGACCGGAATTACCGGCGCGGACCAGAATTTCCGGCGCCCAGTCCGGTGTCGGCGGACTTATCGCCGGAACGACTTCTGTCTCGATTTGACTAGGGTTTGATGCCCGAGAATATTCCCTTTTTCGTCCAGATTTACCCTTTTATGCCCAAACTACCCTTGAACTTGTGGCTGGCCTATATATAGCCTCCCACTTCTATTGTAAACCCTTGGCATGATATTGAAATTAGTGGAAACCCCTTTGTGGATCTATCTAGTTTTTGCCTCATGCTCCTTGACCAAGGAAAACCAATATCCCCAAACCTCGTTCGAGTTTGCATCATGCCTCTGCGTTGTACAAGGCCTAGGTATCGGAGTCCCTTTGCCTAGACGTCAAGATCTCCCTGAGTCTCCCATTTCACCATGCCGTTTTGAGAGAGAGTCCCCCGCCCGACGCCGATCCTAGGGATTGCGCCGGACCGGTCACCGCCGGCATGAGCTATTGGTGTGTATCGTGGTTTTGTGTGTGTGTGTGTTCATCGCGTTCTTCGTGCGTGCGTTCATCGTGTTCATCCTCCCCTCCTCTCCCCGCACTCCGTCCTCGATATGAAAGGGAATCGTGAAAGATCGGGCCACCCTAGAGGTTTGCCCTCAACAAGTGTCATTGGATGTGTGTTCTTTTCATGAACCACACCCAGTGTCATTGCATGTGTGTTTTTCTCACGAAACCACACATGGATCCACAAGTGTCATTAGATGTGCGTTCTTTTCATGAACCACACTCAGTGTCATTGCATGTCTGTTCTTCTCACAAACCACATAAGGATCCACTAGTGTCATTGGATGTGTGTTCTTTTCATGAACCACACACAGTGTCATTGCATGTGTGTTCTTCTCACAAACCACACATGGATCCAGCAGTGTCATTGGATTGTGTTCTTTTCATGAACCACACCCAATGTGATTGCATGTGTGTTCTTCTCACAAACCACATAAGGATCCACTAGTGTCATTGGATGTGTGTTCTTTTCATGAACCACATCCAGTGTCATTGCATGTGTGTTCTTCTCACAAACCACACATGGATCCACTAGTGTCATTGGATATGTGTTCTTTTCATGAACCACACTCAGTGTCATTGCATGTATGTTCTTTCCACAAACCACATACAGATCCACCAGTGTCACTGGATGTGTGTTCTTTTCATGAACCACACCTAGTGTCATTGCATGTCTGTTCTTCTCAGAGACCACATAAGGATACACTAGTGTCATTTCATGTTTGTTCTTCTCATGAACGACATCTAGAGTCATTGCATGTCTGTTCTTCTTAGAAACCACATAAGGATCAACCAGTGTCATTGCATGTCTGTTCTTTTCATGAACCACACCCAGTGTCATTGCATATCCGTTCCTCTAAACAAACCACACATGGATCCACCAGTGTCATTGCATGTGGTCATTACATGTGTGTTCTTCTAAACAAACCACACTGTATCCACCAGTATCATTGCATGTTTGTTCTTTTCATGAACCACCCCAGTGTCATTGCATGTTCGTTCTTCTCACAAACCACATAAGGATACACCAGTGTCGTTGCATGTCTGTTCTTCTCATGAACCACATCTAGATCCATCGCATGTCTGTTCTTCTCACAAACCACATAAGGATACACCAGTGTCATTGCATGTCTATTCTTCTCATGAACCACATCTACAGTCATTCAATGTCTGTTCTTCTCACAAACCACATTAAGAATCCACCAGTGTTATTGAATGTGTGTTCTTTTCATGAATCACACAGTGTCATTGCATGTCCGTTCTTCTCGCAAAGCATATAAGGATCCACGAGTGTTATTGGATGTGTGTTCTTTTCATGAACCACACACAGTGTCATTGCATGTCTATTCTTCTCGCAAACCACATAAGGATCCACCAGTGCCACTGGATGTGTGTTCTTTTCATGAACCACACCCAATGTCACTGCATGTGTGTTCTTCTCACAAACCACACATGGATCCACCAGTGTCATTGGATGTGTGTTATTTTCATGAACCACACACAGTGTCATTGCATGTATGTTCTTCTCATAAACCTCATAAGGATCCATAAGTATCATTGGATGTGTGTTCTTTTCATGAACCACACCTAGTGTGTTGAGGGCAAACCGCTAGGGTGGCCCGATCTTTCACGATTCCCTTTCAAATCGAGGACGGAGTGTGGGGAGAGGAGGAAATTAGCCAATACGAAAAATGAGGCAAAACTGTCAAAACTGGCGTTACAGCCAGACACTCTGGTTTATCTGTGCAGGATACTCCGGTCTGGCCGAACACTCCGGTCGGGTTCGGCCGGACACTACGGTCGGGCCGGACACTCCGGTCGAATTGGTCCGGACACTTCGGCGCGGGTTTCCTGCTCATGTGCTTGAGCGGAAATCCTCGCCTCCAGGCCTCAAATCCGCGAAAAACTGGCCAAATTGGGCTAGGAAAACGCAGGATAAAGCTGGACCAACTCCTAAGACAAGGTTTAGTCGGATCAAAACCACAAATAACACTCCAAATCAAGAGATCGATCCAAAGGCAAATACAGGCTGTTTTTTGGGGATTTTTGAATTTTTGGTGGATAGAAGAAAATTTTGTGGGGGAAATCATGAGCAACGAAGCTCTTGATACCAATATGTTGAGGGCAAACCTCTAGGGTGGCCCGATCTTTCACGATTCCCTTTCAAATCGAGGATGGGGTGCGGGGAGAGGAGGAGGAGGATGAACACGATGAACGCACGCACGAAGAACGCGATGTACACACACACACAAAACCACGATACACACCAATAGCTCACGTCGGCGGTGACATGTCTGGCGCAATACCTAGGATCAGCGTCGGGCGGAGGACTCTCTCTCGAACCGGCACGTCGAGATATGAGACTCGGTGAGATCTTGACGTCAAGGCAAAGGGACTCCGATGCCTAGGCCTTGTACAACGCGGAGGCACGATGCAAACTCCAACGAGTTTTGTGATATTAGTGCTCCTTGGTCAAGGAGCATGAGGCAAGAACTAGATAGATCCACAAGGGGTTTCCACTAATTCCAATATCATGCATAGGGTTTACAATAGAGGTGGGGGCTATATATAGGCCAGCCACAAGTTCAGGGGTAATTCAGGCATTAAAATAGAGTTTTGGGCGAAGTAGAGGGGTACATGGGCCATAGGGCGCAGCTATGGCTCACAGGCCCGTATTTAGGCCAGTAGTCCGGGTCAAGTCGACCGGATAGTCCTGGGTGGCCAGACACTCCGGGTAGTGTCAGGGCAGTGTCCGCTTAGCCATACAGAATGTCCGAGCCCGGACCGGGCTAGGGTAGGCCAGACACTCCGGCTCTAGCAGCTTCAGGACAGGTGCAGCTTCAGGGCTCGTAGGTGAACGCGGCGGGGGTTCGTACCAGATGTTGCACAGAGTTGTGGTATGAATTAGCAAGCCATCCAAGTGTATGTCAAAGTCACATGATGAGAGGAGTGAATTCACCTTAGCTTGGAGGAGCTTGGCGCGGCTACGGTTCATTGGTCCACTTGGGGGACTTGGTGTTGTAGATGTAGGAGCGTCCATAGGACGGGCTGCATTAGCTCCCCCCTTGGGAAAGAGTCGTCCTCGACTCTTCACGGGTATCATTGGTAGCATCTCCATGGTAGGGTGAGAGGTCCTTGACATTGAATGTATTGCTTGCAAGGTACTTGGAGGTTGGTATGTCGATGACGTAGGCGTTGTTGTTGATTCTCTTGAGGACCTTGAAGGGACCATCTCCTCGTGGCTTGAGCTTGGAGTCATGTTCCTTGGGGAAGCGATATTTGCTTAGATGTATCCACAGAAGATCACCTTCTTCGAAGATCAACTCTCACTTGTCCTTGTTCAATCTTGAAGCTTGGCGAAGGACTTGTTGTTCAATAGTAGCTCTTGTTTCTTTGTGAAGCTTCTTCATAGCTTGTGCACGCTTCTCAACGTCCATGTATGTGCGCTCATGGAGAGGTAGCGGTAGTATGTCTAGCGCGGTGAGGGGCTCGAAACCATAGACGATCATGAATGGACTCATCTTGGTTGTTGCGTGCTTGGCTCGGTTGTAGGCGAACTCAGTGTGGGGAATGCATTCCTCCCAATCCTTCAAGATTTTCTTGATCAACATACATAGAAGAGTTCCAAGGCTTTAGTTGACAACCTCGGTTTGTCCATCGGTTTGAGGATGCGACGTGGATGAAAAGAGGAGCTTGACGCCAAGCTTGGCCATGAGGGTCTTCCATAAGTAGCTCATGAATTTGATGTCGCGGTCGGAGACGATTGTTCTTGGCACACCATGAAGACAAACGATTTCCCTAAAAAACAGATTTACAACATGTGAAGCATCGTCAGTCTTATGGCACGGTATGAAGTGTGCCATTTTGGAAAAGCGATCCACGACAACAAATATAGAATCATGACCATGCTTAGATCTAGGAAATCCTAACACAAAATCCATGCTAATGTCGGACCAAGGGGTATGAGGAATAGGCAATGGCATATAAAGACCATAAGGATTAGCTTGCGACTTAGCTTGAACACATGTCGTGCATCGTTGAACGTAGCACTCCATGTCTTGCTTCATCTTGGGCCAAAAGTAGTGAGTGGAGAGCATGTCCAAAGTCTTGTCACGGCCAAAGTGACCCATAAGGCGTCCACCATGAGATTCTTGGAGAAGCAAAAGTTGGAGCGACGATTTCGGAATGCAAAGCTTGTTTTGTTTAAAGAGAAAGCCCTTATGCAAATATAAATCATCAACTCCTTGTTAATGGAGCACTTTGCGAAAATTGCTTCAAAGAACAAATCGGAAGCATACAAAGATTTTATTTCCTCAAGACCCAACACGTTGATTTCAAGTCTTGTAAGAAGGCTTGTATGTTTGCGAGACAAAGCGTCCGCAACTACATTATATTTGCCCTTCTTATACTTGAAAATGTATGGATAAGACTCCATGAACTCAACCCACTTAGCGTGTCGCTTACTCAAGTTGGCTTGCACTTTGAGGTATTTCAACGACTCATGGTCGGAATGTATGATAAATTCTTTGGGCCATAGGTAGTGTTGCCAAACTTGAAGGACACGAACTAAGGAAAAAAGCTCTTTGTCATAAATTGGGTAGTTAAGGCGAGCACCATCAAGTTTCTCGCTATGGTAGGCTATAGGACGTCTGTTTTGCATAAGGACTCCTCCAATGCCAATACCACTAGCATCACACTCTATCTCAAAAGTTTTTGTGAAATCCGGTAAAGCAAGAAGAGGTGCTTTGGTGAGCCTCCTTTTAAGTTCATCAAAAGCTTTTTGTTGTGTCTTGCCCCACATGAAGGTGCCATTCTTTTTGGTCAATTCGTTGAGGGGACAAGCAATGGTCGATAAGTCTTTCACAAAGCAACGATAGAAACCGGCCAACCCATGAAAACTCCGGAGTTCACTCACATTTGTTGGGATGGGCGAATCTCGTATGTCCTTTACCTTGGAAATATCAACTTCAATTCCCTTCGAAGAAACGACAAATCCAAGGAAAATCAACTTGTCCTTAGCAAAAGTGCACTTGGGAATATTACATTAAGCTTTTCATGTAGAAGGATTTGCAAAACTTCCTTGACATGTGTTATATGGTCCTCAAGTGATTTGATATAAACAAGAATATCATAGAAATAGACAACAACACTTTTTCCAATGAGAGAACGCAAGATGTGATTCATAAGGCGCATGAAGGTGGATGGGGCATTGGTCAAACCAAAGGGCATAACCAACCATTCATAGAGACCAAGTTTGGTCTTGAAGGCAGTTTTCCACTCATCACCTTCAGCCATGCGTATTTGATGGTAACCACTACGAAGATCAATTTTTGAAAAAATAGTGGCTCCACACAACTCATCAAGCATGTCATCGAGACGTGGTATGGGATGTCGATAACGCACGGTGAAGCATTGATTGGACGGCAGTCCATGCATAACCGTAACATATCATCCGTCTTTGGAACAAGAATCACGGGTATGGCACTTGGACTAGTGCTAAGTTGGATCAAACCTTTGGAGACGAGTTGGTTGATTTGACGTTCGATCTCCTTCGGGTTCGTGCGGTAAGCGGCGCGATTGGGAAATGGTGCGCCGGGGATGAGGTTAATGCGATGTTCAATGTCGCGAAGAGGAGGTAGTCTGATGCAGCCCGTCCTACGGACTCTACTACATCTATAACGCCAAGTCCAAGCTCGTCCCCAAGTCACCCAAGAAGACAGACGCAGGCGGTACTACCACTCCCAACAGCGGTACTACCGCGCCCCGGTACTACCGCTCTGCCTCAGCGGTACTACCGGCCACAACTGAGGCCCGCGCCATCGCCTCTGGATGCCCCGGTACCAGCTTGCGGTACTACCGCCCCCAAGCGGTACCACCGGGCCATACCACCGGTACTACCGGACCTGGAGACCACCTGCCACTAGAGCCAGAGCTACCACCCCGCCTGAAGCTGCTACCACTCCCATCCGGTACTACCGGACCCGAGGACCGGTACTACCGGTCACCACAGTGCTTGCACGCACTAGATCTGGGCCATAGCCCATGTACCCCTTTATTATGTTGCAACCCTAGAGTTATTCCCAAAACTACCCCTATGTAAGTGGCTGGCCTATAAATAGAGCCCCCACCCCTCATGTATCCCTTAGGCATAGATGATAGACTAAAGAAAACCCCCTTTGTGGAATCTCTAGTTTTGCCTCATCCCCTTCTACCAAAAGGGATCGACTATCGTCACCACCTCGTTGGAGTTTGCATCGTGCCTCCCTCGTTGTACAAGGCCCAATGTGTCCCTTTGCCAAGACGTCAAGACCCTCTCCAAGGTGTTCTTCCCTCTCCGCTTGGGATTGACGGGAGCACGTTGACCGATCTTTCCTTGCGAGGATTCTATCGGACCGGTGGCCGCCGGTGAGAGCAATCAGCCTTGTATCGTGTGAGTTTTGCGTGTGTTCATCGTGTTCTTCACGAGGTGTGCGTCCGCTTCTGCTACCTTCTCCCTTTCCCCTC
The DNA here is from genome assembly GCA_910589775.1 of Avena eriantha. Lineage (NCBI taxonomy): Eukaryota > Viridiplantae > Streptophyta > Magnoliopsida > Poales > Poaceae > Avena > Avena eriantha. The sequence continues at coordinate 65,790,369 of OU342746.1, read as the reverse complement.
GCTTTCCCATCGATTTGACCATGAGATCCGTGAAGATCGGGCCACCCACGAAGTTACCCCATAACATAGTCCATGAGGAAGCTCTTCGGGGAACACATCCTTGAATTCCTACAAAATAATCATCAAAGATGGAGGAACATTGGTTAATTCATTGGTTCCTTGCGCTACTCCCTTGCAAAGGAGGACATAGTGCATGATGGATAGGTTGTTCCGAACATCTCTCATCTCACTTTTGGTGGCAAGGAGAACACACTTATTTTTTCCACTCGAGTTTGGCTTGTGGCTCTCACTCACTATGAGGTGGTTCTCTCTCTCACCGTTCTTCTCCATAAGAAGGTGTTGTGCTTTGCGCCCTCGCTAAAGCCTCTGCATTGTCCGCAATTATTTGGCTAGGAGTCATTGGTTGCAAAACACATGTTTTGTTGAGCCATTTGAAGGTGTATACATTGGTGAGACCATCATTGTGAGCACCTTGTCAAATTGCCATGGTCGACCCAGAAGCATGTGGCAAACTGTCATAGGAACCACATCACACTCCACCGTATCTTTGTAAGGACCAATGTCAAAGGAGACCAATACGGTATGCTTGATCTTCGGACCATTGGTCACTTAGCCATTGCACGTGGTAGGGGTGCTTGTGCGGTTGGAGGGTGATCTTGAGCTTATCACACAACTCGGTGCTAGCAATGTTGTGGCAACTCCCTCCATCAATGATCACCTTGATAGATTTGCCATTGATGCCGTCTTGTGTTTGGAACATATTGGAGCATTGGTCTTCATGCTCTTGTGCTTGAGTGGTCAAGATCCTTGTGACAACAAGCGATGGACTTGCATCATGTTCACACATGAGGAGTTCTTGATCATCTTCCACTCGTTGCCTTGCCATTGCTTCCTTGACACGGGCATCAGACTCATCTTCACTGAAGTACTCTTCGTCGCCATTTTCATGGATGAACAATACTTTCTTGTTTCCACATTCAGCCTACTTGTGTCCTTAGCCTCCACACTTGTAGCATTCACTGTTGAACGGTGTATCACTCTTTGCTTGCTTGCCACTTGGGGGCAGTTTTCCTTGAGGGAGTGTGGGCTTGAAGGAAGGCTTGGAGGTAGATGAGCTTCCATTGAATGTTGTTGGCGTAGCGGTTGAAGCTTGCTTGTAGGTGAAATACGTCTTGGGCTTGTTGCACTTGATGTCCTCTTGCACTTGACATTAAGCCTTTCTTGCTATGTGCACAAGCTCAACCATGGTGTTGTATGTTTGGAACTCGACGATGCGCTTGATTGGGTGGTTCAACCCAATAGGGAAGCGTGCCATAGTTTGCTCCATGTGCTCATCAATGTTGGCGTGAATCAAGTTGAGTTCCATTTCCTTGAAGTACTCTTCCATGGTCTTTGTCCCTTGATGAAGCGATTGGAGGTTGTTGAAGAGGTCACGCGTGTACTGCGCGGGGACGAACCGGGATCTCATGTGAGCCTTCATGTCATGCCAAGTTGTGATTGGCGGTTCTTGTCTTGCATCACGAGCAACTTGAACTTGTTCCCACCAAAGTTTGGCGTACTCACCAAACTCAAGCGAAGCCATGGCGACCATCTTCTCATTGCTATAATTGTGCATGCGGAAGATCTTGTCGACTTTGAGTGCCCATGAAAGGTATTCTTCGGGGTCATTGGATCCGGTGAACTTGGGCATTGTGAACTTGAGCTTGCCGAAAGTTTCTTCCTCATTGCGGTCATGGTAGCGATTGTTGTCATGTTGATGATGGTCTTCATCTACCATGCAATCATTGCAACGAGCTTGTTGTGGTTGAGGAGCTGGAACTTGGTTCTCGTGACCTTGTTGCGGAGCTTGCTCTTGTCGCGGTTGTTGACGACATTGGGGCACTTGGGCCCCATGAGGGTGTTGAGGATGTGGAGCCTCATGACACGGTTGATGATGAAGAGGAGGCTCATTCCTCGGTTGGTGATGTTGATTAGGCACATGGGCCTCACGACGAAGATCATGGTCTTGAGCGTCTTGACGTGGTGGGCGTCGCTCAATTTGGACCACTTGGCGCTCCAAGATTTGGCGTGGTGGAGGAGGTGCCTCATGATGACCATGGTGTTGGTGTGGACGTTCATGACGGTGATGAAAAGGGGGGGGTCTTGGAGAGCCTCACGTTCATGACGAGCTTGATTCTCCAAATTGGAGTCATCACTTGCTGTGTGAAGTATGTGTCACGGTTGATGGTGGTAGACTTGTGGTTGCGCTTGCGGTTCTTCTTGTGGTTGCTCTTGTTGTATGACTAGTGCCCTTGCGTGATGACAGTGTGCTTCTTGCCTTGCTCGTGGCCTTGAAGAGAAATCACCATCATAGCTTGACGTTGCGGCGTGCCGTGGGGAAGGTACATAGTTCGAAGAGGTTCCATCTTCAACCACGGGGGCATCATTGCATCTTGGAGCACTTGGATGTAGATCCTGTTGAAGGGGTGCATGACGACGCGAAGAACTTGAAGAGCTTGAAGCACGTGAATGTGGTCTTGCCATTCCGTCGATGAGGCGTCGAAGATTGTCATTTGTATCGGCGACGGAGTGTTGAAGTGCTTCATTTTGGTGGCCGAAGTTGTGATGCATTGCTTGCATTTGCCTTTCGAGGCCATCGAAGCGGTTGTCGATGTTCTTGAACTCGGCTTGCGTCTCGCCAAATTTTTCATCTTGTCGCGTCTCAAGGGCTTGGCAACGTTCACGGAACTCTTGTCGAACGATGAAGTGACTTGCGCGCGTCGTGTACGAACCTTGATCTTCTTCTTGGGAGGGTGGTTGGCTCGGCTCACCGTGCCTATCCATCATGCAAGACACACAAGTATTGTATATGGAAGTGGAATATGGTGGTGTTAGCCTTGTACCTCACCTTGGGGATTTCACCAAAGTAGAAACCACAAGTGAGAGCTATAAGCGTGCAAAGTGGAATTGCAAAGAAAACTCACACTAAAGAAAGAACTAACTGTCAAAAGCTTGTTGGTGGTAGGTTAGGATTGTGGAATGCCAAAGAACCAACCAAGAGAAAAGGGATAGTCAAAAGTGGGTAAAATCCAACAAAACTCAAGTCAAAGGCGAAGGTCAACAACTCAACAGGGTGACGGGAACCTACGACTATATACACACACGTGGAGAAAGTTGGGGCTGACACGATTATGAAAATGAGCAAACAAAATGTCCTAACGAAGACTAAGCTCGTTGTCGTGCCAATGCAAGGAGAGACCGTGGCTCGTTTGCAAAGAAGAAAAGTGAGCAACGGATTTGTGCACTTGTCTTGGGCGCTCTTTTTTCTCTCTTGCTTACAAGCTTTGAGACTCTCTTTGGCAATGGGAGACTATTTTTCTTTTTCTTTGTATCTTTTTTTGCTCTCCCTTGATGCTACCTAGTCACACTTTATATTGCTCTTGCACACTCACTATCCAAGGACAAATGCACAATGCTCAAGCAAACACAAGATGAGCCACTCTCATGGGATAGGTACACACAAAGGAAGATAGGGGTTAACAAGGTGACGCAAGTTATACATTCGTTGATGATGAACTTGACGTCGGTGGTGCGGGGGTTGTTGATGCGGAAGCTTGTTGTTAGTTGACGACATGCACACGGGCACAAAAAAATAAGAGGAAATTAGCTAATGCAAGATTAGAGGCAAAAACTGTCAACATCAGGCGTCAGGCCGGAGACTCCGGGGTTTCAGGCCAGAAACTCCGGTGTAGGCCGGAGACTCCGGTGTGGGTAGGCCAGATACTCCGGTGTAGGCCGGAGACTCCGGTGTGCAGGCCGGAGTCTCTGGTCTGGAGTTAGATCGTGAACTGCTCGTGTTCTTGAGCGGAAATCCACGCCTTGGGTCCTCTAATCCACGAAAAATTGGCCAAATTGGGCTGGGAAAACGCAGGATAAAGCTGGACCAACACCTAAGACAAGGTTTGGTCAAATCAAAACCACAAATAACACTCCCAATCAAGAGATCGATCCAAAGGCAAATATGGGCTGTTTTTAGGGGATTTTCGAATTTTTGGTGGATAGAAGAAAAATTTGTGAGGGAAAACGTGAGCAACGAAGCTCTTGATACAAATATGTTGAGGGCGAACCTCTAGGGTGGCCCGATCTTTCACGATTCCCTTTCAAATCAAGGATGGAGTGCGGCGAGAGGAGGGGAGGATGAAAACGACGAACGCACGCACGAAGAACGCGAAGAACACACACACAACACCACAATACACACCAATAGCTCAAGTCGGCGGTGACCGGTCCGGTGCAATCCCTAGGATCGACGTCGGGCGGAGGACTCTCTCTCGAACCAGCACGGCGAGATGGGGGACTCGATGAGATCTTGACGTCTAGGCAAAGGGACACTGATGACCCACAAGTATAGGGGGTGTATCAGAGTATTTTCGATAAGTAAGAGTGTCGAACCCAACAAGAAGCAGAAGGTGCTGGGTAGTGTTATGGATCTGGAATTCTCTGCAAACGGATTTTTAGGGGTTTTTGATAAAGCAAGTAAACAAAGTACGAGTAAATAAAAGAGAGTAGGAATAAATGCAACAAGTGTCCCAATCCTTTATGCAGCAAAGGACAAGACGGTTGTATTTCTTAAGATGACCAAACGTTCTCGAGGACACATGGGAAGACTGTCAAGTGCTTTCGCTTCATATAGTCGATTAATCTTCTTTAGCTTGCTAAGCGTTGTGTGGGTGAACCTGTGCTAATGTACCGCCCCATCCCAGACTAATACATACTAGTGATTATACCCCTTGCAAACATCCATATGTACAAGAAAGTAATTAAGGTAGAAACCTAACCATAGCTTTAAACTCTAAGACCCTTACGTCTCTTGTGCAACGGTTTCATAACGAGGGTTCAGGTTTCTGTCACTCCCGCAACCCCTACGATTAGTAGCCAAATACACAATGCATTCCCCTAGGCCCATATAGGTGAAGTGTCATGTAGTCGACGTTCACATGACACCACTAGAAGAAGTACACCACAACTTAAATAACAATCTATTGAATTTTTCTCAACGCAACTCCACTACTAACAACAAGACTTCTCCCATGTCCTCAAGAACAAAACGAACTACTCACAAGACATCATATGGATCATGATCAGAGATGGAATAATGATGTATAACAATCTAAACATAAGCAGTAATTCAATGGTTCACTCAATAGCATCAACTACAAAGAATAATCAACACCAGGAAAGTTTCCCCTATGAACTATGCAAGATTCAACTCAATTGTTACAGCAATATGGAGATGGTGATGAGGGTGTTGATGGTGGTGATGATGATCCAGAGGAAGACATTGTGGCTCCAAATCTAGGATTCTACCTGGCAGAAATAGATTGGAACAAAAACATGACGAAAACACGATATACGAACCTCGAAAGATCCGGGGGGTTATATATTACGAAGTTTCATATCAAAAGGAAGGTACTGGGTGAAAACGGGTCGGAGGCGGAGTCCTAGGTGGCCTCACCACCTGGTGGCGCGGCCAGGGGTGGGCCCGCGCCATGGTGTGGTGTGGGCCACCCCGGCTCCGGTTTCGTCCCTTTTTCGCTTCGAAACTTTCCTTATCGACTGAAAACTGCAAAAATATAGTTGTATTGTATTTTCACGGAACTTTTCTTACCAGAACTATTACCTACATGAAAACAGACTCTGCAGGTCTCTAAATTTGGTCCTCAATGAATTTCTCTGGAGTTATAACTTGAAAGGCATCAACATCTTCATTGTAAGAATCTCTAGCAATGTAGTGTTTGAGTCGCTGTCCATTCACTACTTGTGTAGTATTATCTTTTAGAGAAGAAATTTTTATTGCTCCTGAATGGTATACTTCTTCAATGATGAAAGGCCCTTCCCATTTTGATAGTAGCTTACCTGCAAAAAATCTGAGATGAGACCTATACAATAGAACTTTCTCACCAACATGAAATTCTCTCTTAAGTATTCGCTTGTCATGCCATCTTTTAACTTTTTCCTTAAAGAGCCTAGCATTCTCATAGGCTTCACTCCTCCATTTATCTAAAGAACTTAAGTCAAATAATCTTTTCTCACTAGCGAGCTAACAATCTCTATTTAGTTCTTTCACTGCCCAGTAAGCTTTGCGTTCTAATTCTAAGGGTAGGTGGCAAGCTTTTCCATAAACCATTTTATAAGGAGACATTCCCATAGGATTTTTGTAAGCAGTTCTATAAGCCCATAAAGCATCATTCAACTTCTTAGCCTAGTTTTTGTTAGACCTATTAATAGTCTTTTGCAAGATAGATTTAATTTCTCTATTTGATAACTCTAGTTGCCCGCTAGTTTGGGGGTGATAAGCTGAAGCAATTCTATGATGAACATCATATTTAGCGAGGGTCTTCCTAAAACCGCCATGAATGAAATGAGAACCCCCATCAGTCATGAGATACCTAGGCACTCCAAACCTAGGAAAGATAATGTCCTTAAGCATTTTTAGAGAGGTTTCCCCGTCAGCACTTTTCGTAGGAATGGCTTCTACCCACTTAGTAACATAATCAACGGCAACAAGAATATGAGTGTAACCCTTCGAAGGAGGGAAAGGACCCATAAAGTAGAATCCCCAACAATCAAAAGGTTCAATAACTAGAGAGTAGTTCATAGGCATTTCATTGCGTCTAGAAATATTACCAACACGCTGACATTCATCACAAGATAAAACAAATTTTCTTGCATCTTTAAAAAGGGTAGGCCAGTAGAAACCTGATTGTAGTACCTTTTGTGCAGTTCTATCTCCTACATGATGTCCTCCATAGGTGCTACCATGACATTTACGCAATATCTCTTTTTGTTCATATTCTGGAACACATCTTCGCATAATACCATCAACTCCTTCTTTGTATAAGTGTGGGTCATCCCAAAAATAATGCCTCAAATCATAAAAGAACTTTCTTCTTTGCTGAGCTGTAAAAGTTGGAGGCAAATACTTGGAGACAATAAAGTTAGCATAATCAGCATACCAAGGGCTTCCTCGCGAGCTCACCCCTACTGTGGCTAACTGTTCATTTGGGAAACTATCATTAAGAGGCATAGGATCAAAAGAGATGTTTTCCAAACGAGATAAATTATCAGCTACAGGGTTTTCAGCACCCTTCCTATCTACTATGTGTAGATCAAACTCTTGTAAAAGCAATACCCATCTAATAAGCCTAGGCTTAGTGTCCTTCTTCGTCATAAGATATTTAATAACAGCATGATCAGTATCAATGGTTACTTTTGAGTCCACAATATATGGCCTAAACTTATCACAGGCAAAAACAACAGCTAGAAATTCCTTTTCAGTAGTGGCATAATTCCTTTGAGCAGCGTCTAGAGTCTTACTAGCATAATGGATAACGTTTAACTTTTTATCAATACGTTGCCCAAGGACAGCCCCTACAGCAAAATCACTAGCATCACACATTATTTCAAAGGGTAAACTCCAATCAGGTGGTTGAACAATAGGGGCTGTAGTTAAAGCCTTCTTAAGAGTTTCAAAAGCTTTCCTACAATCATCATCAAAAACAAAAGGTACATCTTTTTGAAGAAGATTAGTGAGAGGTTTGGATATCCTAGAGAAGTCTTTAATAAACCTCCTATAGAAACCAGCATGACCAAGGATACTACGAATACCTTTGATGTCTCTTGGACATGGCATCTTCTCAATTGCCTCAACCTTAGCTCTATCAACTTCTATGCCTCTTTCAGAAACTTTATGCCTAAGAACAATCCCTTCATTAACCATGAAGTGGCATTTCTCGTAATTAAAAACAAGTCACATCTCTGCAAAACTTTATCAAGGTTGTGCAGACAATTATCAAAAGAAGTTCCATAGACAGAAAAGTCATCCATGAACACTTCTACAATTTCCTCACAAAAACCATGAAAGATAGCAGACATGCACCTTTGGAAAGTAGCAGGAGCATTACATAAACCAAAAGGCATACGTCTATAAGCATAAGTTCCATAAGGGCAAGTAAAAGTAGTTTTTTCTTGATCTTGTTGTTTAACAGCAATTTGAGAGAAACCAGAATAACCATCAAGAAAACAAAAATGGGTCTTTTTAGACAACCTTTCCAACATTTGATCAATAAAAGGAAGCGGGTAGTGATCTTTCTTAGTAACTTTATTGACTTTCCTAAAATCGATGCACATCCTATAGCCTACCACTATTCTTTGAGGAATAAGCTCATCATTATCATTAGGGACAACGGTAATACCTCCCTTTTTAGGAACACAATGAACAGGACTAACCCATTCACTATCAGCAATAGGGTAAATAATACTAGCATCAAGGAGTTTCAATACCTCATTCCTTACCACTTCCTTCATCTTAAGATTTAAACGTCGTTGGTGCTCCACTACCGGCTTCGCATCTGGTTCTATGTTGATAGAGTGCTGACATATAGTAGGTGAAATCCCTTTTAAATCATCCAGAGTATAGCCCATAGCTCCTCGATGTTTCCTCAAAACTTCCAATAACCTTTCTTCTTCTTTCCCTGAAAGTTTAGTGCTAACACTAACATGATATATCTTTCTATCATCAATATAATTATATTTAAGATCATCAGGGAGAGGTTTTAGATCGAAAACATGATCCTTTTTAGGTGGCATCGTGGTACCCAAGTCTTCTATAGGCAAGTCGTGCTTAAGCATCATAGGTTGATCACGGAGAATCCTGTCAATCTCATTCCTTTCTTCCATGAAGATTTCACTTTCATGATCTTCCATAAATTGCTGCAAAGCATCGTTAGGAGCAAGAGAAATAGAAGCAAGTTGTTCAACCCTAAAATCCTCATTATGGGTTTCCTCTCCGCAAGGTTCTTTAGCAAATTTCGAAAAATTAAACTCATAAGATTCCCCATCAAACTTAGTCAAGATTTTCTCCCTCTTGCAATCAATAATAGCTCCACAAGTACTCAAGAAAGGTCTACCAAAAATGATAGGGTAGGTTTTACTAGCAGCCAAACCAAGTACTAGAAAATCAGCAGGGTACTTAATCTTACCACAAAGAACTTCCACGTCTCGTACAATACCAATTGGAGAGATGGTCTCTCTATTAGCAAGGTGAATAACCACATCAATCTCTTCCAACTCGCAAGGACTGATTTCATGCATAATTTCTCTATAAAGCTCATAAGGAATAACACTAGAACTTGCACCAATATCACATAAACCATAATAGCAATGATGACCAATTCTAACAGAAAGCATAGGAACACTAGCCTTTTTAGTTCTATTTGGATGTGAAACAATATTAGAAGCATCCTCACAAAAGACTATGTGCCCATCTTTTACGCTTTTAGTGACAAGGTCTTTCACAATTGCTACCACAGGTTCAATGTTTATTTGTTCATCAGGTTTTACAGTTCTTTTTTCACTTTTTGTGATTACATTAGTTATCATAGGATGGCCCTTTACCTTTTCGGGGAAGGGAATCTTCTCGATATAAGGTTCCGGTAAGATGGGGTCAATAATGCAATACTCAGCACTTCCAATAGGAGCATAGTCAACAATATCTTTGTAAGGTGCATGGTATTTGTTCCATCCCCTTTTTGGAATTTCGATATAGGAAGCAAAAGCTCTAAAGCAATTCGTAATAACTTGCAAATCAAGACCATAAATATTACTAATATTTTGAAAGTCATCAGTTCCCATAAAAGATTCAATGCATTCATAATCATAATTTATACCTGACTTTCTACCTTTGTCATTCTCCCAAGCTTCAGCATTGTCTTGAATATGGTCCAGAAGATCCCATTTAGCTTCTCCTTCCATACGAGTGAATGATCTAGCACAAGAAGCATCCAATAAATCCTTGTCATGTAGAGGGAGCCTTGCATAAAAGTTGTTGATAAAAATATTGTTGGGGAGCTCATGAATGGGACATTTGAGCATTAGTAACTTCAATGTCCCCCAAGCTTGAGTTGTCCTCTCTCCATCAATAGGCCAAAAGTTGTATATTTGATTTCGATCTTTATGAATCTCACTAGGAGGATAAAACTTTGAATAAAAGAGAGGCACTATTTCCTCCCATTCCAGAGCTTGACCATTCTTCAGCAGCTTATACCATTCCTCAGCTCTTCCTTTCAGTGATAATAAGAATAACTTCTTCTTAACTTGATATGTAGTAATACCTGCACACTTGAACAACCCGCATAATTCGTGTATAAAGAGTAAATGATCACCGGGATGGACAGTTCCATCCCCAACATAGTAGTTATCCATAACACGATCAATATTTCTTTTAGGTATTTTGAAAACATCATTCTCAGTAGGTGGTGGCTTATCTACTACTTTAGCAGTGGTAGTAACACTACCAAATAAGAAACTCAGCGAATTATCCATAACAAAAATAAAGCATCTAGGAGAAGTAAACAATACTCACAGTAGAAGTTTCCTTTACCAGTTCCACTCTCCAATAGCGCTTGACTCCCCGGCAACGGCGCCAGAAAATAGTCTTGATGACCCACAAGTATAGGGGGTGTATCACCGCATTTTCGATAAGTAAGAGTGTCGAACCCAACGAGGAGCAGAAGGTGCTGGCTAGTGGTATGGATCAGGAATTCTCTGCAAATACTTAGCAAACGGGTTTTTAGGGGTTTTTGATAAAGCAAGTAAACAAAGTACGAGTAAATAAAAGACAGTAGGAATAAATGCAGCAAGTGGCCCAATCCTTTATGCAGCAAAGGACAAGACGGTTGTATTTCTTAAGATGACCAAACGTTCTCGAGGACACATGGGAAGACTGTCAAGTGCTTTCGCTTCATATAGTCGATTAATCTTCTTTAGCTTGCTAAGTGTGGTGTGGGTGAACCTGTGCTAATGTACCGCCCCATCCAAGACTAATACATACTTGTGATTATACCCCTTGCAAACATCCATCAGTACTAGAAAGTAATTAAGGTAGAAACCTAACCACAACTTTAAACTCTAAGACCCTTACGTCCCTTGTGCAATGGTTTCCTAATGGGGGTTCAGGTTTCTGTCACTCCGGCAACCCCTACGATTAGTAGCCAAATACACAATGCATTCCCCTAGGCCCATATAGGTGAAGTGTCATGTAGTCGACGTTCACATGACACCACTAGAAGAAGTACACCACAACTTAAATAACAATCTATTGAATTTTTCTCAACGCAACTCCACTACTAACAACAAGACTTCTCCCATGTCCTCAAGAACAAAACGAACTACTCACAAGAAATCATATGGATCATGATCAGAGATGGAATAATGATGTATAACAATCTGAACATAAGCAGTAATTCAATGGTTCACTCAATAGCATCAACTACAAAGAGTAATCAACACCGGGAAAGTTTCCCCTATGAACTATGCAAGATTCAACTCAGTTGTTAAAGCAATATGGAGATGGTGATGAGGGTGCTGATGGTGATGATGGTGGTGATGATGATGATGATGATCCCGATGAAGTCCAGCTTGATGGTGGTGTTGATGGCGACGATCTCCCCTCTGCGGGAAGGAATTCCCCCGGCAGAAATCTATCTACCAGAGAGATCTTTCTCTCTCGGTGTTTTCCGCCCCGCAGAGGCGGCGAAATCTTTCTGTGGTCGCTCCCCGAGTCTTAGGGTTTCGGGAGGATGATATACGCCAGAGGGGAGAGGCTGGAGTGGGCCAGGGCAGCCACACCACCTCCAGGCGCGGCCTAGGCCTGCCCGCGCCGGGGGGTGGTGTGGGCCCCTGTGGCCCATCTCCACTCCATCTTCTGGCATCCTTAGTCTTCTAGAAAAATAGGATTTTCCATATATTTTCCCGGATGTTCTGATCTTCGCGAATTTTGCCTCCAAACAACACATTTTCCATCAGAATCCTGTCTGCGGCGGTCCATGCTGCAAAAGTCATCAACCATGCAAAAATAGATGAAATAACATAAGTATCACCTCTCAATATGAAATATATCAATGAATAATAGTGAATTAAGACATAGAATAGTGATGCAAAATGGACGTATCAGACACCGATGCCTAGGCCTTGTACAACACGGAGGCACGATGCAAACTACAATGAGGTTTGGGGATATTGGTGCTCCTTAGTCAAGGAGCATGAGGCAAGAATTAGATAGATCCACAAAGGGGTTTCCACTAATTCCAATATCGTGCCTAGGGTTTACAATGGGGGTGGGGGACTATATATAGGCCAACCACTTAAAGAGGGGTACTTTAGGAATAAAAGACAAGTTCTGGACGGACTAAGGGTTACATGGGCCGCAAGCACAAAGGCCTTTTCATGCCTGGTGATGGTCAGATTGGAGACTCCGGTGTGGTGGACCGGAGACTCCGATCTGGGCTGGAGACTCCGGTCGGTCTCCGGACTGGCCTCCGGAGGGGCCTTCAGATTGTGCCAGAGCCTAGTTCTAGGGGCAGACCGGAGGTGGGGCCGGAGACTCCGGTGTCTTCAGGCCGGAGACTCTGGTGGACCGGAAACTCCGGTGTGCGTAGACCAGAGACTCCGGTCTAATCAGCTCCAGCGGCTCTTGCTTCATGCTCTGCTCCTTGTTCTCCATCCTTGGGTGCTTGGTGATGTGTGGAAGCTTTATACCTGATGATGCATAGGGTAGTTGCATGAAGTAGCATACCATCCAAGGAGGTATCAAATTGGCACGAGGAGAGGAGCGAGTTCACCTTAGCTTGTAGGAGTTTTGCTCGGGCAAGAGTCATGGGTCCACTTGGGGGACTTGTTGGAGTAGATGTAGGAGCGTCCGTAGGACGGGCCACATCAGGATAGGCTCGGTTCTTTCAACTCCATGCACATCCTTTGGTGAAGGGAATATCCCATGCTCACCAATCTTGACCTTGTCATCGCCATCTTCCACCTTGGCTTGTATATTCCTCTTGACGTACTCGTCCAACTTGGCGAAGTAGAGGTCTTCATCTTCCTCCTCCATGAAGTTGTATGCGTCATCTAGGACGTTAAGTCTTAGCATTGAAGCTTGATGGCGTGGAGGGGAGCTTGCTCTTGGTGCCATTTTGGTGGTGGCACGAGTCGTAGAAGGTGCCTGATGATGGTGTCGACAGAGGTCATTGGCGTGTCGTGCCAAAGGTTGAGGTAGATGGTGCAGTTGGTGATCCACATGACACTCGCGACGATGCTCCTTGTCCTTGGCACTCTTCTTTTCATGGTGGTGCCTTCTTGAGCTTGGTTGAGCATTATCGATGGTGCTCAACATGTATTCTCTGTCTTCATGGTGAAGATGCCTTGAGTGACGTCTTGTATCCTCTTGATGTTGGCGATGATCATGAGAGGATGTATGTTGATGAATATTCTTGCTTCGTGGCGCCTTGTGTGGAAGATGATGTTTGGGCGCCACTCTTCTTGGAGTAGATGGCACTTGATGCCTTGTAGGTAGATGCACTTGACTCCTTCGAGGTTGTGGTGCTTGGTGCCTTGGAGATGGTGGTGCTTGGTGCCTTGGAGATGGTGGCGCTTGACGCCATGTAGGTGTCCACGCTTGACGCCTTGGAGGTGGATCATCGAAGTAGGTGGTGCCCTTTGTTGTGGCACGCTTGGCCTTGAAGGCCATGGTTTCTTCATGATGCATCTCCGCTAGCTTGGCATAGTAGTCCTCCATCTCCAAGCGGTGGAGGTATTCTTCATGGATCATGGAAGAGCCCTCGAAGTGGGTGAAGCTTGCCATGTCCTCCGTGCTTGGTGAGGCATCGTCGTTGAAGCACTCGAAGTCGTCCATGCTTGGGGAGTCGTTGTTGATGTAGTACTCCATATCACCCAAGCATGTGGAGCTATTGTCGGTGTAGTTTTCCATGCATGAGGAGCCATTGTCGATGTAGAGCTCCAATTCCTCCATGCTTGAGGAGCCATAGTTGATGACGTGCTCCATGTCTTCCATGCATGTGGAGCCTTCATAGGTGTAGTGCTCCGGGTCCTCAAAGCATGCGGAGCCATTGTCGGTGTAGTGCTCCATCATGTCGTCTATACTTGTGGAGTCGAAGTCGTGGTGGCTCATCATGGATTCTTCATAGATAGCATCCTCGGTTCCGGAGTCCCCAGACATGATTCACAAGACCAAGTGGTGTATATGGAAGTGGTAGGGGGGTTAGGGATGCAACGTCAAAGCTTACTTTACCTTGGAAGATAGTATCGTGCAAGTGGCAACACTTGAGAGCAATCAAAACCAAGCAACGTGAAGTTCACGCGGAACACCAAAACCAACTAACCACTAAAACACACACACAAAGCTTATGGTGGATAGGTATGGAATGTGGCATGTCAAGAACCAATCCGAAATCAAGATGTTGTAATGGCAAGTAAAGAACCACGATGATCACAAAGCAAAACAAGTCAATCCACAAGATAGGAATATATATAAGGAAACACACACGGTGGGATAAATGGGACTTGTGCGACGGAGAAAGTGAGCCAAGAACCAAATGATTACCTAGCGAAGACTATAAGCTCGTGTCGCACAAGTGCAAGGAGAGATGCTAGTTCGATTGCAATAAATTGGTGGGCTACAAGATATGCACAATAAATACCACCTATTTGATGTTCATCGAACTTGCGCTTCCTATTCTATGAGGCACTTGTTTGTTTGTTTCTTTTTCTTCTTTTTCTATTTTTTTCTCTTTTTTTTTATTTTTCACTTGCCTCTTCCTTGTGCCAACAACTATACAAGATAACTATATGAGAGAGCGCTCACAAATTTTGCTCGGAATTCTACGAGGTATCAAATGTGCATAGCCAAAGAAATCATAGGAGTAACAAGTCTCAATAGGTGTTTGTTGAACGCAAAGATAGTGTAGCTCACAAAGGAATGCAAGTGGGGAGAAGTCGCGGAATGTTTATACCTTTCTTCGCCGATCTTCACCCTTTATTGGCGGATTCCGCCTTCCTCACGGAATTTGGATGGAGTAGATACCATGAACCACGGATATGATGATGTAGAGCTCCTTCTGCTCTTCGAAACGAGCTAAAGAACACCAAAATCTGAGTTCGTATGCAAAAGTTTTGCTAGAAACCGTGAAGAACATTTTTCTGTCTGAGGGAGGGGCGGAGACTTTGCCAGAAACTCCGGTCTAGACCGGAATCTCCGGTGTGGGGGCCGGAATTTCCGGTGTGGGCCGGAGTCTCCGGTCCGGGGGCCGGAATCACCGGTCCGGAGGTTCCAGGACGTTCCAGAACACGAACGGGACGAGTTTTGGCAGAAAAACTCGACCCAAAACCTCAAATTGGTGGGGGAAAACAAGGAATTAGGCCATGGGAACGCAGGGGAAGGTAGATCAACAAGTTTAGCAAGTAATCCATAGATCAAAACCTACCAAAACGCACTCAAATCACAGATCGATCCAAAACACGAAATGGGGCTGTTTTTGGTGGAATTTTCGAATTGATGGGAAAAAACACCAAATCGAGGAGAAATACATGGCAACCAAAAGCTGCTAATACCAGTTGTTATGGGGTAACCCCGTGGGTAGCCCGAT
The DNA here is from genome assembly GCA_910589775.1 of Avena eriantha. NCBI lineage: Eukaryota > Viridiplantae > Streptophyta > Magnoliopsida > Poales > Poaceae > Avena > Avena eriantha. The sequence goes on along the minus strand of OU342746.1, from coordinate 65,774,896 downwards.
CTTCACGGATCTCGTGGTCAAATCGATGGGAAAGCGAGGGGAAAGGGAGAAGGTAGCGGAAGCGGACGCACACCTAGCGAAGAACACGATGAACACACGCAAAATTGACACGATACAAGGCCGATTGCTCTCGCTGGTGGCCACCGGTCCGATAGAATCCTCGCAAGGAAAGATCAGTCAACATGCTCCCTCGATCCCACGCGGAGAGGGAAGAACACCTTGGAGAGGGTCTTGACGTCTTGGCAAAGGGACACCGATGCCAAGGCCTTGTACAACGAGGGAGGCGTGATGCAAACTCCAACGAGGTGCTGAAGATAGTCGATCCCCTTTGGTAGAAGGGGATGAGGCAAAACTAGAGATTCCACAAAGAGGGTTTTCTTTAGTCTATCATCTATGCCTCGGGTTACATGAGGGGGTGGGGGCACTATATATAGGCCATCCACTAGTTCAAGGGTACTTTAGGAATAAAAGGGGAAAGTCTTGGCAGACTAAGGGGTAGATGAGCCAAGGGCCTAGCTGGCGGTGCATTGGCAGACAGACTGTCCTCGAGCTTGATCTGGGGGTCGGTCCGGAGATGGGTCCGGAGACTCCTGGGTATGCTGGCCGGAGATTCTGGTGTCTTCAGGCCAGAGACTCCGGTGTGGCCGGAGACTCCAGTGTGCGCAGGACGGAGGCTCTGGTGCTCTAGCTGCTGCTTCTTCCATCTTCTCTTCCAAGCCTCCGTCTTGTCAGGCTTGGTGCTCCAGGCTTCCTCCCATGCCTCCGTACTTGTTGGTGGGAACCTATCATGGATATGGGGCGGAGTATGAAGTAGTATACCATTCAAGAGGGTAGGAAGTGGGTTGGCATAGAGGAACGGATTCACCTTTGGAGTCCATGATGACTTGGCATAAGTTGGAGACCATGATGAGGTAACGACCAAAGGTCAGGCCACATCACCTTGCCTATCCATCATGAAAAACACACAAGTATTGTATATGGAAGTGGAATATGGTGGTGTTAGCCTTATACCTCACCTTGGGGATTGCACCAAACTAGAAACCATAAGTGAGAGCTATAAGCGTACAAAGTGGAAATGCAAAGAAAACTCACACTAAAGAAAGAACTAACTCTCAAAAGCTTATTGGTGGTAGGTTAGGATTGTGGAATGCCAAAGAACCAACCAAAAGAAAAGGGATAGTCAAATGTGGGTAAAATCCAAACAAAACTCAAGTCAAAGGCGAGGGTCAACAACTCAAAAGGGTGACGGGAACTGTAGCATCCCAATTGTCTAACAATTGTAATGCTACTTAGTCTAGTAAGATAATGGCTACTTCCTATTTATAATTGTGCATCATAATTATATCATGCTCATGTCATCATGCCACCTTGCATTTGAGCATCATATAAAACCCTCTTTCTTTGGTTCTTCTCTCATATGCATTATTAATTGTACTTGCCTCTTGATATATTGCATTTGGTTATTGATATATTGTTTAAATGCCCAAGTTGAGTTGGGGGCATATCTTTTATTCAACTCCATCACCTTTCTTTCACCACCTTATAATTCCACCATTCCATTCCATGAGCTGGCATCTCTTTTTCTTTTGATATTTATTCTAGCTCATGTGGGTGGGGTGGATCTAATTCTATAAATTCTTTTGCTTGGCCTTATTCCACTTCTTGGGGAATGCCTAAGATTAATGCCATATTATTAATATTGTTTTCACAAAATAAAACATGGCATTTAATATTATGCATGGGCCATGCAAGAGTACCACCACCTTTAGCCCATTTGATCCCTCTTGGTTTTATTGGTTCTTTTCTGTGTGGAATCTCTCCATCTCTTCCACCATCCCCATGTTCCCCAACAAAAACCCTTTCTCCCTTCATGTATGAACAAGTGGGATTTTTCCCTTTGATTTTAACACCCTCTCTCCCTCTCTCTTGTAGTGCTTTCCTCACCAACAACTTGTGCTCAACCACTAAGCCTCACCTCACTCCATAGCCAGCTCTTTCTCTTTTATTTCAATTTTCCAAAAACTTCCAAAAAGGGGTATTTTTGAGCTTGTTTGAACCTGCAACAAAACAAAAATCAAAACAGATAATTAAATAAAAAGAAAAACAAAGAGAAGAGCCTTACCTGCAGCCCAGCAGCAGTGCCAGAGCAGCAGCCCATCGACGCAGCCTCTCCCGGCCCATTCCCCAGCCGCGGCCCAATCTCCCTCCCCAGGCTGTCCCGGTTTAAGCCCGCCGCCGACGCGACCCCTGTTTCTCTTCCTCCTCCTCTGACGCCGTTTCGGCCGCTCTCCCTCGGCAGCTGACGGAAAGCAGCAGCGAGCAGGTGGCCGTTCCCCCCGCCGTCTGCCGCGTCAGCTCGCGCCTTCCGCACGCCAGGTCCTCGCCCTTATCCTCTCGCGTTGCCTGCCGAACCCTAGCTGCCGTCCTCGTTTCCCTCTCCCCTTCTCCACCGGACCAAGCCGCCGCTAGACATAGCGCCACGACGACGTTGTCGTCTCGCCGGTGACCGAGGCCTCGCCAGGGAGCATCGCCGCAGGCCGTGACATCGATTCCGCCTACGTGAAGGAGCCGCGCTCGCCCGCAGCTGCCCCTTGTCAGTGAATAGAACCCCACCGCCGCGACTTCGCCGTCCCCCTCCGCTTCGGCCGTCCCGTCCTCTGATTTCAGTGGGAATCGATCGAGGTGAGCGCCACCCTCTTCTTCCTTCCCCTCCTTCTTCCCTCCGCGTGCGAGCGCCGCCCGATTTTGACCTCCGCCGTCGATCGGCCACGCCGGCGAGCAGCCCAGGCCTGCGTTCCCCCCTCTGTTCCCCGATGTGCCCCGTCCAGTATAGCCCGCCGCCGACGAATTCCCCTGAACGAGATCTGTAGCCGGAGCTCCCCTCTGCATTTTTCGCTTTTGCGGCAAGTGCTACCTCGCCGTGGTTGCGTCGCCATCCTTGCCGGAAATCCTTGCCGTCGTCAGGTGTCATCGCGGATTCAGAGAGGAGTCGCCAGAATCAGTCCAGGGCTCGGGCGCCGATTTTTCAAAAGGACCCCCGCAACTTCTGTCGATCATGCCTAGGTCCCTCGCCGCCCCAGCGACCCCACTAGTCAGCCTCGGTATAGATTTGCAAGAAAACCCCCCAGCTTTCCAGGCCTCAACCCGCACTCCCCTCGCTGCGCCACGTGGCCCACCCTTGCCCCTCGCTGTCACGTGGGACCTACGTCTCCGTCGGGCCCGCATGTCAGCCGCCTGGGCTAGCCAGCGCCGCGGTGGAAAAAGCCCTCTGCGCGTTGTGTGGTCCAGTTAGCAGCTGGCCCACCGTCAGCGGCTATGGCTAGGTTTGCCTGGGTGACAAAAGACTTCCTGTTTAGCTGTTTAAACAAAACAAATTCAAAAATTAATCAAATTCAAATCAGATTGTAAATAACTTTTAAAATACAAATCCAAACAATACATATAATATATGTTTTTGAATCAGAAAAATGTGAGGAATTCAAATATGCCATTCAAAATATCATTTGGACACTTTAAATTTCGAGATGATTAAAATTACAATAAAATGCCCTTTTCTTAATAAATTAATAACTTTAATTCTATAACTCCAAATTTGTCAAATAATATGTCTAAATCGATCAGCGCGACGAGCCTGTTCTATCTATGCATTCCTTGTTCTGAAATGAAGCATGCACCATGTCATTCATAAAAATCTGAACTGTTTATGGCAATAAAATTTGACTAAATAAATAATAAAATGCTTTATTCTTGTACCTCACACCTCACCATGCCATGCTACTTTAATGCCATGTAATTTGTGCATCATTCATCATGGCATGCTTGTTTGCTTGTCGCATTTTAATTCATATGCTTGTGCACTTTATTTATGTTGGCCCTTATTTGTTTGGTTCTTCTTCGAATAGATGCCCAGCAGGAGAATTACCAGGAATCACAGGAGTACTACCCGGATCCATCTCTCGCTTCAACTGAGCTGCCAGGCAAGCACTACCACATGCTTGCATACATACAGTACCTATTGCCTCTATCTTATTGTTGCATCATTGAGTCGCGATTGCATTAAATTGAATCCCAAGTACTGCATAGCCTTTACTTTTAAACTCCACCGAAGCTTGATCCTCCATCCCATGAGCCATTACTACAGGAGTTGTTTGAGCCATGCGAGTCGTAGAAAAGCATGTCTAGGGTATGTGAGTGTCTGATGGATAATGAGGTACCTAAACAACATAACCTGAGTAGTAATGGGATAACTAATGAAAGAGGCACCGGTGAGCAATATCTTCTATTTGGTTTTTCATGCTCACTTGTGTCCCGTAGGACCCCGAGTACTTGATTCCTGTTCCTTGTTTATTCGCACTATCCACATCCGGGAGGCCTTATGGACCCCCCTAAGCTAGAGCTTGATTCATTCTTATTTCGTGACACGTTTTCGCTGTATCGACAAGCCCAGTCACATTTTCGGGTTCCCAGTCGTTTACCGCCGTCCACACAAACCTTGGGTCCGTTTCGGAGCCGGCCAACTTCGTTGCGGGTAGCTTAATGGGGTGGCCCCCTGAAATATTTCTGAATCCTGTGATCACTTTGTCGTGAATGCCTCGTTGGGTTTTGAGTTGGTTTTTCCGAGGTTAATCGAGTGTGTGTTGCTATTCGTGCACCCTTGCATGGTAAATCTTTCTAAAAGCCGTGTCCGCGGTTATGGACGACTTGGAGCACAGTTTCTCGATCATACACAAGTATAACTAAAGTACCGCTTTTAATTTGACTAAGTACTCGACTAGTAAATAGTGCAATGCTCATGGAATGGTTAATAAAACCGCCAACAGATGATGGGGGTTGTTCGTCCGCTTCCTCGTTGGTAAGCGAGGAGGAGGATGGATTTGTTAATTATACTGTTATAACTGTTGTTCTTAATTCACGGACATCCATCTATCATTGGTTAGGCGGATGGTTAGCGAGTATCTATAGAATTGCTAGATATTGTCTTTTGCTGCAATTGCGTCACCCCAGGTTGTGTCCCCTTTAGCAGCATAAAGACTTGATGAGTACCCCTAGGGTCTCACACAATAAATTGTTTGATTCAGATGAACAGGTGTACCCGCAAGATGGATACTGGGTGGAGGAACAGATGATGTTGGCAACGATCATTCGGTGTAGAGATTCTGGGAACGGGGATCCGTGAGATCTGTGGGCGGGATGTGTTTATTTATGTGGCATCTTATGCCGATTTGCTTCTTATCCATACTCGGATCTTGTCTTCCACTTCCGCCTGATTCTCTGATGTTTGTTGTATGAGGAGCTATCCTAAATTATTATCTCTATCTAGGATATTTGAATCTTTCCGTATGGCGTTGCAATATTTCTATTTCTTTTAGATGGAATGGCTCTGAGGACTGTTGTATGTGGCTTGCATACATACTCATTTGTGTATGTAGTTGATCCCTTCGCCTGCCGATTACGCCGCTCGTTCTTGTCCCGATGATCTGAAAGTGGTTAGGACGGCCGAAAGGTCTACAGTGAGTGGCCCTGGGTCCCATCGTACTATTTTAACCACTTTCGTTCATCCAGGCATGTAACTAAGAGCGTAATTCACCGAGGTAGTTACAGGAACCTACGACTATTTACACGCACGTGGAGATTGTTGGGATTGACACGACTATGAAAATGAGCAAACAAAATGTCCTAACGAAGACAAAGCTCGTTGTCGTGCCAATGCAAAGAGAGACTGTGGCTCGTTTGCAAAGAAGAAAATGAGCAACGGATTTGTGCAATTGCTTTGGGCGCTCTTCTTTCTCTCTTGCTTACAAGCTTTGAGACTCTCTTTTGCAAGGGGAGACTATTTTTCTTTTGCTTTTTCTTTGTATCTTTTTTTTGCTGTCCCTTGATGCTACCTAGTCACACTTGCTATTGCTCTTGCACTCTCACTATCCAAGGACAAGTGCACAATGCTCAAGCAAACACAAGATCAGCCACTCTCGTGGGATAGGTACACGCAAAGGAAGATATGGGTTAACAAGGTGACGCAAGTTATACCTAAGACAAGGTTTGGGTTGGATCAAAACCACAAATAATACTCCAAATCAAGAGATCGATTCAAAGGTAAATATGGGTTGTTTTTTGGGGATTTTCGAATCTTTGGTGGATAGAAGAAAAATTTGTGGGGGAAATCATGAGCAATGAAGCTCTTGATACCAATATGTTGAGGGCAAACCTCTAGGGTGGCCCGATCTTTCACGATTCCCTTTCAAATCGAGGATGGAGTGCGGGGAGAGGAGGAGGAGGATGAACACGACGAACGCACGCACGAAGAACGCGATGAACACACACACACAAAACCACGATACACACAAATAGCTCACACCGACGGTGACCGGTCCAGCGCAATCCCTAGGATCAGCGTCGGGCGGAGGACTCTCTCTTGAACCGACACGGCAAGATGGGAGACTCGGTGAGATCTTGACGTCTAGGCAAAGGGACTCTGATGCCTAGGCCTTGTACAACACGGAGGCACGATGCAAACTCCAACGAGGTTTGTGATATTGGTTCTCCTTGGTCAAGGAGCATGAGGCAAGAAATAGATAGATCCACAAGGGGTTTCCACTAATTCCAATATCATGCCTAGTGTTTACAATAGAGGTGGGGGCTATATATAGGCTAGCCACAAGTTCAGGGGTAATTCAGGCATTAAAATAGAGTTCTGGGCGAAGTAGAGGGGTACATAGGCCACAAGGCCCAGCTATCGCTCGCAGGCCCATCTTCAGGCTAGATAGTCCGGGTCAACTCGATCGGACAGTCCGGGGTGGCCGGACACTCTGGGTAGTGTCTGGGCAGTGTTCGATCTGCCATAAAGAACGTCTGACCCCGGACCGGGCTGGGGTAGGCCGGACACTCCGGCTGGATTCGGGCAGACACTCTGACTCTGGAAGCTTCAGGACAGGTGCAGCTTTAGGGCTCGCAGGTTGACGCGGCGGAGGTTCGTACCTGATGATGCATAGAGTAGTGGTATGAAGTAGCAAGCCATCCAAGTGTATGTCAAAGTCACATGATGGGAGGAGTGAATTCACCTTAGCTTGGAGGAGCTTGGCGCGGCTACGGGTCATTGGTCCACTTGGGGAACTTGGTGTTGTATATGTAGGAGCATCAATAGGACGGGCTCCATCACAGTGTCATTGCATGTGTGTTCTTCTCACAAACCACACATGGATCCACCAATGTCATTCGATGTGTGTTCAAACCACAGCCAGAGTCATTGTATGTCTATTCTTCTCACATACCACATAAGGATCCACCAGTGTCATTGCATGTCTGTTCTTCTCATGAATGACAACTAGAGTCATTGCATGTTTGTTCTTCTCTCAAACCACATAAGGATCCACCAGTGTCATTGCATGTCTGTTCTTTTCATGAACCACACCCAGTGTCATTGCATGTTTGTTCCTCTAAACAAACCACACATGGATCCACAAGTGTCACTGTATGTGGTCATTGCATGTGTATTCTAAACAAACCACACATGGATCCACCAGTGTCATTGGATGTGTGTTCTTTTGATGAACCACACCTAGTGTCATTGCATGTCTGTTCCACATATGGATCCACCAGTGTCACTAGATGTGTGTTCTTTTCATGAACCACACCTAGTGTCATTGCATGTGTGTTCTTCTCACAAACCACACATGGATCCACCAGTGTCACTAGATGTGTGTTCATTTCATGAACCACATCCAGTGTGATTGCATGCATGTTTTTCTCACAAACCACATAAGGATACACCAGTGTCATTGCATGTGTGTTCTTTTCATGAACCACACCCAGTGTCATTGCATGTCTATTCTTCTCACAAACCACATAAGGATACACTAGTGTCACTGCATGTGTGTTCTTTTCATGAACCACAGCTAGAGTCATTGCATGTGTGTTCTTCTCACAAACCACATAAGGATACACCGGTGTCATTGCATGTGTGATTTTCTCATGAACCACAACTAGAGTCATTGCATGTCTGTTCTTCTCACAAACCACATAAGGATCCACCAGTGTCATTGGATATGTGTTCTTTTCATGAACCACACCAAGTGTCATTGCATGTCTGTTCTTTCCATAGACCACATATGGATCCACTAGTGTCATTGCATGTCAGTTCTTTTCATGAACCACAACCAGTATCATTGCATGTATGTTCCTCTAAACAAACCACACATGGATCCACCAGTGTCATTACATGTGGTCATTGCATGTGTGTTCTTCTAAACAAAACACACATGGATCCACTAGTATGATTGCATGTTTGTTCGTTTCATGAACCACAACCAGTGTCATTGCATGTATGTTCTTGTCATAACCCACATAAGGATACACTAGTGTCATTGCATGTCTGTTCTTCTCATGTACCACATCTAGAGTAATCGCATGTCTGTTCTTCTCACAAACCACATAAGGATACGCTAGTGTCATTGCATGTCTGTTCTTCTCATGAACCACATCTAGAGTCATTGCATGTCTGTTCTTCTCACAAACCACATAAGAATCCACCAGTGTCATTGGATGTGCGTTATTTTCATGAACCACACACAGTGTCATTGGATGTCTGTTCTTTTCATAAACACAATAAGGATCCACCAGTGTCATTGGATGTATGTTCTTTTCATGAACCACACCCAGTGTCATTGCATCTATGTTCTTCTCACAAACCACACATGGATCCACCAGTGTCATTGGATGTGTGTTCTTTTCATGAACCACACCCAGTGTCATTGCATGTGTGTTCTTCTCACAAACCACACATGGATCCACCGGTGTCATTGGATGTGTGTTCTTTCATGAACCACACCCAGTGTCATTGCATGTTTGTTCTTTCCACAAACCACATATGGATCCACCAGTGTCACTGGATGTGTGTTCTTTTCATGAACCACACCCAGTGTCATTTCAAGTCTGTTCTGCTAAAAGACCACATAAGGATGCACCAGTGTCATTGCATGTCTGTTCTTCTCATGAATGACATCTAGAGTCATTGCATGTCTTTTCTTCTCACAAACCACATAAGGATCCAGCAGTGTCATTGCATGTCTGTTCTTTTCATGAACCACACCCAGTGTCATTGCATGTCTGTTCCTCTAAACAAACCACACATGGATCCACCAGTGTCATTGCATGTGTGTTCTTCTAAATAAACCACACATGGATCCACCAGTATCACTGCATGTTTGTTCTTTTAATGAACCACACCTAGTGTCATTGCATGTCTGTTCTTCTCACAAACCACATAAGGATACACCTATGTCATTGCATGTCTGTTCTTCTCACAAACCACATCTAGAGCCATCGATGTATGTTCTTCTCACAAACCACATAAGGATACACCAGGGTCATTGCATGTCTATTCTTCTCATGAACCACATCTAGAGTCATTGCATGTATGTTCTTCTAACAAACCACATAAGGATCCACCAGTGTCATTGGATGTGTGTTCTTTTCATGAACCACACACAGTGTCATTGCATGTCTGTTCTTCTCCCAAACCACATAAGGATCCACCAGTGTCATTGGATGTGTGTTCTTTTCATGAACCACACCCAGTGTCATTGTATGTGTGTTCTTCTCAAAAACCACACATGGATCCACCAGTGTCATTGGATGTGTGTTCTTTTCACAAACCACAGCCAGAGTCATTGCATGTTTGTTCTTCTCACAAACCACATAAGGATCCACTAGTGTTAGTGGATGTGTGTTCTTTTCATGAACCACATCCAGTGTGATTGCATGCATGTTCTTCTCACAAACCACATAAGGATACACCAGTGTCATTGCATGTGTGTTCTTTTCATGAACCATAGCTGGAGTCATTGCATGTGTGTTCTTCTCACAAACCACATAAGGATACACCAGTGTCATTGCATGTGTGTTCTTCTCGTGAACCACAGCTAGAGTCATTGCATGTCTGTTCTTGTCACAAACCACATAAGGATCCACCAGTGTCATTGCATGTCTGTTCTTCTCATGAATGACAACTAGAGTCATTGCATGTTTGTTTTTCTCTCAAACCACATAAGGATCCACCAGTGTCATTGCATGTCTGTTCTTTTCATGAACCACACCAGTGTCATTGCATGTTTGTTCCTCTAAACAAACCACACATGGATCCACAAGTGTCATTGTATGTGGCCATTTCATGTGTATTCTAAACAAACCACACATGGATCCACCAGTGATACGTCCATTTTGCATCACTATTCTATGTCTTAATTCACTATTATTCATTGATATATTTCATGTTGAGAGGTGATACTTATGTTATTTCATCTATTTTTTGCATGGTTGATGCCTTTTGGAGCATGGACCACCGCAGTCAGGATTCTGATGGAAAAGGTGCTGTTTGGAGGCAAAATTCCTGAAGATCAGAAAATCCGGGAAAATATATAGAAAATCCTATTTTCCAAAAGACTCAGGATGCCAGAAGATGGAGTGGAGGTGGGCCACAGGGGGCCCACACCACCCCATGGCGCGGGCAGGCCTAGGCCGCGCCTAGAGGTGGTGTGGCCGCCCTAGCCCACTCCAACCTCTCTCCTCTGGCGTACATCATCTCCATGAAACCCTAAGACTTGGGGAGCGACCACAAAAAGATTCTGCCGCCTCTGCGGGGCGGAAAACACCGATAGAGAAAGATCTCTCTGGCAGACAGATTTCTGCCGGGGGAATTCCTTCCCGGAGTGGGAAGATCGTCGCCATCAACACCACCATCAAGCTGGGCTTCATCGGGATCAGCATCATCATCACCATCAACACCCTCATCACCATCTCCATATTGTTGTAACAATTGGTTGAATCTTGCTATAGTTCATAGGGGAAACTTTCCCGGTGTTGATTACTATTTGTAGTTGATGCTATTGAGTGAACCATTGAATTATTGTTTATGTTTAGATTGTTATACATCATTATTCCATCTCTGATCATGATCCATATGATGCCTTGTGAGTAGTTCGTTTTGTTCTTGAGGACATGGGAGAAGTCTTGTTGTTAGTAGTGGAGTTGTGTTGAGAAAGATTCAATAGATTGTTATTTAAGTTGTGGTGTACTTCTTCTAGTGGTGTCATGTGAACGTCGACTACATGATACTTAGGGGAATGCATTGTGTATGTGTCTACTAATCATAGGGGTTGCCAGAGTGACAGAAACCTGAACCCCCGTTAGGAAACCATTGCACAAGGGACGTAAGGGTCTTAGAGTTTAAAGTTGTGGTTAGGTTTCTACCTTAATTACTTTCTTGTACTTACAGATGTTTGCAAGGGGTATAGTCACAAGTATGTATTAGTCTTGGATGGGGCGGTACATTAGCACAGGTTCACCCACACAACACTTAGCAAGCTAAAGAAGATTAATCAACTATATGAAGCAAAACCACTTGACAGTCTTCCCATGTGTCCTCGAGAACGTTTGGTCATCTTAAGTAATAGAACCGGCTTGTCCTTTGCTGCATAAAGGATTGGGCCACTTGCTGCATTTATTCCTACTGTCTTTTATTTACTCGTACTTTGTTTACTTGCTTTATCAAAAACCCCTAAAAATGTGTTTGCTAAGTATTTGCAGAGAATTCCTGGTCCATACCACTAGCCATCACCTTCTGCTCCTCATTGGGTTCGACACTCTTACTTATCGAAAATACTGCGATACACCCCCTATACTTGTGGGTCATGAAGACTATTTTCTGGTGCCATTGCCGGGGAGTGAAGCGCTATTGGAGAGTGGAACTGGTAAAGGAAACTTCTACTGTGAGTATTGTTTACTTCTCCTAGATGCTTTATTTTCGTTATGGATAATTCGCTGAGTTTCTTATTTGGTAATGCTACTACCACTGCTAAGGTCGTAGATAAGCCACCACCTGCTGAGAAAGATGTTTTCAAAATACCTACAAGAATTATTGATCGTGTTATGGATAACTACTATGTTGGGGATGGAACTGTCCATCCCGGTGATCATTTACTCTTTATACACGAATTATGCGGGTTGTTCAGGTGTGCAGGTATTACTACAGATCAAGTCAAGAAGAAGTTATTCTCATTATCACTGAAAGGAAGAGCTGAGGAATGGTATAAGCTGCTGAAGAATGGTCAAGCTCTGGAATGGGAGGAAATAGTGCCTCTCTTTTATTCAAAGTTTTATCCTCCTAGTGAGATTCATAAAGATCGGAATCAAATATACAACTTTTGGCCTCTTGATGGAGAGAGTACAGCTCAAGCTTGGGGGAGATTGAAGTTACTAATGCTCAAATGTCCCATTCATGAGCTCCCCAACAATATTATTATCAACAACTTTTATGAAAGGCTCCCTCTACAAGATAAAGATTTATTGGATGCTTCTTGTGCTGGATCATTCACTCGCATGGAAGAAGAAGCTAAATGGTATCTTCTAGACCGTATTCAAGACAATGTTGAAGCTTGGGAGAATGACAAAGGTAGAAAGTTAGGTATAAATTATGATTATGAATGCATTGAATCTTTTATGGGAACCGATGACTTTCAAAATATTAAAAATGCTTATGGTCTAGACTCTCAAGCTATTTCTTCTTATTTTAAGGCTTTTGCTTCCTACATTGAAGTGCCTAAAAAGAAGTGGAATAAGTATCATGAACCTTATAAAGATATTGCTAAGAGTGTTCCTGCAAGAAATACTGATGTTTATACTGCTAATCATGTTTTACCTACACCTTATATTGAGAAAATGCCTTTTCCAGTTAAGGTAAAGGAAAATTCTATGATGGCTAGTATGGTAGATGAAAGTATGAATAAAGCTGTTGAACCTGATAAACAAATGGTTGATGAACCTATTATAGCAAATGTGAAAGACTTTGTCACCAAGTACGAAGAAGAGGGACATACTATCCTTTGTAAGGATACGTCTAATATTGTTTCACATAGTAGTGTTATGAGACCTAATATTCCCGTGTTTTCTGTTAGAATAAGTGATCATTGATATGATGGTCCTTGTGATAGCTATATTGTTAAGTTTATGCATGATACGGAAAGCTACTATGAGAGAGGGAAAAATGTTCTTATGTATCTCAATAATATCAAGTTTCCTCGTTTTATGCTGAAAGTTTTTATGTTGCACTTCTTTTGCTTTCTTATGCAAGTTGCCTCTGGTTTCAACAACTTGTTTGTTTACAAAATCCCCTTGCATAGGAAGTGGGTTAGACTTAAATGTGTGTGTGTTTTGTTGGAGATATGCCCAAGAGGCAATAATAAAAGTGGTTATTATTATATCTTTGTGTTTATGATGAATGTTTACATCCCATGCTATAATTGTATTATTAGGAAACACTAATACATGTGTGTTTTGTAAACATAAGAGAGTCCCTAGTAAGCCTCTTGTTGAACTAGCTTGTTGATTAATTGATGATTATGGTTTCCTGATCATGGACATTAGGATGTGATTAATAACAAGGTCATATCATTAGGAGAATGATGTGATGGACACACACACCCATAGTAAGCGTAGAATAAGATCAAGTCATTAAGTTCGTATTGCTGTAAGCTTTCAAACACATAGTAACCTATTCCTTCAACCATGAGGTTATGTTAATCACCATCACTGGATGGATACTTTGATGACATCAAACGCCGCTTCGTAACTAGGTGGTTATAAAAGTGTCATTGGGTATTCTGAAAGTATGTGTTGAAGCTCATGAACCAAGATTGGGATTTGTCCATCCATATGACGGATAGATATGCTCTGGGCCCACTCGGTGGAATGTCATCTAGTTAGCTTGCAATCATGTGACTAGGTCACAAGGGATGACATATCACGGAACGAGTAAAGAGTACTTATCAGTAACGAGGTAGAACTAGGTATGGAGATACCGACGATCAAACCTCGGATAAGTATACTATCGTGAGACAAAGGGAATTAGTTTCGTATGTAAGTGGTTCAATCGATCGCGAAGTCATCGTTGAGTATGTGGGAGCCATTATGGATCTCCAGGTCCCGCTGATGGTTATTGATAGGAGATGTGTCTCTATCATGTCTACATATTCATGAACCGTAGGGTGACACACTTAAGGTTCGAAGTTGTTTTAAGTAGATATGGAATGTGCGTTGGAGACCGAATGTTGTTCGGAGTCTCGGAATGGATCCGGGACATCACGAGGAGATCCGGAATGGTCCGGAGAATAAGATTCATATATATAGGAGATCATTTTATGAGATAGGAAATGTTCCGGAGTGTTTGTATGAGGATTCTAGAAGGTTTCGGAATGTTCCGGAAGGTTCTGGAAGATATCTTGGAGTTTGCTTGAAAATCAAGATAGGGATCAAGGAGTCCTGTTGGGTCAAGATAAGGAGTCGTGGCGGAGGAGGATTCGTCCCCACCTCCCCAACCCGCCAGCCCCATAGGAGGGGAGTCCTACAAGGACTCCCCTTCCCTGGCGCGCCCTCCCCTCTTTAAATAGAGGGGCAGGGGCTGATGGGTTCGTAGCATGGAAAACAAAAAATTTCTACCGCAAGAACGAACAAAACCTAGATCTAATCTAGATAAAAGCCAAGATCTAAGCTATTAGACATGAGCAACGAGATAGATGGGAACTAACCCTCGTAGATCCGAAAGCGTTAACGAGATTAGATCTCGTGGTTGATGTAGTCGATCACTTGCCGATCTCAAGATCGTGTGGACGATCCTTCCGGCGTCGCGTTCCAGCAGCGCTTCCGCCCGCGGTCAAGTAGACGATCCTTCCGGCGTTGCGTTCCAGTAGCGCTTCCGCCCTTGGTCAAGTAGACGATCCTTCCGGCGCCACGATTCGGCAGCGCTTCCGCAGTCGGTCACACGTGCGGAGTCGAAGCAGACCTTCCTCTCCCCGTTCCAGCGAGCAGCGGAGGTAGTAGATCTTCTCCACGGAATCCCAGCAGCACGACGGCGTGGTGGTGGTGGTGGAGTAGAAATTCTGCAGGGCTTCGCCTATGCCTGTGCAGAATATGGTGGAGGAGAGAGGCGGCAGAGATTGGACATTATGAGAGCGTGAGAGGAGGGGGCGCCCCTGCCCCTCTATTTAAAGAGGGGAGGGCGCGCCAGGGAAGGGGAGTCTTTGTAGGACTCCCCTCCTATGGTTCCGGCGGGTTGGGGAGGTGGGGAGGAATCCTCCTCCCCCACGACTCCTTATCTTGACCCAACAGGACTCCTTGATCCCTATCTTGATTTTCAAGCAAACTCCAAGATATCTTCCAGAACCTTCCGGAACATTCTGAAACCTTCTAGAACTCTCATACAAACACTCCGGAACATTTCCTAACTTAGAAAATGATCCCCTATATATGAATCTTATTCTCCGGACCATTCCGGATCTCCTCGTGATGTCCCGAATCCAATCCGAAACTCCGAACAACATTCGGTCTCCAACGCACATTCCATATCTACTTAAAACAACTTCGAACTTTAAGTGTGTCACCCTACGGTTCGTGAATATGTAGACATGATAGAGACATATCTCCTATCAATAACCATCAGCGGGATCTGGAGATCCATAATGGCTCCCAAATACTCAACGATGACTTCGCGATCGATTGAACCACTTACATATGAAACCAATTCCCTTTGTCTCGCGATACTATACTTATCCGAGGTTTGATCATTGGTATCTCCATACCTAGTTCTACCTCGTTACTGATAAGTACTCTTTACTCGTTCCGTGATATGTCATCCCTTGTGACCCAGTCACATGCTTGCAAGCTAATTAGATGACATTCCACCGAGAGGGCCCAGAGCATATCTATCCGTCATATGGATGGACAAATCCCAATCTTGGTCCATGCGCTTCAACACATACTTTCAGAATACCCAATGACACCTTTATGACCACCCAGTTACGAAGCGGTGTTTGATGTCATCAAAGTACCCATCCGGTGATGGTGATTAACATAACCTCATGGTCGAAGGATTAGGTTACTATGTATTTTAAAGCTTATAGCAAACGAACTTAATGACTTGATCTTATGCTACGCTTACTATGGGTGTGTGTCCATCACATCATTCCCCTAATGATATAACCTTGTTATTAACGACATCCAATATCCATGATCAGGAAACCATGATCATCCATTAATCAACAAGCTAGTTTAACAAGAGGCTTACTAGGGACTCTTTTATGTTTACAAAACACACATGTATTAGTGTTTCCTAATAATACAATTATAGCATGGGATGTAAACATTTATCATAAACATAAAGATATAATAATAACCACTTTATTATTGCCTCTTGGGCATATCTCCAACAGTCTCCCACTTGCACTAGAGTCAATAATCTAGTTAAAAACTTGTGCATTCAACACCTATGGCTTTCTGGTGTTGTATAGACACTATTGCTAGTGGTAAACATAATCTTCGGATCTGACACTTCCAGGTCCGTGTGTATTTGCATGTCCTTGCGTCTCTACGCATTACTCATTCTCCAATGAGATGGCATTGTATAAATTTGGTCCTTTGGTGAGACCTTTAGTTCCTCGGGATTAAATCATGTTGATACTATTGTCATAAAATGTATCTTCATAGTATTATCCCGCTATGAACCACACCTAGTTTGATAACAAACTACTTAACACAAATGCCCTCCTTTGCTGCTACTATAGCAGTTTATATACTTAGCCTTTTGTTGTAGTATCTGTCACAATGTTTTAACTTTGGTACTCAACCAAATCCGTTATGGAACTTCCTTTCATTACATTGTGCCACCCAAAGTTTAAATTGAGATAAACTTAATTTGTATCCTGTGACAAAACTAGTATCAATGTAACACTTTACAATGAACTACCTTTAACTATTTGTCACTTATACATGATATATTCTTAGTTCTTCCAAGGCTCATAAGAATATTTTTACTATTGTCCAATGATCATCTTATGAATCATTCTGGTATATGCTCATAACATTTAGAGCATAGGACATATCTGGATGTGTACATCTCAAAGAATGATTGATCAAAATATTCTTGTAATTTCACCAAGTGTCAAAACACTTGAATCTCGTGTCAACACACTCGAATCTTGATTCAATCCTTTCCGTGCATCAAGAACCTTTCTTGTTGTTTCCATATTGAACTCATTCAACATCCTATCTATGTACATTTGGCAAAACCATATTAGCGCCTCAATCTATTCATATAGACATTGATTCCTAATTCTTGGGTTATGCCTAAGTCTTTCATCGAAATGAAATTCTTAACCTGCGTCAATTCAAGATACATCATTTCCAATCAACAATGTGTCCTCTATATAATGTATTAGAAATATGTCTCAGCGCTCCCACTTAATTTCTTGCAAATGCAAGCATCTTCATCATCTCCGATGAATTTAAACTCTTTTAACAGTTTCATCATGGTGAAGATTCCAACTCTGCTATGCTTACTTCAACCATTGAAGTTTTGCATACTCTTTTAGCATCCTTTGAATTAACAAAACCCTTTGGATCGTGTCATGTACACGTCCTAGGTAACTATTCTATTAGAAGAACTTGTTTTGTTTGTTCAACTATCATATACCAAAATATATGTAGTGGTTGCTACATTAATCCGTCCAGACTAAATATCGCTATGAAAGATCAAATCTTATCATAGTCAATGCCTTGAACATTGTCGTAAACTCTTTCCGACATGTCGACTATTTCATAGATTTGAAACATCCATGTCTATTTCTTTATAGATCCAAACACGACCGATAGGCTTCACGCCTTTCCGGAGGGTCTTAAAAGTTCAGAAACTTGATTTCTCGTGTATGGATGCTATCACGGATTCCATGACTTCTAGTCATTTTATGGAGTCAGGGCCCATCATCGCTTCTTTTCATGTAGTCGGTTCATCATTGTCAAAACAATAACGACTTGCTTATCAAATCTTACTATTTGATTCTTACTGACCCACATGGTTCTATAGGAACTCTAATCTCCGAGATCACACCTTTTGTAATCACGAGAGCCATGAGCATTGTGGCCGTCACGGGGACACTTTCCGGCGCTGCGCTACTTAGCACATATAGCTAAGGTTCCACAACCTTATCAAAGTTCTATTGTCCTCCCACTTAATTTTTCACGAAAAATTCCTTCTCAAGAAACTTGACGTTCCAAGTAACAAACTCTTTTGTCCTCAGTGTTATGGAGAAATTCCCAACAAATTCTTTGGGATAACCTACAAAGACGTGCTTATCCGACTTTGGTTGTAAACATTTTACTTATGCATAACATACCAAAATTTTAAGAAAAGACAATTCGGGTTTTATCCCAAACCATGACTTATATGGTGTCATTTCAACGGATCACGATGGAGCTCTTTTCAGTGTAAAAGCGGTAGTCACTAAAGCTTTAATCTTTAAAAAACATAATGGCAGTTTTATAAATGACACCCTTGATCTTACCATCTCAAACATGGTTTGATTTTATCTCTCGAATATGCCATAATCCTATGGTTTATCGGGAAACACAAATCACAGAACAATTCCTCAAGTCTTAGGTGTTTTTTCTAAACATGTAACTCAAATATCTTCCTTTATGATCGAATCATAAACTCTTTATTTTCTTGTTACAATGATTTTCAACTTCATCTTGAAAGTCTTTGATCAATTTTCAAATGTTTCATACTTCCTCCTTATTAAGTAAATATACATATATTCACTCAAATTCTCGGAGAAAGCATATGAAGTTGAAATCCATCGCTCTTGACTACATAATGGGCTTCATACATCTATATGTACAAGTTCCAATAAGCCAGTCATTCGTTCCTTTTGGCCTATGAACGAAGTTTTAATTATCTATAGAAAGTTTCACAAGCGTCATTTGATCAAAATCAAAAGACTCCAAAATTCCATCAACATGGAGTTTCTTCATGTTTTCTTTCCAATATAATTTAAATGGCGATGTCACTTCGCAAGTGATCTTTCAATCTTTTGTCTTGCGACATTTTAGCAATAATGTTTATGGATGTGATTTCTCCCACAAGACTTGTAAAAGTTCATCCATCCTTTATGGAATACGGTAATTATTTGAACAACCATTGTTTTCGTAATACCGGAACAAAATAACAATTATTGAAACAAATCTTGAAGGCAAGCTTTGATGTTAACGAGCAACACAACAACCCTTTGTTTGTTTTCGATGAACATCATCACTTATTCTCTTGCTAGTTACTTAGGCCATTGTAGTTCATGAATTACGTTGTCCTGTATGACATAGCATACCAACCAATTCAGTATCCAATACCGGAGAACCACATTGTTTAACAAGCAAGGAATACAACCATAACATGTATATCTTCTATGTGCTTAAGTTGGACATCTCCAATCTTTTCTTTTCTGCCAAATATTTTATAGATTCTCTTTCAGCAATTTCTTTTCTTTTAAAAGAATCTATTAACATCAATAGCGGTGTCATCAACATGACACATGGTACAAAGCGTATATAGTCAACTACTAATACCTTTGGACTTGCACTTTGAGGTGGATCACCATCATCAAATGTTTGGTGTTCTTTCAAAAAATCCATTCTTTAGTAATCTTTTAGCGTAGTAAACATTTTACTTACATCTTCTATTCATCCTTATCATGACAACTTTCATGATCAAGCTGCTATAGCTTATAAAGGTGAATTGTGAGTATAATGTTTCTTTTTCAAAACCTTTTGGAGGATTAGGACGACTAGCGTCTCCAACCTTCACAAATTCTCATCAAATATGAGGACGTATACTCTATCATGTTGTAACCAACACATTGTTTTAGATATCGCAATACCTTTCACATATGATGGTTTCTGAAACATTGCTTTCAGCTCTTAGATAAACTTGATATTAAAAACAATCTTTTGAGTATCAAGAATCATGGAGGCTAACATGATACATTAGATACTAATACTGGAATTGTTACTCTTGATTTAATACTATTTATTAAACTTCATGGAGTAAATTGAGTTTGCTGAAAGTTTGCAATAGGACTTATAAATTTTAATTGACACTCAAAACAATACGATACCAGTTCGTAAAGCAAATATCCAGAATTTCTATAGTTCCACTATCTCAACTATAACTAAGCGTAAGGTGGTGAACGGATGCCAATGACTACAACAAACTATGCAAATTCACTTTGATTGTGTTTATGATAAATTGAGTTCGACTAATCCAAATTACAAATGAACTTCCACTCAAAACAACATCCCTCGAGTTGTTTTAGTGATTACACGAACCAAATCCACTACACCAAGTCCGATCATCACGTGAGATGATGTAGCTTTAAAGGCGAACAATCAACATGTTCATCATATCATCCATATGACTCATGCTTTACCTTTCGGTATTCTGTGTTCCGAGACCATGTCTGTACATGCTAGGCTCGTCAAGATAACCTTAGTTTCCGCATGTGCAAATCTGGCTTGCACCCGTTGTATGCACACGTAGAATCTATCACATCCGATCATCACGAGATGCTTCGAAACGACGAGTCTTAGTTGGGAGATTGGGTGTTATGAGAGCGTGTTCACCCTTAGTTGGCACCGTTGCTAAGACTCGTCGTTTCAAAGCATCTCGTGATGATCGGATGTGATAGATTCTACGTGTGCATACAACGGGTGCAAGCCAGATTTGCACATGCGGAAACTAAGGTTATCTTGATGAGCCTAGCATGTACAGACATGGTCTCGGAACACGGAATACCGAAAGGTAGAGCATGAGTCATATAATTGATATGATGAACATGAAGATTGTTCGCCGATCAAACTACATCTTCTCTCGTGAAGATCAGACTTGGTGTAGTGGACTTGGTTCGTGTAATCACTAAGACAATGTGAGGGATGTTGTTTTAAGTGGGATGATCTCAGCAAGTATTTTGAGTTGATGTGTTTCATTCATTCATATGATGATTTATTCAATCATGTTTCTTATGTTCCTTGTTTTGCACTTTGCTCTTATCTTGATGTTTACTACTTTGAAAGCTATCTTGAAAAACCAGCTATTTGTGAACTCCAGCAAATTATCAACTATTCTTCGACCAAGAGCTAAGTTTGCCATTACCAATTATGATTCACTTTATGTATCTTTATTGTGTTTCCTTTACTCATTACAAGATGAGTTATATAATAGTGATTTGTCTTCTATTATGATCTATGTATTTGATGATTGTGATGCTTCTTGTCCGTATTCTTTTATCGACTCTTCACTCCATAAACCTGAGGTCATGTTTATTGAGCTCAGTTTCGCTTGGGGACAAGCGAAGTCTAAGCTTGGGGGGAGTTCATACATCCATTTTGCATCACTATTCTATGTCTTAATTCACTATTATTCATTGATATATTTCGTATTGAGAGGTGATACTTATGTTATTTCATCTATTTTTTGCATGGTTGATGACTTTTGGAGCATGGACCGCTGCAGTCAGGATTCTGATGGAAAATGTGCTGTTTGGAGGCAAAATTCGCGAAGATCAGAAAATCCGGGAAAATATACGGAAAATCCTATTTTTCCAGAAGACTCGGGATGCCAGAAGATGGATTGGAGGTGGGCCACAGGGGGCCCACACCGCCCCATGGCGCGGGCAGGCCTAGGCCGCGCCTTGAGGTGGTGTGGCCGCCCTGGCCCACTCCAGCCTCTCTCCTCTAGCGTATATCATCCCCACGAAACCCTAAGACTCGGAGAGCGACCACAGAAAGATTATGCCGCCTCTGCGGGGCTGAAAACACCGAGAGAGAAAGATCTCTCCGGCAAACAGATTTCTGCTGGGGGAATTCCTTCCCGGAGAGGGAAGATCGTCGCCATCAACACCACCATCAAGATGGTCTTCATCGGGATCATCATCGTCATCACCATCATCATCATCACCATCAGCACCCTCATCACCATCTCCATATTGCTCTAACAATTGGTTGAATCTTGCTATAGTTCATAGGGGATACTTTCCCGGTGTTGATTACTATTTGTAGTTGATGCTATTGAGTGAACCATTGAATTATTGTTTATGTTCAGATTGTTATACATCATTATTCCATCTCTGATCATGAACCATATGATGTCTTGTGAGTAGTTCGTTTTGTTCTTGAGGACATGGGAGAAGTCTTGTTGTTATTAGCGGAGTTGTGTTGAGAAAGATTCAATAGATTGTTATTTAAGTTGTGGTGTACTTCTTCTAGTGGTGTCATGTGAACGTCGACTACATGACACTTCACCTATAAGGGCCTAGGGGAATGCATTGTGTATTTGGCTACTAATCGTAGGGGTTGCCAGAGTGACAGAAACCTGAACCCCCGTTAGGAAACCATTGCACAAGGGACGTAAGGGTCTTAGAGTTTAAAGCTGTGGTTAGGTTTCTAACTTAATTACTTTCTTGTACTTACGGATGTTTGCAAGGGGTATAATCACAAGTATGTATTAGTCTTAAATGGGGCGGTACATTAGCACAGGTTCACCCACACAACACTTAGCAAGCTAAAGAAGATGAATCGACTGTATGAAGCGAAAGCACTTGACAATCTTCCCATGTGTCCTCGAGAACGTTTGGTATCTTAAGTAATGCAACCGGCTTATCCTTTGCTGCATAAAGGATTGGGCCACTTGCTGCATTTATTCCTACTGTCTTTTATTTACTCGTACTTTGTTTACTTGCTTTATCAAAAACCCCTAAAAATCTGTTTGCTAAGTATTTGCAGAGAATTCCTGATCCATACCACTAGCCAGCACCTTCTGCTCCTCGTTGGGTTCGACACTCTTACTTATCGAAAATACTGCGATACACCCCCTATACTTGTGGGTCATCAACCAGTATCATTGTATGTCTGTTCTTTTCATCAACCACACCCAGTGTCATTGCATGTCTGTTCTTCTCACAAACCACATAAGGATACACCAGTGTCATTGCATGTGTGTTCTTCTCATGAACCACATCTAGATTCATCGCATATCTACTCTTCTCACAAACCACATAAGGATACACCAGTGTCATTGCATGTTTGTTCTTCTCATGAACCACATCTATAGTCATTACATGTCTGTTCTTCTCACAAACCACATAAGGATCCAGCAGTGTCATTGGATGTGTGTTCTTTTCATGAACAACACACAGTGTCATTGCATGTTTATTCTTTTCATAAACTACATAAGGATCCATCAGTGTCATTGGATGTGTGTTCTTTTCATGAACCACACCCAGTGTCATTGCATGTGTGTTCTTCTCACAAACCACTCATGGATCCACCAGTGCCATTGGATGTGTGTTCTTTTCATGAACAACACCCTATGTCATTGCATGTTTGTTCTTCTCCCAAACCACATAAGGATCCACCAGTGTCATTGGATGTGTGTTCTCTTCATGAACCACACCCAGTGTCATTGCATGTGTGTTCATCTCACAAACCACACATGGATCCACCAGTGTCATTGGATGTGTGTTCTTTTCATGAACCACACCTAGTGTGATTGCATGTGTGTTCTTCTCACAAACCACATAAGGATCCACGAGTGTCATTGGATGTGTGTTCTTTTCATGAACCACACCCAATGTCATTGCATGCGTGTTCTTCTCACAAACCACACATGGATCCACCGATGTCATTGGATGTGTGTTCTTTTCTTGAACCACACCCAGTGTCATTGCATTTCTGTTCTTTCCACAAACCACATATGGATCCACCAGTGTCACTGGATGTGTGTTCTTTTCATGAAGCACACCCAGTGTCATTGCATGTCAGTTCTTTCCACAAACCACATATGGATCCACCAGTGTCACTTGATGTGTGTTCTTTTCATGAACCACACACAGAGTCATTGCATGTCTATTCTTATGACAGACCACATAAGGATACACCAGTGTCATTGCATGTTTGTTCTTCTCATGAATGACAACTAGAGTCATTGCATGTCTGTTCTTCTCACAAACCACATAAGGATCCACCAGCGTCATTGCATGTCTGTTCTTTTCATGAAGCACACCCAGTGTCATTGCATGTCTGTTCCTCTAAACAAACCACACATGGATCCACCAGTGTCATTGCATGTATGTTCTTCTAAACAAACCACACATGGATCCACCAGTATCATTGCATGTCTGTTCTTTTCATGAACCACACCCAGTGTCATTGCATGTCTGTTCTTCTCACAAACCACATAAGGATACACCAGTGCCATTGCATGTCTGTTCTTCTCATGAACCACGTCTAGAGTCATCGCATGTTTGTTGTTCTCACAAACCACATAAGGATACACCAGTGTCATTGCATGTCTGTTCTTCTCATGAACCACATCTACAGTCATTACATGTCTGTTCTTCTTACAAACCACATAAGGATCCACCAATGTCATTGGATGTGTGTTCTTTTCATGAACCACACCCAGTATGATTGCTTGTCTGTTCTTCCCACAAACTACACATGGATCCACCAGTGATGCGTCCCGTCCTACGGACGCTCCTACATCTACACCAACAAGTCCCCCAAGTGGACCCATGACTCGTGCCCGAGCCAAACTCCTACAAGCTAAGGTGAACTCGGTCCTCTCCTCGTGCCAATTTGATACCTCCTTGGATGGTATGCTACTTCATAAAACTACCCTATGCATCATCAGGTACGAAGCTTCGACACATCACCAAGAACCCAAGGACGGAGAGCAAGGAGCAGGGCATGAAGCAGGAGCCCCTGGAGCTGATCAGAACGGAGTCTCCGGTCTGCGCACACCAGAGTCTGCGGTCCGCCAAAGTCTCCGGCATGAAGATTCCGGAGTCTCCAGACCCACCTCCGGTCTGCCCCCAGAACCAGGCGCTGGGACAATCTGAAGGCCCTCTAGAGGCCAGTCTGGAGACCGACCGGAGTCTCCGGCCCAGATCGGAGTCTCCAGTCCACTACACCGGAGTCTCCGGTCCGACCGTCGCCAGGCATGAAAAGGCCTTTGGGCCTGCAGCCCATGTACCCCTTAGTCCGTCCAGAACATGTCTTTTATTCCTAATGTACCCCTGTTTAAGTGGCTGGCCTATATATAGTCCCCCACCTCCATTGTAAACCCTAGGCATGATATTGGAATTAGTGGAAACCCCTTTGTGGATCTATCTAATTCTTGCCTCATGCTCCTTGACTGGAGCACCAATATCCCCAAACCTCGTTGGAGTTTGCATCGTGCCTCCACATTGTACAAGGCCTAGGCATCGGTGTCCCTTTGCCTAGACGACAAGATCTCACCGAGTCTCCCATCTCGCCGTGCCGGTTCGAGAGAGAGTCCTCCGCCCGACGCCGATCCTAGGGATTGCGCCGGACCGGTTACCACCGGCGTGAGCTATGGGTGTGTATCGTGGTTTTGTGTGTGTGTGTGTTCTTCGCATTCTTCGTGTATGCGTTCGTCGTGTTCATCCTCCCATCCTCTCCCCGCACTCCATCCTTGATTTGAAAGGGAATTGTGAAAGATAGGGCCACCCTAGAGGCTTGTCCCCAACATATTGGTATCAAGAGCTTCGTTGCTCATGATTTTCCCCCACAAAATTTTCTTCTATCCACCAAAAATTCGAAAATCCCCAAAAAACAGCCAATATTTGCCTTTGGATCGATCTCTTGATTTGGAGTGTTATTTGTGGTTTTGATCCGACCAAACCTTGTCTTAGGTGTTGGTCCAGCTTTATCCTGCGTTCTCCCAGCCCAATTTGGCCAATTTTTCGCGGATTTGAGGACCGAAGGCGTGGATTTCCGCTTAGGAACACGAGCAGTTCGCGATCTGACTCCAGACTGGAGTCTTTGGCCTGCACACCGGAGTCTCCGGCCTACACCGGAGTCTCCGGCCTACACCGGAGTCTCCGGCCTACCCACACAGGAGTCTCCGGCCTGCACCGGAGTTTCCGGCCTGCACCGGAGTTTCCGGCCTGAAACACCGAAGTCTCTGGCCTGACGCCTTATTTTGACAGTTTTGCCTCTAATCTTGCATTGGCTAATTTCTTCTTGTTTGTTTGTGCCCGTATGCGTGTCGCCAACTATCAACAAGCTTCCGCATTGACAACCCCCGCGCACATCGACACCACGGCCCACGAACATCATCCCGCACCACCGACGCCAAGTTCGTCATCACCAACAAAGGTATAACTTGCGTCACCTTTTTAACCCCTATCTTCCTTTGTGTGTACCTATCCTAGGAGAGTGGCTCATCTTGTGTTTGCTTGAGAATTGTGCATTTGTCCTTGGATAGTGAGTGTGCAAGAGCAATATAAAGTGTGACTAGGTAGCATCAAGGGAGAGCAAAAAAAGATACAAAGAAAAAGAAAAAGAAAAATAGTCTCCCATTGCCAAAGAGAGTCTCAAAGCTTGTAAGCAAGAGAGAAAGAAGAGCGCCCAAGGCAAGTACAAAAATCCGTTGCTCACTTTTCTTCTGTGCAAACGAGCCACTGTCTCTCCTTGCATTGGCACGACAACGAGCTTAGTCTTCGTTAGGACAATTTGATTGCTCATTTTCATAGTCGTGTCAATCCCAACTTTCTCCACGTGTGTGTACATAGTCGTAGGTTCCCGTCACCCTTTTGAGTTGCTGACCTTCGCCTTTGACTTGAGTTTTGTTGGATTTTACTCACATTTGACTATCCCTTTTCATTTGGTTGGTTCTTTGGCTTTTCACAATCCTAACCTACCACCAATAAGCTTTTGAGAGTTAGTTCTTTCCTTAGTGTGAGTTTTCTTTGCAGTTCCACTTTGCACGCTTATAGCTCTCACTTGTGGTTTCTAGTTTGGTGCAATCCCCAAGGTGAGGTACAAGGCTAACACCACCATATTCCACTTCCATATACAATACTTGTGTGTCTTGCATGATGGATAGGAACGGTGAGTCGAGCCAACCACCTCCCCAAGAAGAAGATCGAGGACCGTACATGACGCGCGCATGTCACTTCATTGTCCGCCAAGAGTTCCATGAACGTTGCCAAGCCCTTGAGACGCGACAAGATGAACAATTTGGCGAGACGCAAGCCGAGTTCAAGAACATCGACAACCACTTCGATGGCCTCGAAAGGCAAATACAAGCAATGCATCACAACTTTGGCCACCAAAATGAAGCGCTTCAACGCTCCATCGCCGAAACAAATGACAATCTTCGATGCCTCATCGACGGAATGGCAAGACCGCGTTCACGTGCTGCAAGCTCTTCAAGTTCTTCGCGTTGTCATGCACCCCTTCAACAAGATCTACATCCAAGTGCTCCAAGACGCAATGATGCCCCCGTGGTTGAAGATGGAACCTCTTTGAACTATGTACCTTCCCCACGCCATGCCGCAATGTCAAGCTATGATGGTTCCCTCTCTTCAAGGCCACGAGCAAGGCAAGAAGTACACCGTCATCACGCAAGGGCACTAGTGATCCAACAAGAGCAACCACAAGAGGAACTGCAAGTGCAACCACAACTCTACCTGATACGGATCACGCCGATGATCCTATAGTTTTGTCCCGATCTTTCACAGCGAGTCAACCCGATGGTAATCTTCCAATAACGCCGATGAACGTCACCTGAAGAAGAGGAATCAATCCATCAAGTAACGTGATGAAGATCACCACGCCTCATACCTGAGCACGACAATCCTTGATGAACACAAAAACCTCCGCAACAATAATATGATAAACGGTATCGCCGTCCCCGGAGGGATGATACACGGTGGATCACAATATAGTTTTTAGACTAAACAACTGAACTCCCCTAAACCCTAGGTGGTTGGCTCCTTTATATAGGAGGCCTGCAACTAGTCGGTTGGATAGACCCAAACCGAACACACAAACGGACTCGAACCTAACATGGACTCGGACTCAATAACATAGCAACAATATTTGACACAACCTTAGACTTATCATTACATATCGTAGGTCGTCCTGGCGTGCCAATGATCAATGGGATGCGCCCCGCATCACCTAGCTTGGTGGAGTCCTGAAATTAGGCTTCACGTCCTCCTTCATGCCCATATCATCATCCCCCCTTCAAGAAGCGTTGTCTCCAACGCTTGCGGGTCAGGTCAGAAAGGTGGCGTGATATGAACAATCGCTTCACACGTCTTCACCATCTTCAAGTCTTGCTTTCCTTCCTCACCACATCCTCCCTCTTGGCATGCTCGACTTGATACAGCCCTCAGCGCCTGCACCTCCTTGCGTCTCCATACGAGCTTGGACCTAGGCGCCACCATCTTCTTCTTCTTCTCAACTCTTGTTGGAACCCGTGGTTGCTGAACATGGACCTTCTTTGCACGACCTTGCATAAGATGAGTAATGCCTGGACC
The DNA here is from genome assembly GCA_910589775.1 of Avena eriantha. Taxonomy (NCBI): domain Eukaryota; kingdom Viridiplantae; phylum Streptophyta; class Magnoliopsida; order Poales; family Poaceae; genus Avena; species Avena eriantha. Next base: position 65,746,676 of record OU342746.1, on the reverse strand, counting down.
ACACAACTGACAAACATGTCCATCCCTGCCTCTATGCATCCGCACAACTGTCCCAACAAAACGTCTCATAGGTGTGCTAACAAAACTGCTCTTGTTACCCCGCTGCACCACAAGCACTAGAACATCAGGAGCACAAATATCCTCCGTCTGAACACCTGTGTCAACACATACAACCTTCGAAACACATCCTGCAACATCCTTCCTCTCAACAATAATAGGATGCACTTCAACTGCCTTGTCACTAACAAGTTCCACTGGCTTGTCATCTACAGGCATAGCTGAAGCAATATCAACATTGTCGGACTATGCATCATGCTCTCCATCGTGCACCTTAGCTAGCCCAGATTTTGGCTTAGCCTTGCGCACCTTCTCCTTATGCACCACCAACTCTACATCAGACTTTATGTGATCATCCTGCATAGGCTTCAAAGTCTGCTGTTTGCCACCATGCACAAAAGAATATGTATTTGCTCTTCCAGCATGTGTAACGTTGCGATCATACTACCATGGACGACCAAGTAACAACCCACATACCTCCAATGGCAACACATCGCACTCAATCTCATCAATATAATCACCATCTGTAAATGGCACACGCACCTTATGAGTTACCTTCACCATACCGCAGCTATTTAACCACTGTAGATGCTTAGGTTCAGGAATACGCCATGTGGACAACCCCAATGCTGCCACCATTGCCTTGCTAATGCCATTAGTACAGCTTCCTCCATCAACAATCAACTTGCATGCTTTGCCTTTGATCATACACTGCGCCTGAAATAAATTCCAACGCTGGCCCTTGTCAACTGTCATGCAAGCATCATCTTGTACTTTCTTGAGTTGCAAATTCAGCCCACTCAATGGTACAACATCCTTCAGAACAATCACCCTGTCCTCTATCTCTGATGGTGCCAAAAATTTAGCACGTAAAAACTTTTTGTAGTCCTCCCAAACAGTATTTATTGAGACACCTCACGTACGTGTGTCCACATTCCACCACCGGAAAATTCGCGCATCCTCATGCCTTTTTGCAAGACAAAAAGCGATAGTATCGTCAAACTGCAGATCTGGAGAAAGATCAACACATAGCGAAAACCAACTTGCATTGTCTCTTCCCATAACTTGTATTCTGTCGAGGTTGCAGTATGTAGGAGCTTCCACTTCAATTTACTAGAATCCCAGCGCACACAATTTTTCAGGTCTAGATAATCATTGTAGACGTCTTGTGCTGAAAAATCACTAACATTACCCTCAAGGTCCATCTCTGAACTTTTGCAGAACTCTGACCAAAAATCACACAAACACCATAGCGATCTTTTCTTTTATCTCCTTTTTCTTTCCTTTATTGGAGTCCACGGAACAGAGGCGCGGGCGCGATCCTAGGCGATTCCTACCGCGAGCGGGCCAAGGAACAGAGGCGGGTGGACCACGCTGGAGGACGAGGGCGTGTGAGGCCTCGCACTCGACCACAGAGGAGGTCTCTCCTCAGGCGAGCGACGTGAGGCAACTCAGCGATCGGACTCCCCTATTTTTTAATCGATCGGATCTAGGGAACGATCCCTGATCGTGAGGCAGTCAAGCGAACGGGATAGCGGGATTCCCTCGATCGCCTCGGTCGTGCCGTACGGGAGGGTAGACTTTTCTGAGTTTTTTCCCTTTCCACCGGATCGGATCTGGACACCCACGATCGGATCTGGCACACTGGAAATCGGTTTCTTCCTGGACTCTTCTGATTGACCGAGCTGGACCGAGCGCTCGAGGGAGCCAAACGTGGGCGGATCGAGGGCGACACGTGTGCGCACGCGAGCCTCTGTGCGTTGTCTCTCTCTTTTTTAATGCCGCGATCGGCCAGTAGTAGCTAGGTAGGACTCTCAATTTTTTTTGCCCCAATCAGATCTAGTAGTAGTAGATCGATCGGATCTTGCTGCCGACGGAATTATCTCATTTCCCGGACTCCACGTATCAGCTGCCTTGATCGGATCTGATCAAGATCCGATCGATTCTGATCTAGCTCAAAGAACTCGCTTCCCAATCTCTTCTCCCAACAAACTGATCTGTAAACTGATTGTAGAGAAATAGTCCACAGATGATCCAAAACACGTTGTGATCTACTAGTGCTCTGATACCACGTGATACGGATCACGCCGATGATCCTGTAGTTTTGTCCCGATCTTTCATAGCGAGTCAACCCGATGGTAATCTTCCAATAACACCGATGAACGTCACCTGAAGAAGTGGAATCAATCTAGCAAGTAACGTTATGAAGATCACCACGCCTCAAACCTGAGCACGACAATCCTTGATGAACACAAGAACCTCCACAGCAATAATATGATAAACGTTATCGCCGTCCCCGGAGGGATGATACACGGTGGAGCACAATATAGTTTTTAGACTAAACAACTGAACTCCCCTAAACCCTAGGTGGCTGGCTCCTTTATATAGGAGGCCTGCAACTAGTCGGTTGGATTGACCCAAACCGAACACATAGACAGACTCGAACCTAACATGGACTCGGACTCAATAACATAGCAACAATATTTGACACAACCTTAGTCTTATCATTACATATCGTTGGTCGTCCTGGCAAGCCAATCATCAATGGGATGCGCCCCGCATCACCTAGCTTGGTGGAGTCCTGAAATTAGGCTTCACCTCCTCCTTCATGCCCATATCAGAACGTCAAGTGCAAGAGGATATCAAGTACAACAAGCCAAAGACGTACTTCACATACAAGCAAGCTTCAACCGCTACACCAACAACTTTCAATGGAAGCTCATCAAGTACCTCCAAGCCTTCCTTCAAGCCCACACTTCCTCAAGGAAAACTGCCCCCAAGTGGCAAGCAAGCAAAGAGTGAGATTCCTTTCAACGGTGAATGCTACAAGTGTGGAGGTAAGGACACAAGTCGGCCGAATGTGGAAACAAGAAAGTCTTGTTCATTTATGACAATGGTGATGAAGAGTACTTGAGCGAAGATGAGTTTGATGCCCGTGTCAAGGAAGCAATGGCAAGGCAATGAGTGGAAGATGATCAAGAACTCCTCATGTGTGAGCATGACGCAAGTCCATCGCTTGTCGTCACAAGGATCTTGACCACTCAAGCACAAGAGCATGAAGACCAACGCTCCAATATCTTCCAGACACGAGCCGGCATCAATGGCAAATCTATCAAGGTGATCATTGACGGAGGGAGTTGTCACAACATGGCTAGCACCAAGTTGTGTGAGAAGCTCAACCTCACCCTCCATCCACACAAGCACCCCTACCACGTGCATGGCTAAGTGACCAAGGGTCCGTGAAGATCAAGCATACCATATCAGTCTCCTTCGCCATTAGTCCTTACAAAGATACGATGGATTGCGATGTGGTTCCTATGACAGTTTGCCACATGCTTCTTGGTCGACCGTGGCAATTTGACAAGGCTGCTCAACATGATGGTCGCACCAATGTATATACCTTCAAATGGCTCAACAAAACATGTGTTTTGCAACCAATGACTCCTAGCCAAATAATTGCGGACAATGCAGAGGATTTAGCGAGGGCGCAAAGCACAACACCTTCTTGTGGAGATGAACGGTGAGAGAGAGAACCACCTCATAGTGAGTGAGAGCCACAAGCCAAACTCGAGTGGAAAAAATAAGAGTGTTCTCCTTGCCACCAAAAGTGAGATGAGAGATGTTCGGAACAACCTATCCATCATGCACTATGTCCTCCTTTGCAAGGGACTGGCGCAAGGAACCAATGAATTAACCAATGTTCCTCCATCTTTGATGATTATTTTGTAGGAATTCAAGGATGTGTTCCCCGAAGAGCTTCCTCATGGACTATGTTATGGGGTAACCTCGTGGGTGGCCCGATCTTCATGGATCTCATGGTCAAATCGATGGGAAAGCGAGGGGAAAGGGAGAAGGTAGCGGAAGCGGACACACACCTCGTGAAGAACACGATGAACACACGCAAAACTCACACTATGTCCACCTTTGCAAGGGACTAGCGCAAGGAACTAATGAATTAACCAATGTTCCTCCATCTTTGATGAGTGTTTTGCAGGAATTCAAGGATGTGTTACCCGAAGATCTCCCACATGGACTACCTCCTCTTCGCGGCATCGAACTTCGCATTGACGTCGTCCCCGGTGCACCAATTCCCAACCGCACCACTTACCGCACGAACCCGAAGGAGTCAAAGGAGATTGAACGTCAAATCAACCAACTCGTCTCTAAAGGTTTGATCGAAGTTAGCACTAGTCCAAGTGCCGTACCCGTGATTCTTGTTCCAAAGACGGATGATACTTTACGGTTATGCATGGACTACCTTCCAATCAATGCTATCACCGTGCGTTATCGACATCCCATACCACGTCTCGATGACATGCTTGATGAGTTGTGTGGAGCCACTATTTTTTCGAAAATTGATCTCCATAGTGGTTACCATCAAATACGCATGGCTGAAGGTGATGAGTGGAAAACCGCCTTCAAGACCAAACTTGGTCTCTATGAATGGTTGGTTATGCCCTTTGGTTTATCGAATGCCCCATCCACCTTCATCCGCCTTATAAATCACATCTTGCGTTCTCTCATTGGAAAAAGTGTTGTTGTCTATTTCGATGATATTCTTGTTTATAGCAAATCACTTGAGGACAATATAACACATGTCAAGGAAGTTTTACAAATCCTTCGACATGAAAAGCTTTATGCTAATCTTCCCAAGTGCACTTTTGCTAAAGACAAGTCGATTTTTCTTGGTTTTGTCGTTTCTTCGAATGGAATTGAAGTTGATGTTTCCAAGGTAAAGGACATACGAGATTGGCCCATCCCAACAAATGTGAGTGAACTCTGAAGTTTTCATGGGTTGGCCGGTTTCTATCGTCGCTTTGTGAAAGACTTTTCAACCATTGCTTGTCCCCTTAATGAGTTGACCAAAAAGAATGTCACCTTCGTGTGGGGCAAAGCACAACAAAAAGCTTTTGATGAACTTAAAAAGAGGCTCACCGAAGCACCTCTCCTTGCGTTACCGGATTTCACAAAAACTTTTGAGATAGAGTGCGATGCTAGTGGTATTGGCATTCGAGGAGTCCTTATGCAAAACAGACGTCCTATAGCCTACCATAGCGAGAAACTTGATGGTGCTCGCCTCAACTATCCGATTTATGACAAAGAGCTTTTTGCCTTAATTCGTGTCCTTCAAGTTTGGCAACACTACCTTTGGCCCAGGGAATTTATCATACATTCCTCGACCACGAGTCGTTGAAATATCTCAAAGGCCATGCTAACTTGAGCAAGAGACACGCTAAGTGGGTTGAGTTCATGGAGTCTTTTCCGTACATTGTCAAGTATAAGAAGGGCAAATATAATGTAGTTGTGGACGCATTGTCTCGCAAACATACAAGCCTTATTACAAGACTTGAAATCAACGTGTTGGGTCTTGAGGAATTAAAATCTTTGTATGCTTCCGATCCGTTCTTTGAACCAATTTTCGCAAAGTGCTCCAATGACAAAGGAGTTGATGATTTCTATTTGCATGAGGGCTTTCTATTTAAACAAAACAAGCTATGCATTCCGAAGTCGTCGCTTCAACTTTTGCTTCTCCAAGAATCTCATGGTGGAGGCCTCATGGGTCACTTTGGCCGTAACAAGACATTGGACATGCTCTCCACTCACAACTTTTGGCCCAAGATGAAGCGCGACGTGGAGCGCTACATTCAACGATGCACGACATGTGTTCAATCTAAGTCGCAAGCTAATCCCTATGGTCTTTATATGCCATTGCCTATTACTCACAGCCCTTGGTCCGACATTAGCATGTATTTCGTGTTAGGATTTCCTAGATCTAAGCATGGTCATGATTCTATATTTGTTGTTGTGGATCGTGTTTCCAAAATGGCACACTTCATACCGTGCCATAAGACCGACGATGGTTCACATGTTGCAAATCTGTTTTTTAGGGAAATCGTCCGTCTTCACAATGTGCCAAGGACAATCATCTCCGACCGCGATGTCAAATTCATGAGATACTTATCGAAGACTCTCATGGCCAAGCTCGGCGTCAAGCTCCTCTTTTCATCCACATCACATCCTCAAACTGATGGCCAAACCGAAGTTGTCAACCGAAGCCTCGGAACTCTCCTTTGTGTGTTGATCAAGAAAAACCTGAAGGATTAGGAGGAATGCATCCCACACGCCGAGTTCGCCTACAATCGAGCCAAGAACTCAATAACCAAGATGAGTCCATCCATGCCTAGCCCCGATCCCCACACCCCGCATGGCTCCACCCCGATCACGCGCGCGGTCACACTGCCTAGAACCCGCGCCATCTCCCTCACCATGTGGTACCTGGCCCACCACCTCAGGCCGCAATCCCCGCGTCGCACGCAACTCTGCGCGACCCACACCCCATACCTCTGCATCACTCCCCAACTCGTCTCGATCCGCCCTAGCCCCAAGCTCGCTGTCCTCCACCGCCGAGGCCGCGCTGCCTCTTCCTGGGGCCTCCTCTCCGCCTCAGCGAGCCCGACCGTGGCTGCCACCTGCGCCCTAACCCCCACCGCAGCGCCACCGCCAGAGCCTGCAGAGCTGTCGCGGCCACTCACCAAGCTCCGCCGCACGAGTCTGTCGCCAGCCGTCGTCGCCCTGCCGATCGACGGTGCCCCTTTCCCCTCTACGGCTAGCGTCGAGCCCGCCCTCGCCTACCTCGAACCTGTCCGTCGCTGCACCGGCCCCGCGCCTCCTCGTCATCGACCCTCCGCTCGCGACCTCCTCCCGAGATAGAGCCCCGTCGTGAGCTCACGCCCTCGTTGTCGGCCTGCGTGCGAGTCCGCCTAAGCTCCTTCGCCGTCCCGTTCTACGCGCCGCCCCTCCCGAGCGCCTCTCCCTGCCGAGGTTCGCTGCTCTGCAAGTCGTCGTGGCCCGGCCCCCACTCGTCCTACACACTGCTACCGAGGCTGCCCACCAGCGACCGTCGCCACCCACAGGAGCTCCACCCCGCGGATAGGGTGCCGCATGAACCAGCTCGCCGACCCGGCCGCAAGGTGTTCGATCCTATGCTTGCACGGAACATGGGCCTCTTCGTGGTGTATTTTTGTCCTCTATTTGTTTTTGTCCTGCTGTGCTAAGCCTCGTTTTGGCGGTCTTATGTATCAGTGCTGACAGATGGACTTCCTAGGTCTGCCCCATGTCGTACGAGTGTGGTATCTTTGCTCTCACCATGACCCCTTCCGCTCCGGCGTTGGCAAGTGAACTCGCACTACACGAAGACCATGCGTGCCTTGAGTCCTTCCTCAACACGAAGCCAAAACCAGAAGATCACCGGCACAGATCCGATGGTCGAGACCCCGAAGACCGATCCCACCGAGACCAAACCCGAACCCCTCCGAACCCCCAAGATCTTCGATCCGAGATGTGCGATCCTCTTTTCCGAGCCCTATTTTAAAAAAATGTAATATAAACCTTGTTGCATATTAAATCGTTCATGCTTGCCTACATCGCATCATGTGGTTTGGGGGGTACTTTGCCGATTCACCTCATAATTAAATATAGAGGCCATATGCGGGCTATTCTAGTCTTATATTGTCCCCATTTAAATTTGGGTAGCGAATTGATGCCATGTTTTGCTTTGTTAGGCCAACATTTAAATTGCGGGGTACCAAAACAACTAGAACCATATAATTAAATGTCGGGACCCTAGTTCCGCTTCATATTGCCTAGTCGCATTGCATCTGTGCCATGTCATGCATGATATCACTCATCATGCATGTTCTTCTGCCGTAGTATTAAATGGTGCATTCGGTGTTTCTTTTAGTGCTTCGGTTCTTCGCGGATTAGGCCGTTGAGTTGATGCGAGTATCGACAAGTTCTTCGGATAATGTATCTTCGACAGTGTTTCTCAGGCGAGCATTCTCCCCCTTTCTACCTATTTTGCATTTATAGTCTTTATTTCCTCCTATTGATCTATTGCTATCTGTGTCGTGATTCTTTAGTGTTCCCTACCAGATATATCCCTTGCAGCCTTTATATTGCCTGTTGTTTGATAGATAGTCAGTCTTGCGAGTCGTAGTCGCTTGCTCATGTGCTGGTTCGCGTCGTTGTTGTTCCACTGTTGACGAAAGGTTGGCTTATCCTTAATGGTGGAGATGCTTTACGGTGGAATTGATCATGACTTTAAATACAACTATTAAATTGTTGGGATAACTAATGAAAGTGGCACCGGTGGACAATATATGTTATTTGGTTTTTCATGTCCACTTGTGTCCTGTAGGCCCTGAGTACTTGATACCTGTTCCTTGACTATTCGCACTATCCACATCCGGGAGAGTCTATGAATCCCCCTTAGCTAGAGCTTGATTCATTTCTTATTTCTTGGGGCCAAAAACTAGTTTGGGGCTTTATTACTATCCTGTACTTATGCCATGCTTTACTGCTTTATTTACGATTGTGCGTGGAGCACCTGTACTGTTTAGGAATGTGGAATGTTTTCACGGTATCGACAAGCGCAGTCACACTTTAAGGTTCCCATCGTTTACAGCCATTGGCACAAACCTTGGGTCCATCTCGGAGCCGGCCAACTTCGTTGCGGGTAGCTTAATGGGGTGGCCCCCTGAAATATTTTATGAATCCTGTGATTGCTTTGTCGTGAAAGCCTCGTTGGGTTTTGAGTTGGTTTTCCGAGGTTGATCGTGTGTGTGTTGCTATTTGTGCACTCCTGCAGGGTAAATCTTTCTGAAAGTCGTGTCCGCGGTTATGGACAACTTGGAGCACAGTATCTCGATCATAGACAAGCATAACTAAAGTATTGCTATAAATTTGACTTAATATGTGACTAGTAATCAACTTCACTATAATGGAATGGACAATAAAAGTGCCAACAACTGGTGGAACTGGGGTGTATCGTGTCATGTTATACCTACCTAGTAAGTATCGCAACTCCAATGGAATGAAATAAAAGTGCCAACAACTGCTGGGTTTGCGATGTCACATGCTAATTGTATCTGACTAGTAAGTACTGCAACTACCACTGAATGGTTAACTAAAACTGCCCAGTACTTATGCTATCAGGATGACTCGTCCTATCTATATCTGACTAGTAAGTGCTGCAACTATAATGGAATGAATAAAACTACCAACCGTGTGAGTTCCTCGGTTTGACTTCCTCGTTTGGTCTCGAGGGGGAATACCAGGATCGGTATGTTTGGTGTTAGTATTAGGATGGTCCCGAAATAGGTCTTTCTCACCTCTCTATAATAGCCGATAGTTAATCGAGTCTCTATAGGTTGTTTAGTGCATGCTGTGCTGCCGCTTCAGTCCACCATTCCTATGTAGGCGAGAGCCGCTGAATTCTAGCCTCGCCGTGTACTGGCCTCAGTACTGACGCTCCTCTTTTTCCCTTTTCCCTTTGTTGGCACCCCTTTTGTTTAGCAGGTACGAGTTCGACGTCGTTAGCAGGGTTGCCCTTCTGGCTTGGCCTGGGCAGGTTATGGACGCCATTGGTTATTCTTCAGGGCTCTTCGCCCCATTTGCATCTTGTCCGTAGTCGGACGCTCTATCGTTTTCAAGGTGATTTGGATCTTTGTATTGTATATCTGTATTCTTGACTCATGGAGTCGTTGTTGTATATATATGTTCTGTGGGTTCCATCATGGACTACTTTGTAATGTTATTACTTCATTTTCCACCTGCACGCAAGTGCCTGGTGGGCATCTTTGAATCGTTTCTATGCGGGTTTGGTGGAAATCGCTAAAACTTGCATAGGGCCGATTCGAGGGTGTTACAAATGCCCTTCAAAGAAATGACAAATCCAAGAAAAATCAACTTGTCTTTAGCAAAAGTGCACTTGGGAAGATTAGCATATAGCTTTTCATGTCGAAGGATTTGCATGACTTCCTTGACGTGTGTAACATGTTCCTCAAGTGACTTGTTATAAACAAGTATATCATAAAAATAGACAACAACACTTTTTCCAATGAGAGAACACAAAACATGATTCATAAGGCGCATGAAGGTGTATGGGGCATTAGATAAGCCAAAAGGCATGACTAACCATTCATAGAGACCAAGTTTGGTCTTGAAGGCGGTTTTGATCGTAACCACTACGAAGATCAATTTTCGAGAAAATAGTGGCTCCACACAACTCATCAAGCATGTCATCGAGACGTGGTATGGGATGTCGATAACGCATGGTGATAGCATTGATAGGATGGCATTCCATCCATAACCTCAACGTATCATCCGTTTTTGGAACAAGAATCACGGGTACCGCACTTGGACTAGAGCTTACTTGGATCAAACCTTTGGAGATGAGTTGGTTGATTTGACATTTGATATCCTTCGTCTCCTCTAGGATCGTATGGTAGGTGGAGCGGTTTGGAAGGGGTGCGCTGGGTATGAGGTCAATGTGATGCTCAATTCGATGAAGGGGAGGTGATCCATGTCAGAGCTCTTCGGGGAACACATCCTTGAATTCCTCCAAAATAATCATCAAACAGGGAGGAATATTTGTCAAGTCAATAGTTCCTTGCGCTAGCCCCTTGCAAATGAGGACGTAGTGTAATATGGATGGGTTCTTCCTCACATATCTCATCTCACTTTTGGTGGTAAGAAGAACAGTCTTAGTTTTTCCACTCGAGTTAGGCTTGTGGCTCTCACTCGCTATGAGGTGGTTCTCTCGTTCACCACTCTTCTCACAACACTACTAGGGAAAAGCCTATAGGAGATATGCTTATAGGAGGCGCATCCCTCAAACATGCGCCTCCACTAAATATACAAGGTGCATGTCTAAATGGTGCGACTCCTATATATTAATACTAGAGGCGCATTCTTGAGGGATGTGTCTCCTATATCGCATGTACGGACCAGATCTGGCTGCCCCCTTACTCGAGGCACATCTGATCCATATGCGCACTACTTGAGGCACATATGGAGCAGATGCGCCTTGAGTAAAGTGGGTGGGCCCAGTGGTGGTAGGTGCAACAATATAGGAGGCACGCCAGCAGATATGCGCCTCAAGTATTTTTCAATATTGGAGGCGCATCATTGTGACGTGCGCCTCGAGTAAGTGATGTGGGCCCGAGGGGTGGAAGGCGCCAGACACTCGAGTAGATGCGCCTTAGGTATTCTATGTATACAAGGTGCATATTACATGGGATGCGCCTCGAGAAACCTCGCCACCTTTTTCACTTTTCTTGCACATGCACATGCACCTACACCCCACTCACTTCTCCCTCACTTGTTTTCTCCTCCACACAAAGAAAGATCTGGTCACCCCCTCCTCCTCCCCACCACATTTTCTCCATTGTTTCAACATAGAAGCTTGCTAAACCTCTATTAGTTGACACACATATCTAAGTGAAAGATCTTGCACTTCTAGATCTACAAGATCTCACTTTACTTCTCCTCCAGCTCTCCTACTCCTAGTCGTCATTGGAGGAAGCGTGAAGGCGTTGTTGCATGTATGCTCGTTGTCGGCGACACCGACTAGATTGTGTTGTGTACTTCCTTTGTTTTGTGCAAGGATTTCATTTTGGGTTGCCAATGTTTTATTGGAATGTCGATTCATTTCTGTTCCAGTGAATTTATGGCACCTAGTGAATAACCTCTTTTTAGGGGAGGTCATGCCAAACTTTTCCGGCAATCTCGACGTCCATGCTCTAATTATTCTTTTGCTCTTTGTATACCGCACAGGCGACCATGGTCCGACCACTAAGCACATCCCACGTGGATAGGTGGATGAGATGCGCGAGGGCCGACATGGCACGGACAGACATGATGGAGATAAGATGTCCGTGTCACGACTGTAAACTAATGTATTTCATAAAGCATGATTACGGAATGCTAGAGTCGCACCTGCTCCGGCGTGGTTTCATGGATGGCTACACTCGGTGGATACGTGATAACGAAGATGATGATGAGGATGTCAATAATGGTGAAGACAAAGATCAAGATGCCGGGGGGCTAGTGATCATGAAGATAAATGTGGCGCCGGGCATGAACATGATGAAGATCAAGCAGACAATTGCGATGGTGGGCATGAACATGAAGATAATCAAGGTGGGCATGAACATGAAGATATAAGAAGATTATAAGCTCAAATATGATAGTAATTAATCTTCTATTTCAATCTGGCATGGTTAAAATTCCATTGAGTTTTATTAGTGTAGTTTCAGTGAAGGAAACACTGTTAGTGATGTAGGAAATGACAGTGTTACAGAGGCAGTGTCATCTAGAGTAGCATGCTAGATGACTCTGTCGCTGCTTTTTTTGCAAAACTGTTCGGTTTATAAGCCAAAACAATAAAAAATGCCTTAGTTTGATATGAATTGCAAAGTGCCATTCATAGCACGACGGCCAACTGGCCCATCCCTCTCATAGCACTTGTTCTGGTTCGGCCCATCCCTCTCACCACACTTGTTCTGATTTATAATAGCCACCATATTTTGTCCTAGCTACCTTGACGGTCAGTGTTAGTAAAATGCTAATATTGTGGAAATTGTCAAATAGTCAACCTGGTCTATACTTGTCATGCAAGCAAATATTATTTATTCGTGCTTATCTTTTTGACCAAGGCAAATAAATCGCCCTAGTTCTACCTTGTGGAAGGGGTCTCAAGATGAAATCACTTCTTTTTTAGTGGTCAAGATGGAATGGGTTTTTACTTGCTTCCCAAGGAGTGTTGGTTTTATTTATGTATCCTGCAGTATTCTGCCGATCAGTTGATTGTATTTTTGTTTCCTCCTTGATAGTAGTTTATACCATGGAAAATATGTTGATTGATTTAAATAGAAATGTATGAGATGTGCTTGAGAGCCTATGTATGAATCCACTTATTGGTTCCCAAAATTGTTAGTTAGATCAAACACTTGATCATATCATGTAAAGAACAAAGTATATTAGCTCTAGTGTTGACAGCAGCTTGCTGTCAATTATTCTTGCTATCAATCATATCATGTATAGAACCAATGATGCATGGAACTATACTTGTTGTCAATTATTCTTGGTCTAGTGTTGACAGCAGCTTGATCTAGTGTTGATAACAGCTTGCTCTAGTGTTGACTATACTTGCTGTTAATTATTCTTGGCTTCCTCTAGTGTTGACAGCAGCTTGCTGCATGATGTTGTGTAAGCTACTTGCTAGTTGCCCCTGATCTGGTGCATGTCATGAAGTGTACTAATTTCCAATTATGAAGTGTACTATTTCCTGTGTATTTATATTACTGTTTCAACACCTGCTATTTACTTTATGCATATATTGTGTATGCTATCCAGCTTTTGCTAGAATATTTAGGCCTATGTAGGCCTAAATATTCTGCACAAGTTGATGGTTGTGTTTGTACCTATTTAGGACATTTTATTGTGTAGGTTTTTTCTTTTTGAGATGCCAATGTTTCGCCAGAATGTTGATTCAATTCTGTTCCAGCGAATTGATGGCACTCCTAGGTCTAGAAAATTAGCAAAGGTCATGCCCAATGTTTTTGTGAATTTTGGTGATTGTTATTTCCATTTCTTTTCGTGTTTAGATATGTCGGGTGGTGGACAGCATGACACCGAGGTGGGCACTTCTAGAAAGAAGGCCTATTGGAAGCATTTGGATGAGATGGACTTACAAGCGGACCCGGAATTCATGTCACAGGAGGAAGAGGAGATGGAGGCCGAGGATACATCGTCCGATGAGGAGATCGGGGATGATGCCGATGGTGAGGATGCCACTACCACTGATGGCGGTGGCGATGGTGAAGCCACAGACGGTAGCCGCCAAACGAACAAGCCCTAGAAGGAACGGACCCTGATCACGGTCAGCCTCAGAAGATCCATCTTCACAAGCGTGAGTGATAAAGGGGTGCCTTTGGAGACAAAGGAATTTGTCGCGTCGTACTCACTGCAGCTCTCTACAATCCTCCGAAGCATTGTCACGATCAACACGGAGAACCTGAAGGGCCATGAGCACGAGTATTACCGCCATCAGCTCTTGAGGATGCTACACACAAGATACGCGTACCCGAGTGATGAGGAGAACAAATACAACAATGACAATCTCAAAGGGAATCCCGTAAACAAGTATGCCCTCAAGAAGATGACCAAGGCCTTATCAAATTGGAAGGTGCGGGTGAAGAGGCTCATTTATAAGAAAAATCTAAGTTACGAGGAGCTCATCAAGAAGGAGCCTATGGTCAAGGAAGAAGACTTTAAGGTGTTCAAGGCAACATGTGAATCCGCCGCGGGAAAGGCCAAGAGTCTGTACTTCAAGGAGTTATACGAGATGAACATTGGTACCCACCATATCGGCTCCGACGGTTATAGAGCTGCGATTCCCAAATGGGAGAACGAGGATGCCACAGATCGTGAGAAGGGGGAGATACCTCCCTTTTCCAATATCGCTGAACTACAGGCAAAGAACTTTGTCCAGGCCCGGTTTCGCAAGCCGAAAGGGAGTTCTGAATATTCCTCGGAACCCTGCGGCCCCTTGGCTCCAGAGGTGACGGACTTCATCAAAAAATAGGTAAGTAATTTGCATGCAACTCAATTAATTGCATTCACAATAATCAATGAAGTCCAATTTCCCAAATGATTCACGTTCCTTATGCGCAAGACGAGGAATGTACGAGCCCCTCATCCCAGGGGTCGGCGCTGGTCGCCAAGTGGGACACCACTTTTAACAGGGCACTAAAGCGGATCAAGAATGTTGAGCCCTAGGCGCCACCTAAGTCAGTTGGCCATGTGCCTGGCTTTGGCGGTATTCCATGGTCTGAATACTATGGCACCTCGCCAAGTAAGGGCAGGAAGAAGGCCGAGAGCGCAGAGATAAAACTCCTAAGGGAACAAGTGGAGAAGTTTCCGCAGCTGCTCCGAGATACAGTGAAGGAGGCTATGATGGCGGTCCAGAAAGAATTCCAATCACAAGTCCAGACACAAGTCCAGACTCAAGGGACCAAGAAGCTCAACACCATCCTTCCCACCTACTTCGAATAGTACGCCAAGTGGAAGAAGAGTGGTGACTCCTCTGGTGGGGCCCAACATCGCCAGTGCCCAATCAGACAACATGGCACTGGAGGTGTTGGTGACTCCTCCGGTGGGGCCCGAAGGACAGGAGCTTACCTTGTCTGGTGCAGTGAAGGCGCCTAACCACTCCTTGCCAGCAAGCAGCCACTCCGCCACTTGCGCACTCGACGTCACTGGTGGTGCCCCGACATTGGCCGAGCTCGACGCCCTCAAGGTGACTAATTAAAGAGAGACTTGGGAGGCTCAACTGATGACTTCATCTCCCTTCTGTCTTTCGCAGGAAGACACTCCTTAAACTCTAATGCACTAGGTGAACGACGAGTTTAAGGATGTTGCCAAGGGTTCCATCGTTCAACCGGTGAACCACATCTTCCACAGCAAACAAATGGCACCTGGCATGCTTAGGGTCAAATACAGTATGGTGCTTCCGGGCTACGAGGGCTCGGAACCTCCCTCTCAACCTCTTGGATGGGATAGTGACGACCCGACAGTCCTTTGTACTGGCTTCAGCTACATGTTCCTATGGCCAAAGAGCCCGATCCATTTAGGGACAGAGGGTCGGGGCACCACCCTAGAGGCAGCACAACCAGCACATCATGAAGACATTGAGATGGCACATAATCCCGCTGACGATGATGAAATTGATGAAAACCTTGGCGACCAGCAATAGGGAGGCCAGCTGTTCACGCAGACAATTGTCGAGCCCCAACCAGCACTTGGACCCTCGGCGAAACCCACTTGCCAAGTGCGTGTCTTCCCATCTAGTCAGGAGACGCCGCCACCCATCGCCTTCACCGAGCCTCAGATGCCAGCTCGTCCTATGATTAGCCCTAGCACCCTCCATATGGTGGTAGAGGAGGTAGCGATGGCCAATGACACTGTAAATGGCAAGAAGGGTTGCAAAAGGAAGCCTAAGGGTGCGAGCCAGAATCCAAAGCCTGCTATCCGGGCTTAGGACAGCCCTGTAGAAAATCCTAGGAAGCGGGTGCATGAGGTAGGTACACCAATACTCAATGAATCGATGCTAGCGGTCGCAGGCTCGCATATGCGTAGTATTCATCATGCCTGTCTATATGTTGAGGCACGCCACATTCGAGAGGGCGATCAGTCGTACCTGGTTTACAAGGCTAAGGTGCCAGATGTGACGGACTTCATCACAGTAGCCCCCGGGGATATTTTCTACGTGCGGCTTACCGACCTCTTCGACAAGTTGCAAGGATTTTGGCTGCATGATACCCTGGTCCGTCTGTTCTCACTTAATATGGCCATGCATATCACTAGAGATAGGACCCCGGGCATCGCTATAGTGGATCCCTACTTCATGTGTGACGCCATCTTGAGAACACATGAGGGCGTCCTAATGGTGACCGACTACCTCTCATGCTTCCTACAAACAAACTTGGGCAAGGATGTGATTCTCATTCCCTACCATCCAGAGTTGGAGAGTGGTCACCAAGGCTGCGTGATCATATCCTTGATGTGCAACACTCAAACGCCTTGTATCTCGACTCGGGTAGTGTGAAGAGGAAATACTACTCCACTATCAAGAGAGTACTTGACGATGCTCTCAATGCCTACATCGTACCAGGAGGCGCCTGATATGTCGTAAACGTACCTATAATTTTTGATGCTCCATACTTATTTTGTATCAACTATCTTATGTTTTGCTGACACTTTGAGGCATTTTTATACATTTTCCGGAACTAATCTATTGACAAGATACCGTAGTGCCAGTTGCCTATTTTCTGCTGTTTTTGGTTTCAGAAAAGTTAGTAAAAAATATTCTCGGAATTGGACGAAACAAAGCCTGAAGTTCCTATTTTTATTGACACGAGACGGAGTCCAAAGCAGAGACGGAGGAAGGCCAGGGGCTGGCCACACCATTGGGTGGTGCGGGTCACCCCAGGAGCACCACCAGGTGGTGTGGGCCCCTCGGGCCTCCACCGACCTTGCCCCTTCGCCTATATATTGTCCCCGAGACGAAAACCCTAAGTACAAGATCAGAATTCCATGAAAAGTTCCACAGCGCTGCCGCCACCGAAGAGGAGATTTGGGGGACAGAAGTCTCTATTCTGGCACCCTGCCGGGATGGGGAAGTGCCCCCAGAGCCATCTCCATCCACTCCACCGCCATCTCCATCGCCGTTGCTGACTCCCATGATAAGGAGGGAGTAGTTCTCTCTCGAGGCTAAGGGCTCTACTGGTAGCTATGTGTTCATCTCTCTCTATGCGTGATCTTATGAGATCATGAGCTTTATAATCTATAGATCTATTCTTCTACTCAAGTGCTTTAATTAATCTCTGCTTATCCCCACGTGTGTGAAGTCGACAGTGTGCACACCGTGTGGCACTTTGGCTAAGGTTACAGAAATACTTATCATGAGTATAATTTGAGTTGGATGTCTCTATGAGATTGGGGTGTTTGTTGGAACCATCTAGTGCTCAAGGTGATAGTGAGGTGTTATCTAGATGGGGAATGCGAACTTTAAGGTGTGTTGTTATAGCCCTACATCGTCCAACCAAAGAGTAGTTCAGGGTAGCATCATGAAGAGAAGATATTTATATGAGAGTGTGCACTAGTGAAAGTATGATCCCTAGGCCTTGTTTCTAAGCATTGAAACACCGTTTATAATAGGTCTTGTTGCATGTTTGCTTGCTGCCACTCTTATTTCAGATTGCAATTACCACTTATAATCATGCATATTACTTGTATTTCGCTATCTCTTCACCGAACTAGTGCACCTATACACCTGACAAGTGTATTGGGTGTGTTGGGGACACAAGATACTTCTTGTATCTTGATTGCAGGGTTGCTTTAGAGGGATACCTTTAACCACTTCCTCCCTAAGTTCGATAAACCTTGGGTGATCCACTTAAGGGAAATGTGCTACTGTTCTACAAACCTCTACACTTGGAGGCCCAGCACTGTCTACAAGAATAGAAGCGTGCGTAGACGTCAAGCTATTTTCTGGTGTCGTTGACAGGGAGGTAAGGTAAAATGTACTCACATCCTCTGGCTACTAAGCTATCGTCCAGTACTGTTGCTGGTGTGTGAGTGCTCGAAGTTATTTCCTTTAGATTCTGCAATTATATCTTTTTGTTTCCTGTTTTTATTTTCACTAGTTAGGCTTAATGGAAAACAACAACAAAATTAGAGAGCTTTATAGTATTTATCTTGAGTTAGGACATGAAGTGTTTGAAGAGAAAATTAAAAACCTATGGAACTTTATTTGCATGCTAATAGCAATGTTATTAGTATGAATTCTTTGAACACCATTATTGCTAATGCTATGGAAAAGTCTAAGCTTGGGGAAGTTGGTTTTGATGAGCATGATATTTTTAATCCCCCAAGCACGGAGGAGAAAATTTACTTTGATGTACTATAGATCCAATATATGATGATTACAATGATGAATATGATATTTTCAGTCCACCTACTATTGAGGAGAAAATTAATTATGATTACAATATGCCTCCTATATTTGATGATTATGGTGATGAGAATAACAATGATAGCTATTTTGTTGAATTTTCTCCCACTACGATTAATAAGAATGACTATGCTTATAGGGAGAGTAATAATTATTTTATGGATGTGGCTCATGATAAGAATATTTTATGTGATATTTATATTGTTAATTTTATCCATGATGCTACTAAAAGTTATTATGAGAGAGGGAAACATGTTTTTACGTATCTCAACAACATTAAGTTTCCCCTCTTTATGTTGAAAATTTTGAAGTTGCAATTGATTTGCTTTCCTATGCTTGTTGCTTTGTGCTTTCATGACTTGTTTCTTTACAAGATTATTTTTCATAGGAAATGGGTTAGACTTAAATTTGTTCCATATTTTCTTCTTGATGCTCTCTTTTACTTCAATTCATATTTCTTATGTGAGCATCATCGAAATTATCATGCCTATCTTAATGGCTATAAAGAAAGAGGTTTTGGGAGACAACCCATTATATTTTTACTTTTAGTTTATTTATTTTTGTTGAGTCTTGGAAGTTATTGCCTCTATAATAGCATCTCCTTATCCTTTTTGTTTGGTTTTTGTGCCAAGAATAACCTCTAATGAGAGGGAAGTAAGATATGGGGAAGTTGTTCTCCCGAAACAAATTTCTATGCGTCACTGTAAACAATCGTGAAAAATCTCAGTACGTCGGATTGAGATGTAATGTTTTTTGCTTATGCCCCAGGTTATTACTCAAATTTCGTTAGTTTTGCACTTTTCGATTTGAGCAACAGAAGATTTTCGAAAAAATCGGTCTTTACCTGCTGGTCTGTTTTGACAGATTTCTGCCATTATTTGCATTTGCCTCTTAATCGGTTTCTTTTTGAGTTCTCTTTAATCGCTTGAGCTTTTAGAAGGACTTGCTAAAGTAGCTTGTGTTTTAATGGAAGTATTACTTGTGTTGAAACTAAACCCAAAGACTTATTATCTTGAATACACTAATGTTGCTAATGAAGATTGTGTGAAGTTTTGTATGAAGGAAATTTTCAAGTGTAGGGAGAGAATGATGTGATGAGATGAAGTATGGACAAAATCTCAAGCTTGGGGATGCCACCCGTGTCATCCCAAGAAATATTCAAGAGGTACAAGCATCAAAGCTTGGGGATGCCCAAGGCATCCCCTTCTTCATCAATAATCTCATGTCTTCTTTCAAGACACTTTATTTTTATTACCTTATGCACTATGTGTTGTTCTTGGAGCGTCTTTGTTTTCAGTTTTATTTTTCTTTGTTTGCCACAATAAGTTGGTAGGATCCCAACACACTTCTTTTGGAGACACACCCCGTTATTCATTGCCTAGAACACTCTAGTTGTCACTCTTATTGTTCTATGAGTGTTCTCCTTTGCTAGCACTGCGTTTAGCTTTAGTTTTCTTATTCTTTTGGCTTAGAACTTTTTAGTTCTTCTTTGTAGATGGGTAATACATGCTCTCTAGTATTTATTGATTATTATCTTTGAGAGTTGTTTCAAATGAGTCGATTGATGTTGGAAAAGAGTAGGAAGCTTCATGCTTATAAGTGGTACAAAAGGAGCTTGTTTTGATGTGGCCTAGATTTTATCATGTCATGTTTGATGTTGCTTTGAACTTATGCTTAGTGATTATTGTTTTAGCATGACTTTTTCTAAAAATTGAGATTGCTTAATGTGCCTTGAAAGAATCATGCATTGTTTTAGCATACAAAAGCATAATATTGTGGTATTCTCCTTTGATGCTTTATTTGGGTTGAGTTGAGACATGCTTACACCATGTTAAGACTATGAACCAGTCACCATAGGCTCTATGATCATTTAGTTTTTGACTTGCAATATCACTTTATGCTTTAATTAATAATGTTTTGTCGCTTTGCATGATTATGGCTATTATCGCTCTCTTAGTTGGTCGCCCCAGTCTTTTGCTAGCCTCCACCTATACCACGTATGAGTTCCACTCATGCATCCAACCTCCAAGAAAACCAAGTTATTCCAAAGAGTCCACTATAGATTCCTATGCATGGTGTGTTACACCATTCCAAGTATATTCATGTTTTTATCTATCTTCCAAATTAAACATGTTATGTGAAAATTAGTGATTAAAGCTCTCACAAACTTGATGGCACACTTTATTTTCTTGCACTTAATAAACATGAACCATTGTGCCCATCTATGTTACTTATATGCTTGCACTTTATAAGTTGTGAATTAGCAGAACCATGATACCATGGGGAACGCTTTCAACAGTGCACTTATTATTTAGCTGATATCATGTTCTTTTGTTTATGGATCCCGGCGGTGTGAAATAAAAGGGGAGCTTGTAAGCTCATGGAGTGTGTATGTGTGTTAGAGAAAATCCTGGGTGGCTAGCCAAAGCCATGCCTAATCATGGTGGAAACTTGCAGCATAACCATAATGAGCATTATGTGAAGCTTCCTCAATAAAAACCTATGCAAATAGCAAATAAAAAGATCGTTGAGATGCTCATTGTCTGTTGACTTGTCATTTTGATATGGGAAAGCTCATGTGTCATGGGGCAAGGGGTACCCGTTGGCGGTTCTCCATGATACACATGTACTTACAATGACAAGAGCTTACTTGTGACTAAAGTTGAGTAGCATGAGGTTCGGTACTCATAAGCAAGGGGCATGAGATTTTCAACTTATAACTTGTCAAGCATATCCTCATATTTGTGTCACTTTAACCTTAATCACCTCAAGATGCTTATGATAGGGCAATGAGAGCTGAAATCTAATAAGTACCATAGTTCTTGCGAGCTCTTTAATAAACTTGAATCCCTTCTTCCCTTTGTGAAGGGCCTTTCTTTTTACTTTTATGTGGAGTCTCCATCTTCTATCTTTATGAACCAATTAAGAGAGCATAGTTGTCATTCTTAGTTCAATGTGCATAATTTTGGTATTGCTTGCTCTTAAATTATTTGTATCTAGTCACCTTTATAAACTTTGAAGGTGTCCTATGCATTTATGTTTTGCTATACCATGAGGGACAAACTGAATACCACTCTTATTATGTTTTCTATATGTGAAACAAACAAACGTCTTTCAATGCATTGTTATTTGTGATCTTTTGATTCAACCTTTTCATGTTACAACATAGTAGCTATGTCTTATTGTTAGAACTCTATCTTTCATGATTATGTTTAGAGTACTTTGATCCTAGCTATAAATGATTTGAAAATACCTTTATCAAGATTGTGATGGTGCATGTCACCTAAAAAATTATTATTTTATTACTTACCTACTCGAGGGCGAGCAAGAGTTAAGCTTGGGGATGCTTGATACGTCATAAACGTATCTATTATTTTTGATGCTCCATGCTTGTTTTGTATCAACTATCTTATGTTTTATCATTACTTTGAGGCATTTTTATACATTTTCTAGAACTATTCTATTGATAAGATGCTATAGTGCCAGTTGCCTGTTTTCTGCTGTTTTTGGTTTCAGAAAAGCAAGTAAAGAAATATTCTCGGAATTGGACGAAACAAAGCCCGAAGTTCCTATTTTTCCCGACATGAGACAGAGTCCAAAGCAGAGACGGAGGAGGGCCAGGGGCTGGCCACACCATAGGGTGGCGCGGGTCACCACCAGGAGAGCCACCTGGTGGTGTCGTCCCCTCGGGCCTCCACGAACCATTGCCCCTTCGCCTATATATTGCCCCGAGACAAAAACCCTAAGTACAAGATCAGAATTCTACGAAAAGTTCCGGAGCACTGCCACCACCTAAGAGGAGATTCGGGGGACATAAGTCTCTGTTTCGGCACCCTGCCGGGATGGGGAAGTGCCCCCAGAGCCATCTCCATTGACTCCACCGCCATCTCCATCGCCGTGTCTGAAGGGAATATGCTCGAGAGGCAATAATAAAGTGGTTATTATCTTATTCCATGTTTATGATAAATGTTTATTTTGCATGCTATAATTGTGTTAATTGGAAACGTTATTACATGTGTGTTTAATAAACAAAATACAAAGTTCCTAGTAATGCCTCTCATATAAACTAGCTCGTTGATTAACAAGATGATCAAGGTTTCCTGATCATGGACGTTGGATGTTGTTAATAACGAGGTCACAACATTGGTGGAATGATGTGATGAACATTCATCCGAAGTATAGCATTACGATCAAAGTCATTATGTTTATATTGCTATAACATCATACAAAGTAATCTTAGTCCTTAGACCATGAGATCATGTTAATTGCTAACACCAGAAGACTATCTTGATAACACCAAACGTCACATCGTAACAGGGTGACTATAAAGGTGGGTTTAGTACTACGAAGGTGTTATGTTGAGGCTCATGGATCAAGAGTGGAATTTGTCAATTCCGATGACGGATAGATATACTCTTGGCCCTCTCGGTGATATCACATTAAGATAGCTTGCAAGCAAGTGATCTGATCACTAGAATGTTATATCACGGGAACGAGAAAAGAGTGCATGTCGGTAATGAGATCAAACTAGGTATTTGGATACCGATGATCGAATCTTGGAAATGTATTATATCACGAGACAAAGGGATTTAGTTACTAGCATTAAAGGTTCTCACGATCATAGAAGTCATCGTTGCATGTGTAGGAGTTAGTATGGATCTCCAGGTCCGGCTTCTGATTATTGATCTGAGAGGGGTCTCGATCATGTCTGCATTATTCGCGAACCGTAGGGTGACACACTTAAGGGATACCGACACCATTTGGAGCAAATATGTTTCAGATAAAGATTTAAGAAAGCGCTAGAATTATTTCAATGGACACCGAAATTGTTTCGGGTGAAATTGCTGAAATTGGTTCTGCATGTAATATTGAAATGTTGCAGGGGGTTTTATGTGAATGTTTTTTAATTAAAGTAATTAACAAAAATCTGAATAAAATTAATAAAAGAGTTTTATTAAATGCGAGAGCATTAAAATTGGAGAAATTTAATGCATTTAAAGTGGAGACTTTAAAAGAGAATGTGAAGGGGCATTTTAATGTGGAGAGGGTTACCACCACATGAATGGGGGAGGTGAAGGGACACCCTCCCCTCTTCCTATAAACGGCCCCCCTCTCACTCCTTCCTCACACCTCCTCGTGAAGGATCTCTCTCCCTCTCTAGTATTATTCCCACATGGTCTCGGATAAGCGAGATACATGTTCCTGGTGGCTTTATCTGGAAAGGAGTTGCTGCTTCCGCTGCTTTGCTGGAGCGAGGGATGGAGGTTGTCGGGGTACCGGACGTGTGTGCGATCACGGATGCACCGCTGCTTTGCGGTGCTAGACTTGGTGGTGATGGACTTGCTGGAGCTGGATCTGATGGACGTGCTGGAGCCGGACCTGCTGGACTTCATCAAGATCTTGAGATTGGCAAGTGTACGACTACATCATCCACGAGTTCCATCTCGTTAACAAAGCTTTGTTGTCTTCGACGGTAAGTTCTCTATGGATGTATATCCACCCGTTGCTCTGTATCTAGTAGATAGATCTTGGCGTATAGTTCTCATCATAGGAATTTTTTTGTTTTCTATGCTGTGAACCTCATCAGTGGTATCAGAGCCTAATCTATGCGTAGGTGCTTTGCACAGGTAGAACACATAAGAGTATGTGGGCGGTGATGATCATGTTATTGCTTCTTATATGTACTTTGGATATTGGTGGCATAGTGGGATGAAGCGGCCCGGACCAACCTTACATGTCATCGCACATGAGACCGGTTCCACGACTGACATGCAACTAGTTTTGCATAAGTGGCTGGCGGGTGTCTGTCTCTCCTACTATAGTCAATATCTGATTTACAACGAGTTGCTAATAACTTAGTTATCATCGTTGTGGTTCCATGTTCGTAGGTAAGACCGGTTTTATCTTCGAAAGCCCTAAGCCACGTAGAAATTTGCAATTGATAAATTAGAGGCGTCTAGTTTAGATCGTTGCTGGGCTAGTGTCATGATATGGTAATGTTGTAAGTTGATGTATAGTTGATACTCTTATAACACACTCAGCGTGTAAGTTCCATAGACCTAGGCCTTACACACAAAGGAATGATAGAGATCGTACCACGATGCAGATGATAGAGATCAAATGCATGGACCATATCATCTCACTTTATACATTAGATGTTTGCATCTTATATTGTTAGTTTGGCGTTTTATTAGCATTATAAGATGATCCCTCATTTAAATATCAAGATAAAATGTGTTCTTCCTTAAGTATGCACTGTTCTATGGATCGTGTTTCAAGACATCACGTGATGATCAGGTGTACTTGACTCTACGCTTTCATACAATGGGTGTAAGACAGTTTTACACACGCGAATACTAAGGTTCTTACTTGGCGAGCCTAGCATGTACAGACATGGCCTCGGAACACGGACTAAAAGGTTAAGCATGAGTCATATAGTTGATGTGATGCCCATATTGATGCTCGCCATTGAAGCTACACCGACTCACGTGATGATCGGACTTGGTGTAGTGGATTTGATTCATGTAATCACCAAAAAGGCACGAGGGATGTCGTTTTTGAGTGGGAGTTCATTTCTAATTTGGATTAGTCAAACTCAATTTGCCATAAACTAAACCGAAGTGAATTTGCATAATTTTTTGTAGTCATTGGCATTTGTTTACTACCTTATGCTTAGTTTTAATTGAGATAATAGAACTATAGAATTCTGGATATTTACTTTACGAACTGGTATCGTATTGTTTTGAATGTGAATTTAAAGTTTAGAAGTCCTATTGCAAACTTTCAGCAAACTCTATTTACTCCGTGAAGTTTAATAAGTAGTATTAAATCAAGAGTAAGAATTCCAATGTTAGTATCTAAAGTATCATGTTTGCGTCCATGATTCTTGATATTCAAAAGTTGTTTAATATCGAGGTTATCTAGGAGCTAAAAGAATTGTTTCCGAAACCATCATGTGTGAAAGATATTGTGATATCTGAAACAAAGTTTTTGGTTGCATTATGATAGAGTGTAATTTAGCAAAACACATGTTCTCATATTGTATGAGAATTTGTGAAGGATGGAGATGCTAGGCATCCGAATCTCCCAAAAGGTTTCAGGAACTAAAACTATACTCGTCATTCTTCCTTATAGGCTATAGTAGCTTGATCATGCAAGTTATCATGATAAGGATGAATAGAATATGTAAGTAAAATGTTTACTACACTAAAAGATTAGTAAAGAATGGATTTTTGAAAGAACACCAAACATTTGATGATGGTGATTCACTTCAAAGTGCAAGTCCAAAGATATTAGTATTTGACTATATACGCTTTGTACTATGTGTCATGTGAATGAAACCACAATTGATGTTGATAGATTCTTTTAAAAGGAAAAGGAATTGCTGAAAGAGAATCTATAAAATATTTGACAGAAAAGAAAAAGTTGGAAATGTCCAGCTTAGCTATATAGAAGATATACATGTTATGGTTGTACTCCTTGCTTGTTAAACAATGTGGTTCTTAGGTATTGGATACCGCTATTGGATACCGAATTGGTTGGTATGAAGTGTCATACAGGACAACGCAATTCATGAACTGCAATGGCCTAAGTAACTGGCAAGAGAATAAGTGATGATGTTCATCGAAAACAAATAAAGTGTTATTGTGTTTGTCGTTTTCACCAAACCTAGCCTTCAAGATTTGTTTTAATAATTGTTATTTTGTTCCAGTATTACGAGAACAATGGTTGTTCAAATAATTACCGTATTCCATAAATGATAAATGAACTTTTAGAAGTCTAGTTGGAGAAATCACATCCATAAACATTATTGCTAAAATTTCGTAAGACAAATGATTGGAAGATCACTTATGAAGTGGCATCATTGTTTGAATTATATTGGAAAGTAAACATGAAAAAACTCCATGTTGATGGATTTTTGGAGTCTTTGATTTTGATCAATTGACGCTTGTGAAACTTTCCTCGAGATAATTGAAACTCCATTCATAGGCCAAAGAGGAACGGATGACTAGCTTATTGGAAATTGTGCATGCTGATGTGCATAGTCCATTATGTGTAACCATATGCGATGGATCTTTTTGCTTCATATGCTTTGTCCAGAAATTTGAGTGAATATATTTATATATTTACTTAATAAGGAAGAAGTATGAAACATTTGAAAATTGTTCAAAGACTTTCAAGATGAAGTGGAAAATCATTGTAACAAGAAAATAAAGAGTTTATGATTTGATCATAAAGGAAGATATTTGAGTTACAGGTTTAGCAAAACACCTAAGATTTGAGGAATTGTTCCATGATTTGTGTTTCTCGATAAACCATAGGAGTATGGCATATTCGAGAGATGAAATCAAACCATGTTTGACATGGTAAGATCAAAGGTGTCATTTATAAAACTGCCATTATGTTTTATGGATTGAAGCTTTAGAGACTACCGCTTTTACACTGAAAAGAGCACCATTGTGATCCGTTGAAATGACACCATATAAGTTATGGTTTGGGACAAAACCCGAATTGTCTTTTCTTAAATTTTGCTATGTTATGCATAAGTAAAATGTTTACAACCAAAGTCGGATAAGCACGTCTTTGTTGGTTATCCCAAAGAATTTGTTGGGAATTTCTCCATAACACCGAGGACAAAAGAGTTTGTTACTTCGAACGTCAAGTTTCTTGAGAAGGAATTTTTTGCGAAAAGTTAAGTGGGAGGACAATAGAACTTTGATAAGGTTGCTGAACCTTAGCTATATGTGCTAAGTAGCGCAGCACCAGAAAGTGTCCCGGTGGCGGCCATAATGCTCATGGCTCTCGTGATTACAAAGGTTGTGATCTCGGAGATTAGAGTTCCTACTGAACCACGTGGGTCGATAAGAATCAAATAGTGTGATTTGATAAGCAAGTCGTTATTGTTTTGACAATGATGAACCAACTACATGCAAAGAAGCGATGATGGGCCCTGACTCCATAAAATGACTAGAAGTCATAGAATCCGTGATAGTATCCATAAACGAGAAATAAAGTTTCTGAACTTGGAAGACCCTCCGGAAAGGCGTAAAGCCTATCGGTTGTGTTTGGATCTATAAAGAAATAGCATGGATGTTTAACATCTATGAAATAGTCGACATGTCGAAAAGAAGTTTACGACAATGTTCAAGGAGTTGACTCTGACAAGATTTGATCTTTCATAGCGATATTTAGTCTTGACGGATTAATGTAGCAACCACTATATATAATTTGATGTATGGTAGTTGAACAAACAAAACAATGTTCTTCTAATAGAATGGTTACCTAGGACGTGTACAAGACACGGTCCAAAGGGTTTTGTTAATTCAAAGGATGCTAAAAGGGCATGCAAACTTCAATAGTTGAAGTGAGCATAGCGGAGTTGGAATCTTCACCATGATGAAAATGTTAAAGGAGTTTAATTTCATCGGAGATGATGAAGATGCTTGCATTTGCTAGAAATTAAGTGGGAGCGCTGAGGCATATTTCTAATACATTATGTAGAGGACATATTGTTGATTGAAAATGATGTATCTTGTATTGACACAAGTTAAGAATTTCATTAAAATAAGATATAGATGAAAGACTTGGGCAAAATCGGAATATTTGGTATCAATATCTATATGGATAGATTGAGGCGCTAATATGGTTGTGCTAGACATACATATATGAGATATTGAAAGGGTTCAATATGGAAACAACAAGAAAGGTTCTTGCTGCATGGAAAGGATTGTATCAAGATTCAAGTGTTTCAACACTTGGTGAGTAAAATCACATGAAGATTTTGATCGATTATACCATGATATGTATATATCTAGAATGTCCTATGCTCTAAATTTTATGAGAACATACCAGAATGATTCATAAGATGATCATTGGACGATAGTAAAGATATTCTTATGAGCTTTGGAAGAACTAAGAATATATCATGTATAAGTGACAAATAGCTAAAGGTAGTTCATTGTAAAGTGTTACATTGATACTGGTTTTGTCACAAGATAAAAATAAAATTTATCTCAATTTAGACTATGGGTGGCACAATGTAATGGAAAGGATGTTCCATGATGGATTTGGATGAGTTCCAAAGTTGAGACATTGTGACGGATACTACAACGAAAGGCTAAGTATATGAATCCTATAGTAGCAGCAAAGGAGGGAATTTGTGTTAAGTAGTTTGTTATCAAACTAGGTGTTGTTCAAAGTGGGCTCATACTATGAAGACATATTTTAACCCGAACGAACTAAAAGGTCTCACCAAAGGACCAAATTTATACAATGCCATCTCATTTGAGAATGAGTGATGCGTAGAGACGCAAAGAGATGCAAATACACACGGACCTGAAACTGTCAGATCTGGACATTATGTTAACCACTAGCAATCGCGTATATGCAACACCAGAAAGCCATAGGTGTTCAATACGCAAAGTTTTTCAAACTAGATTATTGACTCTAGTGCAAGTGGGAGACTGAAGGGAATATACCCGAGAGGCAATAATAAAGTGGTTATTATCTTATTCCATGTTTATGATAAATGTTTATTTTGCATGCTATAATTGTGTTAATTGGAAACGTTAATACATGTGTGTTTAATAAACAAAATACAAAATTCCTAGTAATGCCTCTCATATAAACTAGCTAGTTGATTAACAAGATGATCAAGGTTTCCTGATCATGGACATTGGATGTTGTTAATAACGAGGTCACAACATTGGTGGAATGATGTGATGAACATTCATCTGAAGTATAGCATTACGATCAAAGCCATTATGTTTATATTGCTATAACATCATACGAAGTAATCTTAGTCCTTAGACCATGAGATCATGTTAATTGCTAACACCAGAAGAGTATCTTGATAACACCAAACGTCACATCGTAACAGGGTGACTATAAAGGTGGGTTCAGTACTACGAAGGTGTTATGTTGAGGCTCATGGATCAAGAGTTGAATTTGTCAATCCCGGTGATGGATAGATATACTCTGGGCCCTCTCGGTGATACCACATTAAGATAGCTTGCAAGCAAGTGATGTGATCACTAGAATGTTATATCACGGGAACGAGAAAAGTGTGCATGTCGGTAATGAGATCAAACTAGGTATTTGGATACCGATGATCAAATCTTGGACATGTATTATATCATGAGACAAAGGGATTTAGTTACTAGCGTTAAAGGTTCTCACGATCATAGAAGTCATCGTTGAATGTGTAGAAGTCAGTATGGATCTCCAGGTCCCGCTTCTGATTATTGATCTGAGAGGGGTCTCGGTCATGTCTGCATTATTCGCGAACCATAGGGTGACACACTTAAGGGATACCGACACCATTTGGAGCAAATATGTTTCAGATAAAGATTTAAGGAAGTGCTGGAATTATTTCAATAGACACCGAAACTGTTCCGGGTGAAATTGCTGAAATTGGTTCTGCATGTAATATTGAAATGTTGCAGGGGGTTTTATGTGATTGTTTTTTAATTAAAGTAATTAACAAAATTCTAAATAAAATTAATAAAAGAGTTTTATTAAATGAGAGAGCATTAAATTTGGAGAAATTGAATGCATTTAAAGTGGAGACTTTAAAAGAGAATGTGAAGGGGCATTTTAATGTGGAGGGGGTTACCACCACATGAATGGGGGAGGTGAAGGGACACCCTCCCCTCCTCCTATAAAAGGCCCCCCTCTCACTCCTTCTTCCTCACACCTGTAACACCCTCGAATCGGCCTTATGCAAGTTTTAGCCCTTTCCGCCAAACCCGCATAGAAATGATTCAAGGACGCCCACCAGGCACTTTCGTGCGGGTGGAAAACAAAATAATACCATTACACAACAGTCCTCGATGGGACCCACAGAACAGATATATACAGCACGACTCCAAGAGTCAAGAATACAGATATACACTACAAAGATCCAAATCACCTTAAAAACGATACAGCGTCCGAGTACGGACAAGATGCAAATGGGGCTAAGAGCCCCAAAGAATAACCAATGGTGTCCATAACCCTGCCCAGGCCAAGCCGGAAGGGTAACCCTGCTAAAGACGTCGATCGCAAACCTGCTAAAACAAAAGGGGGTGCCGACAAAGGGCAAAAGAAAAAGGGAGCGTCAGTACTAAGGCCAGTACATGGCGAGGCTAGAATTCAGCGGTCCTCGCCTACACAGGTATGGTGGACTGAAGCGGCAGCGCAGCGACACTAAACAGCCTATAGAGACTCTTTAATACTAGCGGCTATCAGCGAGAGATAAGAGAGACCTATTCGGATCGATCCTGACACTAACACCAAACATACCCATCCTGGTATTCCCCCTCGAGACCAAACGAGGAAGTCAAGCCGAGGAAACTCACACGGTTGGCAGTTTTATTTAATCTTTCCATGGCAGTTATCCAACTTACTAGTCATCTCAGATGTAAGTCAAATTATAACAGTAAACTTTAGTTATAGTTGTCTATGATCGAGAAACTGTGCTCCAAGTCGTCCATAACCATGGACACGGCTTTTCAAAAAGATTTAACCCTACAGGGGTGCACCAAAGTATCCATTTTGACGCACTTGGACCCTTTTGCCAGATCAATTAACATACACCCATCCGTATGTCGACGGGGCCTAAGTCATGACGTTTCCCAGACCCAAAGCAAGTACATGGGGGGCCACCCCACTAAGTTACCCGCAACGAAGTCGGCCGGCTCCGAGGCGGACCCAGGGTTTGTGCCAATGGCTGTAAACGACTGGGAACACGAAAGTGTGACTGGGCTTGTCGATACCGCGAAAACATTCCACATCCTAAACAGTACAGGTGCTCCACGCACAATCTTAAATAAAGCAGTAAAGCATGGCATAAGTACATAATAGTAATAAAGCCCCAAACTACTTGTCGCCCCCGGTACAATACTTTGAAATAAGGTAGTAAGCCGATGGGGGTGCCCACACACCCCACCTGTGGTTAGCGTGCTCGATCTCGGAACAGGTGTCAAGAACTCGGGTCCTAGGTGGACACAAGTGGGCGGTTAAAAACCAAATATTGACTATTACAAACGGGTGCCTCTGCATTATATCTATTCCCAGCATTTTAATTAACAAGTTATAATGTAAGCCATGATCATCTCCACCATTAAGCATCTCCACCATTCAGCATGTGCCAACCTTCTATCAACGGTGGAACGACACGACGCGAAGCAGCACCTAAGCAAGCAACTACGACTCGCAAGGCCGACTGTCTATCAATCAACAGGCAATAGGAAGTTTCCAAGGCAATATAGAGGCTGCAAGGAATATATCTGGTACGGAACACTAAAGCATCGCGACACGGATAGCAATAGATCAACAGGAGGAAATAAAGACTATAAATGCAAAATAGGTAGAAAGGGGGAGAATGCTCGCCTGGGAAACACTGCCAACGGTTCATATCCGAAGAACTTGTCGATACTCGCACTCAACGGCCTAATCCGCGAAGAAGCAAATCACTAAAAGAAACACCGGATGCACTATTTAATACTACGATAGAAGATCGGGCATGATGCATGTATGATGTATGACATGGCAAAGATGCGATGCAATTAGGCAATATTAAGCGGAACCGGGGTCCCGATACTTAATTAGAAGGTTCATGTTATTTAGATACCCTGTAATTTAAATGTTGTCTTAACAAGGCAAAACATAGCATCGGTTCGCTACACAAATTTAAATGGAGCCGATATAAGCCTAAAATAGCCCGCATATGGTCCCCATGTTTAATTATTAGATGAATCAATATAATGCCCCCAAACCACACAATATGTATGCGACATGATCAAATTAATATGCAACAATTATATAAAGCATTTATAAAATAGGGATACGTAGGGGTCACACATCTAGGGTCGAAGGTCTTGGGGTTCGACGGGGTGCGGGTCCAGCGGGATCGGTCTTCGGGGTTCGACGGGGATCGGTCTTTAGATCCTCAGGGGTCTTCGGTCTCCGATCTTTGGGTCTGACCATCGGATCCATGAAGGAGGTCATGGCGTTCCAGGATGGAGAAGTTGTCGTTCTGAGGGTTTGGTCTTCGGCATCGGACACTCTTGCATTGGTTGTCTCTGCTTTGTGGCCACAGAACCAACATAGACACGATATAGGCATTGCCTCAACACTCACAAAATTGACACTACGCCTTCATCAGAAAATCACCACCACCACCGACTGTCGTTCTTGTCGTCGCATACACGCAGTAGCTTCACACACATTGCCATCCAATCTTCATCAACAAAACACCCCACCACATCCTCACAGCAACACCTCAAGCAACAACCTCTAGAACTCGAGTAGTGGTACGCCTCGTGACGTGGAGGTGCCGGACACGGGGTTGAGGCCAAACTGGGGCGGCGGCTTCGGGGATCTGCCCGGGATGGCGTCTTTGGCAGCGGCCAGAGGCGAACAAGGTGGCGGCGTAGAGGACGGTGGCGCCTGTGCGGGGCTCGATGCGGTTGGGGCAACCTCGGCAGAGAGGCAGGCGGTGACGCAGGCTTGGTGGGGCGAGGTCGACGGCGGCAGGAGGCTGCGCTGCGGCGGTGCCTAGTGGAGCTTGAGGAGAGAAGACGGTGCAGGGGCGGGCGGACGAGGTCGACGCAGGTGGCGGAAGAGCTAGCGGTGGAGGCGAGAGGATCTCGGGGTCGCGAGGAAGCAGGTCGACGGTGGTGGTGTTAGGCGACCCGGCGCGAGGTCGAGCTCTGCGAGGGAGGCCGAGAGGAGGCAGCGGGCGGCGGTCGCGGCTCAGGGAGGCGGAGCTCGAGCGGACCCGACGAGGCGCCGGTGAGGTGGAAGTCCGAGGCGGCACTAGGAAGCAGAGAGGCGGCACGGGCCGGGCTGCAGGACGACGCTGGTGGCGTGGAGTTGCTGGAGCTGCTGCAGAGAAGGGTTGGGCCCTGCGGGGGCGGTCTCGATGGGGAGGCAGAGGAGGAAGTGCCAGCTAGGCCGGCGACGCGGCGGCGCTAGCGGCGTTGGGACTTGGGGACGGCGTTGGCACGGAGGTCAAGGCAGAGGAGCCCCGGGGCGGGCTCGCCTGGCTCCCGGTGGCGGCGGAGCTGGAGATCCTCCAGGCCAACGAGGGGGCGCGCGGATGGAGCGCTGGCGGCGGCGGAGGAAAACGAGGGAGGTAGGTGGGGAATCGAGGGCCGTCTCGCAGGGTGGGGGACAGGGTGTGGCTGCATGCGATGGGGTGGACCGGGTCAGGTGGGCGTTGGGATCGGGACCCAGGGGCGGTCGGTGCGGTGCATCGTGCGTACGGGTGCGTGCGTGCTGTAGTGGTTGTTTTGGTGCGTGCGGCGTGGTGTGTGGGGAAGCGTGGCCAGGCGGCGACCAGGTGGGTGTGGGGGAGAGTGCAGGTGGCGGCGGGGTGGAGAGAGGGAGGGAGTGCTGGCGGTTGGTGTGGTAGATGGTGGTCTAGGTTAGGTTGGGGTTAGGGTTTTAGTTTGGAGGTGGCCGGCTGGGCTTTTGGGCCTGGTTGGCTGCCTCCCAAAATAACATAAACTTTTATTTTATTTTTAAATAGACTTTTGTAAATAGTTTTTAGACAAATAAAAGGTCCGATAAAGACCGGGGTTTTACATTTTAAAAACAGAGGGGTATCTAGAAAACAAAGATAGGCTTTAGAGAAATAGTTTTTAAGCAAACAAATGCAGGATGACATGACGATGCTCAAATGCAATGTGGCATGCTGACATGAGCATGCGGTCATGATGATGCACAAAACAAAAACAACACGCGATTTTCTAGTAGTGGTTTTACCGGTGTGCTACAACACCTCCTCGTGAAGGATCTCTCTCCCCCTCTAGTATTATTCCCGCATGGTCTCGGATTAGCGAGATACATGTTCCCGGTGGCTTTATCTGGAAAGGAGTTGCTGCTTCTGCTGCTTTGTTGGAGCGAGGGACGGAGGTTGTCGGGGTACCGGACGTGTGTGCGATCACGGATGCACCGCTGCATTGCGGTGCTGGACTTGGTGGTGATGGACTTGCTGGAGCTGGATCTGATGGACATGCTGGAGCCGGACCTGCTGGACTTCATCAAGATCTTGAGATCGGCAAGTGTACGACTACATCATCCACGAGTTCCATCTTGTTAACAAAGCTTTGTTGTCTTCGAGGGTAAGTTCTCTATGGATGTCTATCCACCCGTTGCTCTGTATCTAGTAGATAGATCTTGGCGTATAGTTCTCATTGTAGGAAATTTTTTGTTTTCTATGCTGCGAACCCATCAGTTGCTGACTCCCATGATGAGGAGGAAGTAGTTCTCTCTCGAGGCTAAGGGCTCTACCGGTAGCTATGTGTTCATCTCTCTCTATGCGTGATCTTATGAGATCATGAGCTTTGTAATCTATAGATCTATTCTGCTACTCAAGTGCTTTAATTAATCTCTATTTATCCCCATGTGTGTGAAGTTGACTGTGTGCACACCATGTCGCACTTTGGCTAAGGTTACAGAAATACTTATCATGAGTATAATTTGAGTTGGATGTCTCTATGAGATTGTGGTGTTTGTTGGAACCATCTAGCGCTCAAGGTGATAGTGAGGGGTTATCTAGATGGGGAATGCGGACTTTAAGGTGTGTTTTTATAGCTCTATATCGTCCAACCGGAGAGTAGTTCAGGGTAGCATCATGAAGAGAAGATATTTATATGAGAGTGTCCACTAGTGAAAGTATGATCCCAAGGCCTTGTTTCTAAGCATTGAAACATCATTTACAATTAGTCATGTTACATGTTTGCTTGCTACCACTCTTATTTCAGTTTCCAATTACCACTTATAATCATCCATATTACTTGTATTTCACTATCTCTTCGCCAAACTAGTGCACCTATACACCTAACAAGTGTATTGGGTGTGTTGGGGACACAAGAGACTTCTTGTATCTTGATTGCAAGGTTGCTTGAGAGGGATACACTACAAGAAAAGTTTCCTTCCGCAACGAATTGGCCCGATGGTCATCGTAGAAGGCACGTCTTCCGCGACGAAATTCTCGGCTCAGCCGTGGGCGATGGACAACTTTTTTTTCGGTTTCGCGGCCCTCTACTATGACGGATCTGCTAAAAACATGGAGGAAGCTCGGCCAGCGCGTGGCAGAAGCACGATTTTCGTTTCCTCGTGCGATGTTGACTCGCCAAAGTATTTTGAGGCGTGTGGGTCCCGAACGTCAGTTCCTCTAGCGGACCATACTTTTCAGTCGCGCCACCCTGATTTGAACTCGATAACATTGCTCGAGGCGCCTACCGTTTAGTCAGGTTGCTAGGTCCCACATGTCAGCCTCTTATTAGAAGGATCGTGTGCATGATGGAATTTTTTTCCTTCGCTCACACTACCCTGTTCCGAAGTTGATAGCGCTGCTCCATGCATCTACCGTTTAATCAACCTCCTGGGACCCACATGTCATTCTCTCATTAGAAGAAACATGTGTATGATGGAATTTTTTTCTTCGCTGGCGCTACCCCATTCCGAGTTGATAGCGATGCTCGACGCATCAACCGTTTAACCAACCTCCTGAGCCCCACATGTCATCCTCTCATTTGAAGAAACGTGTGTATGATGGTATTTTTTCCCTCGCTCGCACTACCCTGTTCTAAACTTGATAGCGATGTTCAATGCATCTACCATTTAATCACGATGCTGGGCCCCACATGTCATCCTCTCATTAGAAGAAGTGTATGATAGAATTTTAACCCTCTGCCGCGCCTTCATGTTCCGAACCTGATAGCATTGCTCGCTGCTTCAGCCGTTTATACAGGCTGGTGGGCCCGACATGTCAGCCTCCTCTGTGCAGGAAACGTGTGCATTCTAGACTTTTTTCTTATCTCACGCCTCCCTGTTTGGAACTTGGTAATGTTGCTCGATACAGCACCCGTATAATGTCTCCCTGCTGGGTCCACATGTCAGCCGCCTATGTAGAGGAAACGTGTGTATGTTGGACATATTTTTTGGTCGCGTCCGCCGGTTTGACCTTGGTAACGTTGTTCCATGCGACAAGCGTGTATGGTCTTGCTGCTGGGGCCCATGTGTCAGCCTCTCTCAACGAGAAACGTGTCGATCTTGGTCTTCTTTTTTTCCGGTCGAGACTATTGTACAAGTACTTTTTAAACGTGCTCGTTAAACTTGATCTCTTGTATGGTAAGGTTGATGGGCGCTAGCTGCAGGTGGGTGGGTCGGCCATGTCAGCCTCTCACTACAAAAATATTGCTACAGATAAACTATATGCCTTGCCACTACACAAGAAAATTGTTACCCTTTTATAAAATGTAAAAAATGTATACTAACATCGTATATACCTTATTTATTTTTCTTCTTAAAAAATTGCTTGTCCATCTGCTACGCTTGATTGCTAGCAGCTCAACTAAAAAATGTTAAGTATAAATAGTGTAGTAGGTAGTACTTAAAAACATGGATAGGCAGATTTTTTTAGGGGTGGGTGGACGGTGCGCAAAAAAGGCCGAATTGAAGAAAAATGGGCCAAGCAGGGATCGATGGGCTATTTTTCATGGGCTCTCGCCCAATCTAACTGGACTATTTGCGCGTCCAAATGACCCAAAACATGGCCGAGTTAGAAGGTCTTGGGCTATAATGAGGCCGGATGGGCTAATTTCTTGGGCTCGATAGTTAAAATCCCAAGGTACGTGCTGGGGCTTAGCCGAATTCAAACAAAGCCGTCAACAAGGGAAAAAAAGGTATCAAATATGAGCGCCTAGATCCTAGACGCCTAAGAACTTGTTATGTTAAGGAGCTGATGTCATCCTACTAATTGTGCTAATACTCAATAGTAACCTAGTAGTTGCAACTCATTAAATTCCCAGTTACAAGTTGTTGCAACAAATGTGTAACCGTCACGTTGCATCAATCGTGAATTAAATCTAATGGTGAGAGAGGTGATTCTTGAGAACTGGCAAATCCGATAAAATATTCACATAGATTTCTGTGAAAATTGTGGACAAACACCCCACGCCCGCCAAAACTTTCCGCCGAGACCCCAAACTTTCCTAAGCCCGCCCTCAATCGAGCAACCAACCCCTGTCTCTTCAAATTTTGTGTCGTTCTTATGGGAGATGCACCGGATTAGAACCAGGCCGCAAACTTCTCCACGCCTTAAAAAAACTTCTCGACGCCTTTCTATCAACAGTGTCGGCCTACCTCCATTGGCTGCACCGTTCTTCACGAGACGCACTAGTCGGTGGTCAGCTGGGCGATCCCCATGCTTCGCCTGCTAGATTCAGGCACTGGACATTCTTCTTGGCTTTGGTTTGTTCTCCACCTCTCCTAGAAATAGTTAAAGCTTGTGACCATCTAAATTTACAAGGTGCTTGCAGATTTGGGTAGCTACGTTCTTTAGGTAAATCTATAGTAAAGCTCTGGACAGAAGAGTTCGAAAACATCTTAAAAAGGACTTGGCAGAGATCCTGTGCAAGCTTTTGACCTGATATATTCCCCATCCTGCACTGATACGATGGAGCATTTGGTTGTTGATGTACCTGACGAGGAAGTACTTAGAGGTACAGTACAGTATAGATGGATGTACCCTATAGAACGTGGACTTCGCCTTTCCAAGGAGTGGTAAGATATTCGTGACAGTTTGATAAGTAGGTGTTATGCAAAGATATCTTCACATATAAGACTATAGAAAAGTTAGATATATTTATATGTCTGACTTGGCTATGTTTTGTAGGTTCTTTGTAGAAATAAAAGTACCAGCAAATTTCGTTCCACCAATAAAAAGACTGGATGGACTAAGATCTAAGGATCATGTAAGACGCTCAAATTGCACTATGAATTGTCTATAAATTGTCCAGATGGGGTAACCTCTTGTCTATTTTGTAACGCTAGATTTCGGAGCTTGAATTTCTGGCCCTTATCTGTGGTCCTGATAGGAGTATAACAAAAGCTTCGGCTTGCATTTCCAATGGTGTCTGCTATAGCGCTGATGTACCTTCTGTGGAGACTGGCGCGGCTGGAGGTTGTCCTGATGAACCTACACTGGATTGCATTTAGATTCGAAATCCTGCACTTGATATTGTCGTCCAAAGGAAAATAAGGTTGTGGATATGGTAATAACGCCTTCTGTAGAACAAGATGCTGGAGGTGATGATTTATGAATTGCATGTCCCTCTCTATCAATGAAAATGGCATATCGTTTGCCTTGTTTCAAAAATAAATAAATATTTGCATGTATCCTTGTGTTAGTCGATGCAAAGAAGATATTGTTTTCTGTTCAAGTCATGTGAACAAATAGGTTTGTATGTAGAGACATAAATGCGGATGGGGTGAAAAAATCAGCATAAAATTGCCAGATCAACAACACAAGCATAATGGCATTGCAAGAAAAGGAACAGAACCATATTTTCACCGTGCTTGTGAAAAGGAGTTGAGCCAGGAACCACACCCGCAAGTGGCAGAGGCCAATTCTCGTGCAGCTCAACTGGCATCGGTTTATCATCAATAATACTTAAGCATTCGAATATTATGATTACATACTAGGAGTAGTTCCAGTTCCACACTACAGTTCAACAGGCAAAAGTGTAAGAAATGTGTAAGGTAGCTCCATAATACAGGTTCCAGAGAAAAGTATATAAATCATAAGAAAGAAAGCTCCGCGTCACAGTTCACCACCTTCAGGTGAAACAGTTTCTACAGATTGTAAACCCAAATCACCGCCTCCTTCAGGTGGCATGATAATTTTGGGAGCGGGATCAGCAGCACCAACAGCAGTGCCAGCACCGGTAGCATGAGTCTCCACAATAGGCGAACTATCGAGCACCACAATGTCCTCTGAAGGATCTTCACTGCTAGCTCCAGTCGCACAAGTCTCTGCGGATGGTAAAACCAATCCACCACCTCCATCATCTGGCACGACGATGGCAAGTGCAGTCTCATCGGTACTAGCTGCAGCTGCAACTGCATCAGTCTCCACAGAAGGTAAACAAGCAGGCGTCTTAGGTGTAGCGATCTGACATCGATTTTATACTCCTTCATCAGGAAACTGAGGGTCTTCTTCAACTTTGTGCTTCTGCGTTTACAAGATAAATAGAGATTACAGCGAAAGCATCTACGCGCAACGACAAAAACATATGTCATTCTATTTATTTACCTTATCATCTGGGATAGCAGAAGTCACAGGATTGGAACCTATTTCATCGAGAATCCTCTTTTTTGCTCCTTCCCTTATCTCCTTCTGGAGTAAGTTGTAATATTGATTACATGATGTTGATTGACAAATATATGCAAATGTTCAAAAGTTTGCTATGTCGAACTACCAACTTCGAACGGATCCCCACTTTTCTTAGTTATGGGATCTAGCCCAGAAAACAAGCTTCTATGGAATCCTAGTCTACAAAAAGGATGCATACCCGAGATAAGAACTACTCTACACATGACAATGTTGCGCAATCGACAATAAAAATTTAACCGCATCATCAACTCTATCATGTAAGTTTGGAGTGAATCTAGATACACTCGTTTCACATAAGCAAAAACATCTTATATTATGAAACGGAGTGGATATGTACGAGTGTTCTAGTATTTCACAAACCGCCATTGCTGCCGCAGAACAGAGATGACGGATGCTCCACTGCCCTACAGAAGGTTGCCGCGCCGTCTCGCCACCACCTGCAGAGGACGGAGCCGAGGAGCTGGTTGGCAACAACATGGAGTGAGAGGCCAGGGGCGGTAGTGGATGGGAAGAAGGGACTGAGTAAAAGAGGTTATGTGTGCATGGGGGGAGGCCGATGAGGGAGTTAAATCCAACTTGTCTCAGAAGAACGCGCCGCCACGTGCACCGGCGTGTGCAAAACTCCCTCCCTCTCTCTTCTGCGGCAGCTACTGACAGTAGTACTCCAGCTTGCTTCATCGAGTTCTTTGGTACTCTTACTAGTAGACCTTTACTACTTTTTTTACTACTACTAGGGTAGACAAGGAGTACTTGTTTAGAAGAAGAAAAAACTAGACTAGCACACCGTCATACAGTATTGCCTGGTCAAATCACTAGTGATGCCATGATGACCGACATGTTTTTCCTGGTAAACCTGAAAATATCGTGTTCCTTCCTCCGCGTGTAGTTTCTGAGCGAAGTACTTACCAACACATCCAACATAGGCTTAAACGACCCAAACTGTAGTGAAAAATAAACAAAGCTACGAACCTGCAAGGCGTAATACTAATAGTACTACTATTATACAACATTCTGGAAGAAATTATGTACGGAATAGTAGTAGTAGAGTACAATTGTACTCCTAACAAGGTTCTTTTACAAGCTTGGTGAAATATCCATACTAGAGAAACTACCAAGTGTACAAAAGGGGTTTTTGGTCATACGGAGTATTTTACAAGCCGGACCGGGTAAGAAACTAAATGCTGAGTACCCGTACATCAGCTAAAAACCAGCCAAAAGAAAGAGTTCAACAGAAGGTCAAGACTAAATGAGCTATCCTTGAACAGGCTCGTTCCACTCCAAGGCGTTTGAGAAGCTTGGGATGAACCAAAATGGAGTCTCCGACCATGTCCAGCGAGTGTTGGTGTGGAAACCAACAGTTGCGTCACCATTCAGACTCAAGCGGCAATTTTCAGGACTCGGCCTGTACTCATAGCCAATTACTTGGTGTGATGTATAAACATAGTTCCTTCTGGTCAGGTGTCCTGGCAGATCATTTGCATCGCCTACTACAATGATAATCGGATAGTTCACGCCAAGGAAAAGAGAATATGATCCAAGGTCAGTAACCCTTTTCCATCAGTTAGCTGCAGTTAACTGGCTTGTGTCCATCAAGAACACGATGCACTCAAACCCAGAAGGATAGGTGTGAACAGTGCGACCATAGTGAACAACACTAGTATCATCAGCAATTGCATTGCTTGAGACACCATACGTA
This sequence comes from Avena eriantha, assembly GCA_910589775.1. Taxonomy (NCBI): domain Eukaryota; kingdom Viridiplantae; phylum Streptophyta; class Magnoliopsida; order Poales; family Poaceae; genus Avena; species Avena eriantha. The sequence goes on along the minus strand of OU342746.1, from coordinate 65,705,396 downwards.
TAGACCAGAAGAAGTCTTGAACCACCAGCACATCTTGCTAACCCCCACCTACCAGGATCATTCTCCTCATTGTCCTCAACAAACCCATGTGTCAGGTACAACACATCGTGTGGCGACAGGATAAGGATAGAACCTTCAAAGGGAAAGGAAATGTAACATGGAAATAATATTGAAATTGGTCTGACATTGTAGAAGTGATGTAAAGTACTATTTTCAAAAATCTTGATTATACTTAAGATGTTTGATTGCGTAAAAAAATGCCAACCTAGGGAGATGCTATGGAAATTCTAGTTCTTTTCGAAATGGGGATATGCTATGGAAATTCTCCTAGAGACATGGTTTGATTCATGGGATCAAATAAAATAGGAAATAATCCTATAGGATCTTGAATGTAAAGTTCATAGGGAAAAAGCAAGGTTGGATCCTACAAGATTTTGGTGTCCTATATACCAAAGGAAAACCAACAAGGATTGTTTCTAGGAGGTTTAATATCTTATCTTATAATAATATTACCACTATGTAGTGTATGAATAACTTCGAATATTCACGGTTGGATCAGGACTTGCGAATCCCAACATTGCCAGCAGTTGGATCTTCTTTTCCATTCTAGCATCTACTTGAAGATTCTATTGATAGTATTTAGCACAATGAACACTATGCACAATCCTCAAAACACACTTCTCCATCATTCTAGAATCTTCTCCTTCATTTCTCAAGACCATGCTAACAAAATTTACAAGTACTAGTACCTAATAAACATCGACTTCTACATGATAGAAAATACAAGAACTAAATATGCACCCATACTTTGTAGATGTCGATCAAATTTCTATTTTTTGAGCTTGACCTAGTATTATAATTCTATATAGTTATGATATGTCATATGTCTAGTATCTGAGTCTCACGTAAATACTACTAGTAGATACCATATTTTCCATGGATGTACTAGTACTAGGAGACAAAGCAATACTATTAGCAGAACTCAATCCTATGAATCAAATTACTTATATGTAAGAAAACTTAGTAAGGATTGCATTCCTCTGAAATTCCTAGGGAATTCGTACGAATCAAAGAGGCTAAAATTCCTATGAAATTCCTACTAACCAAAGAAACTTCAGAAAAAATAACTTACATTGATTCAGGAATAATATCTGGATCTCACATAAGTACTTACTACTACATAGTAGATACCATAGTTTCCATGGGATGTACAAGGAGACAAAGCAATACTATCAGCAGAACTCAATCATATGAAACAAACTACTTATATGTAAAAAAACCTCCTAAAGATTGCATTCCTCTGAAATTCCTAGGAAATTCCTTCGAATCAAAGAAACTAAAATTTTAATGGAATTCTTACTAACCAATGAAAGTTCAGGAAAAATAGCTTGCATCGATTCAAGAACAAAGCTAATAAAATACATAGGGAGGAGAATTTACCAAGTTCTAGAGACTTCCATGCATAAACACAGCCGTTCTCGGTCATGGCGAACACACGATCGTGTTGGATAATAGCATCGCAGTATCTGAAGTAGCCCTGGAACTCGTTCACACAAACTAACCATCCATGACTATCGTTCCCGTCGATGACAACAATCTTGAATTCGAAAATGGCGACTAGAGAGAAATCTTTGTATCCCCCAGCTGCTGTCAGAACTTGGCAAATGACTATCTTCTGTAGTTTAGTACATTGACCTTCATCAGCATCATCCTAAAATGTAAGTGCAGAACCTTCGGTCAGTTCAAACCCCGACACTTGCGGAATAACAATCTTGCGATGAGTGTACATGTTGACAAGGTCCCACATGAAATCGGGCCCAACTGTGACGATCCAATCTCCATTGCCGCCTGCTTGCTGCTTATCAAAACCATTTGGCATCTCAGCATCGGAGGAGAACCTATCCAGCGGTGTCATCTTGCACGGGCTGCCCGCCACTTCGAAGCAGTCTTTGGATTCCCACGGTCTCACCGTTGGGTGAGAATGAAGAACACATGGGAAGCCAAACGGATGAGAAGAAGGCGTAGTTCCGCTCTCTTTTGCTGATTGAAGAATATGTTTGGAAGAACCGACGAGGCTCGAGGCGGTGGTGGCGTCGCAATGGTTGATGAGTACTTGAAGAGGCCCTTCGGTGAACACCTTCTGAAACTGCTCAGGATCTATATAGACCTTGCTCGATCTCACCATGGAAGGAGACTGTGGATGGTGTTTTGGGGGCTTTCTTTGGGGTGTGGTGGGGTGGGGGAGGGAAGATCGTAGGCGTGAGCTGGTGGCGGGGGTGCGATGGAGAAGACAAAGGCTGATGGTGCGTTACTCTACTACTAGTAGTACTGCAGAAGGTGGGCGAGTGGGGGTGGGGCTCCAATTGAGGCTAGTTGCACAAACGTCCAACAATTAGAGCCGTAGTTGCGAAGAGCTCCAACTATTGAGCCCCGGGTATGTAAGAAATAATGCAAAGAGGGCTAATCGAGAATTTTGTGCTATGTGTAGCATTTGTACCCAAAATTAATTGTAGTATAGTTGTTTCTTGCAACTAGACTATCCTGATTATCTGGAGTTCCCTGTAATTTTGAATCCAATTGTTGGAGGTTTGTAGCACCCCAATTGTCTAACAATTGTAATGCTACTTGTCCTAGTAAGATATTGGCTACTCCATAGTGATTATTGTTGCATCATAATTATATCATGCTCATGTCATCATGCCACCTTGCATTTGAGCATCATATAAAACCCTTTTTCTTTTGGTTTTTCTCTCATATGCATTATTAATTGTATTTGCCTCTTGATATTGTATTTGGCTATTGATATATTGTGCAATGCCCAAGTTGAGTTGGGGGCATATCTTTTATTCCCATTACACCACCTTTCTCTCTCACCACTTTATAATCCCACCATCCCATTAACCATGAGCTTGTTTATCCTTCTTTTGCTATTTTTATCCTAGCTCATGTGGTTTGGGGTGGGATCCATCTTCCAAATTCTTTGCTTGGCTTATTTACCACTTCTTGGAAATGCATAAGATTAATGCCATCATATTATTATTGTTTTCACATAATAAATCATGGCATTATTCTTTTGCATGGGCCATGCACAATTCTTCACCACCTTTTTACTCCATTGGATTTTCTTTGATTTAATGGAGCCTAGCTTGGGAGGCCATCTACCACCATTACACCATTCTTATATTCTCATCCATATCATCTTCTGTATTATTATTTCTCCATGCATGTACCATATGAGACCTATCCCATAATTCTTTTCTTTTTCTTTTCTTGGAATTCTTCTTCACCTCCACCCCATGTTAATTCAAGCATTACCATGTTCCACTTGAGTTGGTCTTCCCCACATTCTTTTCTTTTATTTTCTTTATCTACATATAAGATCACATGAGAACTTTTCCACCTACTCACTTCCTTCTTCTTTCTTTCTTGTTTCTCTTCCATTAGCTCAAGCAAGATCAAGCCCCTTGTGCCTTCTTGGTTGGGCTTCATAAACAAGATAAAAATCTAAATATCTAATTAAAACCTAACCTAGCTATCTTCTCTCTCTCTCTAAATTATCCTAACCTTAATTCTCCTAAACCCTAGCTACCCCTTACCTCTCTCTCTCACACCCCTCTCTCTCTAGCTTGACCACCTGGCCATCCTCCCCCTGGCCCACAACCAGCCACCCTAAACCTAGAGAAAACCCTAACCCTAGCCATGTCTACCTAGCCCGAGCTAGCCCCTCCCTCTCTTCTCTCTCCCTCGTGCCAGCCCCACCCTGCAACTGCGCTACACCAAGCCCCACCTGCAATCCCTCCTGCCGCCGTCCAGCCCCCAGGACGAGCCCCAGCCTGGTCGAGCATGTGCTCGAGGGAAAAAGGGCAAAGCCCGAGCCCCCTTTTCCCTGCCGTGCACGCCTCCCTCTCCTCCTCCCTCTCCCTTCTTTTCCTCCCTCCCCACGGCTCTCAAGGCTCGCCCAGATCCGCCCCAGAGCACCCCCTCCTTCCCCTTCTTCTCCTCCGACCTCACCACCCGCCTCGCCGGTCGCCGCCAGCTACACCGCGCCCCCGTCGTTCCTGTCCGCGAGCTCGACGTGGAAGAGGCCTGGGAGCTCGAGGACATCCCCCTGCTTCGCCCCGTCCACGCGGACGTGGACGAGAAGCTCCACCGCGTCGCCAGTACCTCCCCGTCCCCGAAACCCTAGCCCGCCGGTGCGTCTGCGTCCTCACCGATCCGCCGCTCCTCGCTCCGATCCGACCACACCAGCGAGCCCGCGGTGAGCCTCCCTCTCCCCCTGACATGCTCCGCCTCACCGTCGACGTCTAGCGCCGGCGAACGTTTCGTCGAACAGCCGCCGCGCGCCAGAGCTCGTCGTTGCCTAGCCGGTTCCCGCGCTGCTTAGAGCCTACCTAGCACCCGTACCCCCTCCTAACAGCTCCCCTAGCACCACCGCACCGGTTCCGTCCCTCCGCGCGCACTCCCGCGGCCCGGGATCGAATCCCCGCCCCGCGCCGCGCGCCGGATGTGTGTCAGACGCGCGAAGACAATAAACAGTACCGGGCCCGTGGTCGTTTTGCAAAAAGCCCCTCCCCTTTTTAATTACTGCAACCCGCGCTCCTTTCAGCCCCACCAGTCAGCCACGCCAGCGCGTTTGCGGAAAACCCCCTGGCTTTTCCTGTTCGCAACACGCGCTCCAGCCGCAGCCCCACCTGTCAGCCGCTGGAAGCTTTCCCACTGGCACGTTGCCCCTTCCGCCGCTGGCCCGCCTGTCAGCCGCTGTGGGTAAACCAGACCCGCGTGCAAAACGTGTTTTCGCGCGCGTGTGGCCCCAGTCCGCTGTGTCCCCACCTGTCAGTGCCTGTGTGTAGATTTGCCTGGGTGTAACAGAAAATTTCCTGAGTCTGTTTTATTTCAAATCTTTTCAAATTGATTTAAATTCAAATTCTTTTCAGATTCAAATAATTTTTAAAATACAAATCCAAATAATACAAATAATATATGTTTTGGGATCAGAAAAATGTGAGGAATCCAAATATGCACTTCAAAATATATTTTTAATACTTTAAATTTCGAGATGATTAAAATAACAAGGAAATGCCCTTTTTCTTGTTTAATTAATAACTTTTGTTTTATAACTCCAAATTTGACAAATAATATGTCTAAATCAATCAGCGCGACGAGCCCGTTCCATTTATGCAGTCCTTGTTCTGAATTGAAGCATGCATCATGTTGTCATTTAAAATCTGAACTGTTTATGGCAATAAAACTTGGTTAAGTGAATAATAAAATGTTTTATTTCTTGTATCCACACCTCACCCTTTGCCATGCTACTTTAATGCCATGTAATTGTGCATCATTCATCATGGCATGCTTGGTTGCTTGTTGCATTTCAATTCATATGCTTGCGCACTTTATTTATGTTGGCCCTTGTTTGTTTGGTTCTTCTTTGAATAGACGCCCAGCAGGAGAATTACCAGGATTCACAAGAGTATTACCCAGATCCATCTCTCGCTTCAACTGAGCTGCCAGGCAAGCACTACCACATGCTTGCATACATACAGTACCTATTGCCTCTGTCTTATTCTTGCATCACTGAGTCGCGATTGCATTAAATTGAATCCCAAGTACTGCATAGCCTTTACTTTTAAACCACACTAAGCTTGTTCCGGTCCCATGAGCCATTACTACAGGAGTTGTTTGAGCCATGCGAGTCGTAGAAAAGCATGAGTAGGGTATGTGAGTGTCTGATGGATAATGAGGTACCTAAACAACATAACCTGAGTAGTAATGGGATAACTAATGAAAGAGGCACCGGTGAGCAATATCTGTTATTTGGTTTTTCCTGCTCACTTGTGTCCCGTAGGACCCCGAGTACTTGCTTCCTGTTCCTTGTTTATTCGCACTATCCACATCCGGGAGGCCTTATGGACCCCCCTGAGTCAGAGCTTGATTCATTCTTATTTCTTGGGGCCACAAGTAGTTTGGGGCTTTATTACTATTCTGTACTTATGCCATGTTACTGCTTTATTTGAGATTGTGCATGGAGCACCTGTACTGTTTTGGATTGTGGAATGTTTTCGCGGTATCGACAAGCCCAGTCACATTTTCGGGTTCCCAGTCGTTTACAGCCAATGACACAAACCTTGGGTCCGTCTCGGAGCCGGCCAACTTCGTTGCGGGTAGCTTAATGGGGTGGCCCCCTGAAATATTTCTGAATCCTGTGATTGCTTTGTCGTGAATGCCTCGTTGGGTTTTGATTTGGTTTTTCCGAGGTTGATCGAGTGTGTGTTGCTATTTGTGCACCCCTGCAGGGTAAATCTTTCTGAAAGCCGTGTCCGCGGTTATGGACGACTTGGAGCACAGTTTCTCGATCATAGACAAGTATAACTAAAGTACCGCTTTTAAATTGACTAAGTACTTGACTAGTAAATAGTGCAATACTCATGGAATGGTTAATAAAAACTGCCAACGGATGATGGGGGTTGTTCGTCCACTTCCTCGTTGGTAAGCGAGGAGGAGGATGGATCTGTTAATTATACTGTTATAACTGTTGTTCTTAATTCACGGAATTCCGTCTATCATTGGTTAGGCGGAAGGTTAGCGAGTCTCTATAGAATTGTTAGGTATTATCTTTTGCTGCAATTGCGTCACCCCAGGTTGTGTCCCCTTTAGAGGCATAAAGACTTGCCGAGTACCCCTAGGGTCTCACACGATAAATTGTTTGATTCAGATGAACAGGTGTACCCGCAAGATGGATACTGGGTGGAGGAGACAGATGATGATGGCAACGATCTTTCGGTGTAGAGATTCCGAGAACGGGGATCCGTGTGATCTGTGGGCGGGATGTGTTTATTTATGGGGCATGTTATGCCAATTTGCTTCTTATCCGTACTCGAATCTTGTTTTCCGCTTCCGCCTGATACTCTGATGTGTGGTGTATGAGGAGCTATCCTAAATTATTATATCTATCTAGGATGTTTGGATCTTGCCGTATGGCGTTGCACTATTTCTATTTCTTTTAGATGGAATGGCTCTGATGTACTGTTGTATGTGGCTTGCATACATACTCACTTGTGTATGTAGTTGATCCCTTCGCCTGCCGATTACGCCGCTCGTTCTTGTCCCGTTGTCTGAAAGTGGTTAGGACGGCCGAAAGGTCTACCGTGAGTGGCCCTGGGCCCCACCGTACTATTTTAACCACTTTCGTTCATCCAGGCATTAACTAAGAGCGTAATTCACCGAGGTAGTTACAATTGGTATCAGAGCCATCCCGCCCTTCAGGGTCTCAGCCAAAATGGTCGTTGTCTGTCTAGCAAATATTTTGGTAGTTATGTATACTAGGGAAAATCAAACGCGAGAGTAGGACTGCTTCCATTTTTCTTCTTACCCACCCACCCACCCTTGTTCTGGTAAGGAAGTGTAACGTTTTCAATCCTCTTCTAAACTTCAAACTAGGATTCACGTGTTCTTGGTTCCATAGTACCATAGGTTATGTTTGTGTGTGTGTGTGTGAACTCCTTGTCTATCTGTTGCATCCAAATGTTATCACTATCTGCCTTTTGGTTATCAACTGTTGGTACATTCGCTACCGACAGTCCTTTGTAAACTGACGTGATCTATTCTGATTCATTGTACACCGATGCGATCTATCTTACTCTTTGTTATCCGACGTTATCTTGTTTGGGGTGTTCGTTTCCGTAGTTACCAATCTTTAGGTTATCTTAAGAAGAAGGTGTTGGGATATGTGTTTTACTGATTCATGTGCGGAGTAATGATTTGAGTGCGGGATGGAGTCGCGACCATACCACTACTTTTGTCATTTGCTTTTGTATATTGAACTAGTAGAGTTACTAATCTTAATTCGTTAAGTGGGTTTGCGCATTTAGTGGTATTTTAATGCCAAAATTTGCGGAAATTTTTTCTTTGTTAGTTTGTATACCACACTCCTTGTTCAGTCGTGTGTGTTATGCTTAATATCTTCTAATTGCCTTGAACTTTGTTGATATTTTAATATCATCTCAGTGAATTGCATTCTTTAATCTTGATTAATTCCATTTTGGTAATATTTTGGATTATTATCATTCTCCATTATAGTACTGACTTGTGTTTTATATCAATCACAGGATGGCACCACCACGCCGTTCTGAGGAGGATATACTGTTGGAGATATGCCCAAGAGGCAATAATAAAAGTGATTATTATTATATCTTTATGTTTATGATGAATGTTTGCATCCCATGCTATAATTGTATTATTAGGAAACACTAATACATGTGTGTTTTGTAAACATATAAGAGTCCCTAGTAAGCCTCTTGTTGAACTAGCTTGTTGATTAATTGATGATCATGGTTTCCTGATCATGGACATTAGGATGTGATTAATAACAAGGTCATATCATTAGGAGAATGATGTGATGGACACACACCCATAGTAAGCGTAGCATAAGATCAAGTCATTAAGTTCGTATTGCTGTAAGCTTTCAAATCACATAGTAACCTATTCCTTCGACCATGAGGTTATGTTAATCACCATCACCGGATGGATACTTTGATAACATCAAACGCCGCTTCGTAACTGGGTGGTTATAAAAGTGTCATTGGGTATTCTGAAAGTATGTGTTGAAGCTCATGAACCAAGATTGGGATTTGTCCATCCATATGACGGATAGATATGCTCTGGGCCCTCTCGGTGGAATGTCATCTAGTTAGCTTGCAAGCATGTGACTAGGTCACGAGGGATGACATATCACGGAACGAGTAAAGAGTACTTATTAGTAACGAGGTAGAACTAGGTATGGAGATACCGACGATCAAACCTCGGATAAGTATAGTATCGTGAGACAAAGGGAATTAGTTTCGTATGTAAATGGTTCAATCGATCGCGAAGTCATCGTTGAGTATGTGGGAGCCATTATGGATCTCCAGGTCCCGCTGATGGTTATTGATATCAGATGTGTCTCTATCATGTCTACATATTCACGAACCGTAGGGTGACACACTTAAGGTTCGAAGTTGTTTTAAGTAGATATGGAATGTGCGTTGGAGACCGAATGTTGTTCGGAGTCTTGGAATGGATCCGGGACATCACGAGGAGATCCGGAATGGTCCGGAGAATAAGATTCATATATAGGAGATCATTTTATGAGATAGGAAATGTTCCGGAGTGTTTGTATGAGGATTCTAGAAGGTTTCGGAATGTTCCGGAAGGTTCTAGAAGATATCTTCGAGTTTGCTTGAAAATCAAGATAGGGATCAAGGAGTCCTGTTGGGTCAAGATAAGGAGTCGTGGGGGAGGAGGATTCCTCCTCACCTCCCCAACCCGCCGGCCCCATAGGAGGGGAGTCCTACAAGGACTCCCCTTCCCTGGCGCGCCCTCCCCTCTTTAAATAGAGGGGCAGGGGCGCCCCCTCCTCTCTTGCTCTAATAACACCCAATCTCTGCCGCCTCTCTCCTCCACCATATTCTGCACAGGCATAGGCGAAGCCCTGCAGAATTCTCTACTCCACCACCACCACCACGCCGTCGTGCTGCTGGGATTCCGTGGAGAAGATCTACTACCTCCGCTGCTCGCTGGAATGGGGAGAGGAAGGTCTGCTTCGACTCCGCACGTGTGACCGACTGCGGAAGCGCTGCCGAATTGCGGCGCCGGAAGGATCGTCAACTTAACCAAGGGCGGAAGCGCTGCTGGAACGCGACGCCGGAAGGATCGTCTACTTGACCGAAGGCAGAAGCGCTGCTGGAACGCGACGCTGGAAGGATCGTCCACACGATCTTGAGATCGGCAAGTGATCGACTACATCAACCACGAGATCTAATCTCGTTAACGCTTTCGGATCTACGAGGGTTAGTTCCCATCTATCTCGTTGCTCATGTCTAATAGATTAGATCTTGGCTTTTATCTAGATTAGATCTAGGTTTTGTTCGTTCTTGCGGTAGAAATTTTTTGTTTTCCATGCTACGAACCCATCAGTGGTATCAGAGCCGTATCTATGCGTAGATCTGTTGCACGAGTAGAACACAATGTTTTTGTGGGCGTTGATGCTTTTGTTGTCGGTGTCTTAGCGTGTACTTTGCATCTTGCGGCATGGTGGGATGAAGCGGCTCGGGCTAACATTACATGTCATCGCACATGAGACTTGCTCCACGATTGACGTGCAACTTGCCTTGCACAAGTGGCTTTGCGGGTGTCTGTCTCTCCCACCATAGTTAAGATTCAATTTACAATGAGCATCTTGACAACACTTGTATCAACGTTGTGGTCCTTGTTCGTAGGTAAGATCGGTCTTATGCGAAAGCCCCAAACCACGTAAAACATGCAAAGAAAATTAGAGGCGTCTAACTTGTTTTTGCAGGGGTTTTGTGATGTGATATGGCCAACATGTGATTGTGATTGTATTTGATGTATGCAATGATCCTTGTTGTAATATGGCAACCGGCAGGAGCCTAATGGTTGTCTTTAAATTCTGTTAAGACCTGCGTGTCTATTCATCTTGTAATAGCTTTATTCCAAGTAGTTGTAATAGTTGCTGGTGATGATGGACAACCCTGAGGCGGTGCCACTGACCTTGACGCAATGCTGGTGATGATGGAGATCATGTTCGTGCTTTGGAGATGGAGATCAAAGGCGCAAGAAGAAAAGGCCATATCATATCACACTAATTATGAATTGCCTGTGATGTTAATCCTTTATGCATCTTGTATTGCTTAGATCACGACGGTAGCATTATAAGATGATCCCTCTCACTAAATATCAAGTAATAAAGTGTTCACCCTTAGTTGGCACCGTTGCTAAGACTCGTCGTTTCGAAGCATCTCGTGATGATCGGATGTGATAGATTCTACGTGTGCATACAACGGGTGCAAGCCAGATTTGCACATGCGGAAGCTAAGGTTATCTTGACGAGCCTAGCATGTACAGACATGGTCTCGGAACACGGAATACCGAAAGGTAGAGCATGAGTCATATAATTGATATGATGAACATGAAGATTGTTCGCCGATGAAACTACATCTTCTCTCGTGAAAATCGGACTTGGTGTAGTGGACTTGGTTCGTGTAATCACTAAGACAATGTGAGGGATGTTGTTTTGAGTGGGAGTTCACCTAGTTAGTTTAATAATTAAATTTGAACTCAATTTGTCATAAACTTAGTCTAAACTACTTGCAAATTGTTGTAGATTATGGCGACCCCCTCCATCAATTTCAATGCGTTCCTAGAGAAAGAAAAGCTTAAAAATAATGGAAGCAATTTCACGGACTGGTTCCGTGGACTGAAGATCGTCTTTAGGGCTGGTCAGTTGACCTATGTGCTCGATGCACCGCTAGGTGACCCAGCTGCAGATAATGCCACCGATGACGAAAAGAATGTTTTCGCCACTCGGAAGAATCATTACTCTACAGTTCAGTGTGCCATCCTGTACAGTTTAGAAGCGGAGCTCCAACAGCGTTTTGAGCACCACGACCCGTTCGAGATCATTAAGGAGCTCAGGCTAATTTTTGAGACTCGCGCGGCCATGGAGAGCTATGAGGCCTCCGAGAAATTCTTTAACTGTAAGATGGAAGAAGGAAGCTCCGTTAGCGAGCACGTGCTCACCATGTCTAGGTACGCTAAGAAACTCCAAGAGTTGGGAATATCGATTCCTAATGAATTGGGGATTCAACGTCTCCTTCAATCACTGCCACCAAGTTATAAGAACTTTGTGATGAACTACAACATGCACTGCATGAACAAGACGTTGCCTGAACTGTCGTCCATGCTGAAAACTGCTGAAGTGGAGATCAAGAAGGAGCAACAAGTGTTGATGGTCAATAAGACCACCAATTTCAAGAAACGGGGTAAGCCTAAGAACAAGGGCAACTTCAAGAAGGACGGCAAGAAAGCTGCCGCACCTGCTAAGAAGCCCAAGGCTGGTCCTAATCCTGAAACTGAGTGCTTCTACTGCAAGGGTGCTGGTCACTGGAAGCGTAACTGCCCCAAGTACCTGGCGGATCTGAAGAACGGCAACATCAAGAAGAAAGGTATATTTGATATATGTGTTATAGATGTGTATCTTACTAGTAATCGTAGTAGTGCCTGGGTATTTGATACTGGTTCGGTTGCTCATATTTGTAACTCGAAACAGGAGCTACGGAATAAACGAAGACTGGCAAGAGACGAGGTGACGATGCGCGTTGGAAATGGCTCCAAGGTTGATGTGATCGCCGTCGGCACGCTCCCTCTACATCTACCTTCGGGATTAGTTTTAAATTTAAATAATTGTTATTTGGTGCCTGCGTTAAGCATGAACATTATATCTAGATCCTGTTTATTGCGAGACGGTTACTCTTTTAAGTCTGAGAATAAAGGTTGTTCGATTTATATGAGTAATATCTTTTATGGTAATACACCTGAGATGAATGGTTTATTCTTACTGAATCTCGATAGTAGTGATACACATGTTCACAACATAGATGCTAAACGAATTAAATTGAATGATAATTCTACATACATGTGGCACTGTCGTCTTGGTCACATTGGAGTGAAGCGTATGAAGAAACTCCATTCAGATGGACTTCTTGAATCACTTGATTTTGAATCACTTGAAAGATGCGAAGCATGTCTAATGGGAAAAATGACTAAGACTCCATTCTCTGGTACAATGGAGCGAGCTACAGACTTACTGGAAATAATACATACCGATGTGTGCGGTCCAATGAGTGTAGCATCGCGTGGTGGATATCGTTATGTTCTCACTTTCACGGATGACTTGAGTAGATATGGGTATGTCTACTTCATGAAACATAAGTCCGAAACTTTCGAGAAGTTGAAGGAATTTCAAAGTGAAGTGGAGAATCATCGTAACAAGAAGATTAAGTTTCTGCGTTCTGATCGCGGGGGTGAATATCTAAGTTACGAGTTTGGCATGCATTTAAAGAAATGTGGAATACTTTCACAGTTGACACCGCCGGGAACACCACAGCGTAATGGTGTGTCCGAACGTCGTAATCGAACTCTCTTAGATATGGTTCGGTCTATGATGTCTCTTACAGATTTACCGTTATCATTTTGGGGCTATGCATTAGAGACAGCCGCATTCACTTTAAATAGGGCACCATCTAAATCCGTTGAAACGACACCGTACGAATTGTGGTTTGGTAAGAAACCTAAGTTGTCGTCCCTTAAAGTTTGGGGTTGCAAAGCATACGTAAAGAAGTTACAACCTGATAAGCTAGAACCCAAAGCGGAGAAATGCATCTTCATAGGATACCCTAAAGAAACAATTGGGTATACCTTCTATCATAGATCCGAAGGCAAAGTTTTCGTTGCAAAGAATGGATCCTTTCTTGAGAAGGAGTTTCTCTCGAAAGAGGTGACTGGAAGGAAAGTAGAACTCGATGAGGTTATTGAACCTTCTCTCGGATTTGAGAGTAGCGCAGCACCGGAAGATGTTTTTGTGCCGCCTGCACCAATTGGAGAGGAAGCTAATGATAATGATCATGAAACTTCGAACGAAGTTACTACTGAACCTCGCAGGTCAACAAGGGCTCGTACCACTCCTGATTGGTATGACTCTGCCTTGAATGTCATGTTGGTGGACAACGATGATGACCCTGCGACGTATGAAGAAGCTATGGTGAGCCCAGATTCCGACAAATGGCTAGAAGCCATGAAATCCGAAATGGGATCCATGTACGAAAACCAAGTGTGGACTTTGGTGGACTTACCGGATGGCCGTAAGGCTGTCGAGAACAAATGGATTTTCAAGAGAAAAACAGATGCTGATGGTAATGTTACCGTCTATAAAGCTCGACTTGTCACGAAAGGGTTCCGACAAATTCAAGGAGTTGACTATGATGAGACATTCTCACCAGTAGCGAAGCTAAAATCTGTGAGGATTTTGTTAGCAATTGCTACACATTTCGATTATGAGATTTGGCAGATGGATGTCAAAACGGCGTTCCTTAATGGTGACATTGAGGAAGAGTTGTATATGGTACAACCCAAAGGTTTTGTCGATCCTAAAGATGCTAACAAGGTATGCAAACTTCAGCGCTCCATTTATGGACTGAAGCAAGCATCCCGTAGTTGGAATCAACGTTTTGATAAAGTAATCAAAAACTTTGGATTTATACAAACTTATGGAGAAGCTTGTATTTACAAGAAAGTGAGTGGGAGCTCTGTAGCATTCCTAGTACTGTATGTAGATGACATATTGTTGATTGGGAATGATATAGAACTTCTTAATAGCGTCAAAACCTATTTGAATAATAGTTTTTCAATGAAGGATCTTGGCGAAGCGGCATACATTCTAGGCATCAAGATTTATAGAGATAGATCAAGACGCCTAATAGCGCTTTCACAAAGTACATACTTGGACAAAGTTCTAAAGAAGTTTAGAATGGAAGATAGCAAGAAAGGGTTCGTGCCCATGTTGTCAGGTAAGACCTTGAGTAAAACTCAAAGTCCAGCTACGGCAGAAGATAGAGAGAAAATGAATAATATTCCCTATGCCTCGTCCATAGGTTCTATCATGTATGCCATGCTGTGTACAAGACCGGATATAGCACATGCTGTTAGTTTGACTAGCAGATATCAAAGTGATCCTGGAATGGAGCACTAGACATCGGTCAAGAATATCCTAAAGTACCTAAATAGGACTAAGGATATGGTTCTTTCTTATGGAGGTGATGAACAGCTTGTTGTAAACGGTTACACCGATGCTAGTTGGAACACCGATCCGGATGACTCGAAGTCACAATCGGGATACGTATTTATTTTGAATGGTGCTGCAGTGAGCTGGAGGAGTGCGAAGCAAAGCGTTGTGGCGAAATCTTCAACTGAATCGGAATACATAGCTGCTTTGGAGGCTGCACAAGAAGCCGTTCGGATGAAGGAATTCATTACTGAACTCGGCGTGGTTCCCAGTGCGTTGGACCCGATGGCCATCTACTGTGACAACACAGGTGCCATAGCTAATGCGCAGGAGCCAAGGTCACATAGCAAGCTGAAGCACATCAAGCTACGTTTCCACGCTATTCGCGAGTATGTCCGAGATGGTGACATAAAGATTTGCAAAGTACACACTGATCTGAATGTGGCAGATCCGTTGACTAAACCTCTCCCTAGGGCAAAGCATGACCAACACCAAAACGCCATGGGTGTTCGGTATATTACCATGTAATCTAGATTATTGACTCTAGTGCAAGTGGGAGACTGTTGGAGATATGCCCAAGAGGCAATATTAAAAGTGATTATTATTATATCTTTGTGTTTATGATGAATGTTTGCATCCCATGCTATAATTGTATTATTAGGAAACACTAATACATGTGTGTTTTGTAAACATATAAGAGTCCCTAGTAAGCCTCTTGTTGAACTAGCTTGTTGATTAATTGATGATCATGGTTTCCTGATCATGGACATTAGGATGTGATTAATAACAAGGTCATATCATTAGGAGAATGATGTGATGGACACACACCCATAGTAAGCGTAGCATAAGATCAAGTCATTAAGTTCGTATTGCTGTAAGCTTTCAAATCACATAGTAACCTATTCCTTCGACCATGAGGTTATGTTAATCACCATCACCGGATGGATACTTTGATAACATCAAACGCCGCTTCGTAACTGGGTGGTTATAAAAGTGTCATTGGGTATTCTGAAAGTATGTGTTGAAGCTCATGAACCAAGATTGGGATTTGTCCATCCATATGACGGATAGATATGCTCTGGGCCCTCTCGGTGGAATGTCATCTAGTTAGCTTGCAAGCATGTGACTAGGTCACGAGGGATGACATATCACGGAACGAGTAAAGAGTACTTATTAGTAACGAGGTAGAACTAGGTATGGAGATACCGACGATCAAACCTCAGATAAGTATAGTATCGCGAGACAAAGGGAATTAGTTTCGTATGTAAATGGTTCAATCGATCGCGAAGTCATCGTTGAGTATGTGGGAGCCATTATGGATCTCCAGGTCCCGCTGATGGTTAATTATATGAGATGTGTCTCTATCATGTCTACATATTCACGAACCGTAGGGTGACACACTTAAGGTTTGAAGTTGTTTTAAGTAGATATGGAATGTGCGTTGGAGACCGAATGTTGTTCGGAGTCTCGGAATGGATCCGGGACATCACGAGGAGATCCGGAATGGTCCGGAGAATAAGATTCATATATAGGAGATCATTTTATGAGATAGGAAATGTTCCGGAGTGTTTGTATGAGGATTCTAGAAGGTTTCGGAATGTTCCGGAAGGTTCTAGAAGATATCTTGGAGTTTGCTTGAAAATCAAGATAGGGATCAAGGAGTCCTGTTGGGTCAAGATAAGGAGTCGTGGGGGAGGAGGATTCCTCCCCACCTCCCCAACCCGCCGGCCCCATAGGAGGGGAGTCCTACAAGGACTCCCCTTCCCTGGCGCGCCCTCCCCTCTTTAAATAGAGGGGCAGGGGCGCCCCCTCCTCTCTTGCTCTAATAACACCCAATCTCTGCCGCCTCTCTCCTCCACCATATTCTGCACAGGCATAGGCGAAGCCCTGCAGAATTCTCTACTCCACCACCACCACCACGCCGTCGTGCTGCTGGGATTCCGTGGAGAAGATCTACTACCTCCGCTGCTCGCTGGAATGGGGAGAGGAAGGTCTGCTTCGACTCCGCACGTGTGACCGACTGCGGAAGCGCTGCCGAATTGCGGCGCCAGAAGGATCGTCAACTTAACCAAGGGCGGAAGCGCTGCTGGAACGCGACGCCGGAAGGATCGTCTACTTGACCGAAGGCGGAAGCGCTGCTGGAACGCGACGGTGGAAGGATCGTCCACACGATCTTGAGATCGGCAAGTGATCGACTACATCAACCACGAGATCTAATCTCGTTAACGCTTTCGGATCTACGAGGGTTAGTTCCCATCTATCTCGTTGCTCATGTCTAATAGATTAGATCTTGGCTTTTATCTAGATTAGATCTAGGTTTTGTTCGTTCTTGCGGTAGAAATTTTTTGTTTTCCATGCTACGAACCCATCATATACCACCTGAACTTGGGGCTGCTTTGGCAAGTATTGCAAATGCTTTGGGCACTATGCAGCAGAACCAGCAGCGCTTCGAGGAAAGTGTGAGGAGGAATGAGTTTGCTCCGCTACCTCCACCTCCCAAGCGAGGAGACATCAAGAGTTTTCTCAAGTTCAACCCACGCCAATTTGAGGTGTCTGATCAGCCACTTGATGCGGATGATTGGCTTCGTGAAGTGTCAAGGTTGCTCATGACTGCGGATGTTCCCGAGCAAGAATGGGTCAAGTGTGCTACTCACCTTCTGAAGGGAGATGCAGCTCTCTGGTGGGAAAATTACCTCAAGGCAGATCTTTCTGGTTTTCAGCCTACTTGGGAGCGATTCACTGCTGCTTTCAAAGAGCAATATCTGTCAGAAATTGTCATGGAAAGGATGAAGGAAGTGTTTCTCAACCTCAAGCAGGGCACTGACAATGTCAACACCTACATCAGAAACTTCATGAACCTTTCTCGTTATGGTGGCGATGAGATCTCTGATGACAAGAAGAAGCAAAAGAGGTTTCGGCAAGGCCTCAATGCTTCCATCAAATATGCAATCACTCATGCAAGGCCAGCATCTTTCCTGGAACTTCAGCACACAGCTCTGCAGGAAGAAGCAAGTAGGCAAGTGTTTGAGGAGTCAAAGAAACACAGCCGTGATACAACAAGCTCTTCTGCTATGACAGCTCCTTCTAAGCGTCGTGTCTGGGTTCCTAACACCCCACCGTTGCTCCCTGCTCCACCAAGACCTTCAACCTACGCACCAAGGCCACCAAACTCCTTCACTGCGGCTCCCAGGGGCTACAACCACAACTACGCTGGAGCGCCTGGCGGAGTCCCTGGCTACGTTGCTCCACGTCCACCTGGTGCTTGCTATACTTGTGGAAACACTGGGCATCAGCAATGGAATTGTCCAATGAACAACAAAGCCCTTCCACCACCACCTCCAAGACCTGCGGCAAGTGCTCCTATGATTCGTGCACCTCCACCTCGGGCTCTCAACATCAACACTAAGCCGGGATCTACGGTTGCTCGTGCCAACTGTATCAACGCCGCTCAAGCTGAGCATGCACCTGGAGTTGTCATGGGTATGCTTCCTGTTAACTCAGTTCCTACACGAGTTTTGTTTAATTCTGGTGCTTCACATTCTTTCGTTTCTCACAAATTTGCAAATGAGCATGAGCTTGTTATGGACCAGCTGGATAAAAAGTTAATGGTTCTTTCTCCCGTGGCAAGATTGTTATCTACTAAGATCAGCCATGGCAATCAAATTGAGATTGGTGGTTCTTCTTTTCCGGCTTCCTTAATTATTCTGGGCAATTCTGATATTGATGTTATCTTGGGCATGGATTGGTTGACAGCAAATGCAGCTGTGATTGATTGTGCTGAACGTTCGGTTTCTCTGAAAATTCCTGAAGGCCATATAGTCTATTCTCCAAGTCTGACTCCTGCAATTCAGCTTTATTCTTTGGCGGCTCTAAATGATGATGCTATGGAAGGTATTCAGAGTGTTCCTGTAGTTTGTGAGTTTCCAGATGTCTTTCCTGAAGAGTTGCCAGGTATGCCTCCGGATCGTGAGGTTGAGTTTGTCATTGAACTTGAACCTGATACCTCTCCTATTTCCAAGCGGCCTTATAAAATGGGTCCTGCTGAGTTGGCTGAACTTAAGCGTCAGTTGGATGAACAAGAGAAGTTGGGTTTCATTCAGCACAGTACTTCTTCTTGGGGTAGTCCAACCATCTTTGTGAAGAAGCGAGACAAGACTGATAGACTTTGTGTTGACTATCGGGCACTCAATGCTAAAACAATCAAGAATAAATATCCCCTTCCGCGGATTAATGATCTCTTCGATCAGCTAGCCGGAGCTGTGGTATTCTCTAAGCTTGATTTGAGAAGTGGTTATCATCAAATCAAGATCCGCAAGGAAGATGTTCCTAAAACAGCTTTCACCACCCGCTATGGCCTGTATGAGTACACGGTCATGTCTTTCGGTCTCACCAATGCACCTGCCACCTTCTTGAGGCTTATGAACTCGGTTTTCATGGAGTATCTTGATAAGTTCGTTGTGGTCTATCTGGATGACATTCTAGTCTATTCTAAGTCAAAAGAAGAACATGAAGAACACCTTCGATGTGTCCTAAACAAGCTTCGTGAGAACCGCCTGTATGCAAAGTTCTCCAAGTGTGAATTCTGGCTACCTGAAGTCACCTACCTTGGTCACGTCATCTCTGCCAAGGGCATTGCCGTCAACCCAGAAACTATTAAGACAATTATGGACTGGCTCCCACCCATAAATGTCAAAGAAGTCAGAAGTTTCCTTGGTTTGGCCAGTTACTGTCGTCGCTTCGTTGAAAACTTCTCAAAGATTGCGAAGCCTCTTATCGATCTCCTCAAGAAAGGCAAGAAATATCTTTGGACTCCTGCATGTCAAGCAAGCTTTGAAACACTCAAAGAGAAGCTCACTTCCACACCAGTCTTGGTTCCTCCAGATACATCAAAGCCTTTCCAGATTTTTTGTGATGCTTCGTTGCAAGGATTGGGTGCGGTCCTTATGCAAGAAAAGCAAGTTGTTGCTTACGCATCTCGTCAGTTGAAGACGCATGAGGTCAACTATCCTACACATGACCTTGAGCTCGCAGCAGTTGTCTTTGCTTTGAAAGTATGGAGGCATTACTTGCTTGGTAACCGTTGTGAGATCTTTTCTGATCACAAGAGTCTGAAGTATATCTTCACACAGCCTGATCTCAACCTTCGTCAGAGGAGGTGGATTGAAACAATCAATGATTTCGATTTGACCATCAACTACACCCCGGGCAAAGCCAATGTCATGGCAGATGCTCTCAGCCGAAAAGCTTATGTCAACAACCTCATGGTGGAAGAACAACAGCCTCTCTTGTGCGAGGAATTCCGCAAGCTCAACCTTGAAATTGTGGATCAAGGTTATCTTCTGAACCTTCTAGCAACACCAATCTTGGAAGAAAAGGTCCGTTCCATTCAGCTTGGGGATCCTTACACTAAAAATATCATCTCCAACATTCAACTTCCGAAGTATGAGTCTTTCCACGTAGATGACCAAGGCACTCTTTTCTTTGAACACCGGATGTTTGTTCCGAACTACCCGGGTTTAAGAGAGCAAGTTCTCAAGGAGGCGCATGATTCTGTTCTTTCTATTCACCCTGGCAGCACTAAGATGTACATGGACTTGAAAACACAATATTGGTGGCCTGGTTTGAAACGATATTGTGCCAAGTATGTCTCAGAGTGTGATGTGTGTCGTAGAGTTAAAGCTGTCCATCAGAAACCTTCCAGTCTTCTACAGCCATTGAAGCCTCCGGAATGGAAATGGGAGAAAGTAGAGATGGACTTCATCACTGGTTTTCCAAGGTCGCAGAAAGGCAACAATGCAATCTTTGTTGTCATTGACAGGCTTTCCAAAGTAGCTCACTTCTTTCCAGTCAAGGAAACAATTTCTGCAATTCAGTTGGCTGAGCTCTATATCAACAGAATTGTCTCTCTGTATGGAGTTCCTCTTGAGATCAGTTCAGACCGTGGAAGCATCTTCACTTCCAAGTTCTGGGGAAGTTTCCAAAATGCTTTGGGAACAAAGTTAAACTTCAGCACAGCTTACCACCCTCAGTCGCAAGGACAAGTTGAAAGGATCAATCAGATTCTAGAAGATATGCTCCGTGCTTGCGTTATCTCTTTCGGCATGAAGTGGGAAGAATGTCTTCCTTATGCCGAATTCTCTTACAACAACAGTTTCCAGAAAAGTCTAAAGATGGCACCATTTGAGGCTCTTTATGGTCGCAAGTGCAGAACTCCGATTGGTTGGTCAGGCGCAGGTGAAAGAATATTGTTTGGTCCCGACATTGTAACTCAAGCGGAGGAGAAAGTTCACATCATTCTTGAAAATCTGAAGATTGCTCAAAGTCGCCAGAAGAGCAATTATGACAGAAAGCACACGGACATGGAGTATGTCCCTGGTGATCTCGTTTACCTTCATGTCACTCCCATGAGAGGCACGCACCGCTTTGGTATCAAAGGAAAGCTGGCTCCTAGATACATCGGTCCTTTCAAAATTCGTGGAAGAAGAGGAGAAGTTGCTTATGCTCTTGAGCTTCCTGAACAACTCAAAGTCCACGATGTTTTTCACATCTCTCAACTTAAGAAGTGCTTCAAGGATCCCGGCAGGACCGTGGACCATGAACTCATTAATCTCCAAGAAGACCTTTCTTATCAAGAACACCCCACAACAATTCTTGAAGTCGCAGAAAGAAGGACTCGCAACAAGTCCATCAAGTTCTGCAAGGTGCAGTGGTCGCACCATTCCGTTGATGAAGCCACCTGGGAACGTGAAGATGAGCTCCGTGCCAAGTATCCTACCCTCTTTGAGTCTTCTTCTTCCTAGAATCTCGGGGCGAGATTCCTGTTTAGTGGGGGAGAGTTGTAGCACCCCAATTGTCTAACAATTGTAATGCTACTTGTCCTAGTAAGATATTGGCTACTCCATAGTGATTATTGTTGCATCATAATTATACCATGCTCATGTCATCATGCCACCTTGCATTTGAGCATCATATAAAACCCTTTTTCTTTTGGTTTTTCTCTCATATGCATTATTAATTGTATTTGCCTCTTGATATTGTATTTGGCTATTGATATATTGTGCAATGCCCAAGTTGAGTTGGGGGCATATCTTTTATTCCCATTACACCA
Organism: Avena eriantha; assembly: GCA_910589775.1. Lineage (NCBI taxonomy): Eukaryota > Viridiplantae > Streptophyta > Magnoliopsida > Poales > Poaceae > Avena > Avena eriantha. The sequence goes on along the minus strand of OU342746.1, from coordinate 65,683,674 downwards.
CCTTTCTCTCTCACCACTTTATAATCCCACCATCCCATTAACCATGAGCTTGTTTATCCTTCTTTTGCTATTTTTATCCTAGCTCATGTGGTTTGGGGTGGGATCCATCTTCCAAATTCTTTGCTTGGCTTATTTACCACTTCTTGGAAATGCATAAGATTAATGCCATCATATTATTATTGTTTTCACATAATAAATCATGGCATTATTCTTTTGCATGGGCCATGCACAATTCTTCACCACCTTTTTACTCCATTGGATTTTCTTTGATTTAATGGAGCCTAGCTTGGGAGGCCATCTACCACCATTACACCATTCTTATATTCTCATCCATATCATCTTCTGTATTATTATTTCTCCATGCATGTACCATATGAGACCTATCCCATAATTCTTTTCTTTTTCTTTTCTTGGAATTCTTCTTCACCTCCACCCCATGTTAATTCAAGCATTACCATGTTCCACTTGAGTTGGTCTTCCCCACATTCTTTTATTTTATTTTCTTTATCTACATATAAGATCACATGAGAACTTTTCCACCTACTCACTTCCTTCTTCTTTCTTTCTTGTTTCTCTTCCATTAGCTCAAGCAAGATCAAGCCCCTTGTGCCTTCTTGGTTGGGCTTCATAAACAAGATAAAAATCTAAATATCTAATTAAAACCTAACCTAGCTATCTTCTCTCTCTCTCTAAATTATCCTAACCTTAATTCTCCTAAACCCTAGCTACCCCTTACCTCTCTCTCTCACACCCCTCTCTCTCTAGCTTGACCACCTGGCCACCCTCCCCCTGGCCCACAACCAGCCACCCTAAACCTAGAGAAAACCCTAACCCTAGCCATGTCTACCTAGCCCGAGCTAGCCCCTCCCTCTCTTCTCTCTCCCTCGTGCCAGCCCCACCCTGCAACTGCGCTACACCAAGCCCCACCTGCAGTCCCTCGTGCCGCCGTCCAGCCCCCAGGACGAGCCCCAGCCTGGCCGAGCACGTGCTCGAGGGAAAAAGGGCAAAGCTCGAGCCCCCTTTTCCCTGCCGTGCACGCCTCCCTCTCCTCCTCCCTCTCCCTTCTTTTCCTCCCTCCCCACGGCTCTCAGGGCTCGCCCAGATCCGCCCCAGAGCACCCCCTCCTTCCCCTTCTTCTCCTCCGACCTCACCACCCGCCTCGCCGGTCGCTGCCAGCTACACCGCGCCCCCGTCGTTCCTGTCCGCGAGCTCGACGTGGAAGAGGCCTGGGAGCTCGAGGACATCCCCCTGCTTCGCCCCGTGCACGCGGACGTGGACGAGAAGCTCCACCGCGTCGCTAGTACCTCGCCGTCCCCGAAACCCTAGCCCGCCGGTGCGTCTGTGTCCTCACCGATCCGCCGCTCCTCGCTCCGATCCGACCACACCAGCGAGCCCGCGGTGAGCCTCCCTCTCCCCCTGACATGCTCCGCCTCACCGTCGACGTCTAGCGCCGACGAACGTTTCGTCGAACAGCCGCCGCGCGCCAGAGCTCGCCGTTGCCTGGCCGGTTCCCGCGCTGCTTAGAGCCTACCTAGCACCCGTACCCCCTCCTAACAGCTCCCCTAGCACCACCGCACCGGTTCCGTCCCTCCGCGCGCACTCCCGCGGCTCGGGATCGAATCCCCGCCCCGCACCGCGCGCCGGATGTGCGTCAGACGCCCGAAGACGATAAATAGTACCGGGCCCGTGGTCGTTTTGCAAAAAGCCCCTCCCCTTTTTAATTACTGCAACCCGCGCTCCTTTCAGTCCCACCAGTCAGCCACGCCAGCGCGTTTGCAGAAAACCCCCTAGCTTTTCCTGTTCGCAACCCGCGCTCCAGCCGCAGCCCCACCTGTCAGCCGCTGGAAGCTTTCCCACTGGCACGTGGCCCCTTCCGCCGCTGGCCCGCCTGTCAGCCGCTGTGGGTAAACCAGACCCGCGTGCAAAACGTGTTTTCGCGCGCGTGTGGCCCCAGTCCGCTGTGTCCCCACCTGTCAGTGCCTGTGTGTAGATTTGCCTGGGTGTAACAGAAAATTTCCTGAGTCTGTTTTATTTCAAATCTTTTCAAATTGATTTAAATTCAAATTCTTTTCAGATTCAAATAATTTTTAAAATACAAATCCAAATAATACAAATAATATATGTTTTGGGATCAGAAAAATGTGAGGAATCCAAATATGCACTTCAGAATATATTTTTAATACTTTAAATTTCGAGATGATTAAAATTACAAGGAAATGCCCTTTTTCTTGTTTAATTAATAACTTTTGTTTTATAACTCCAAATTTGACAAATAATATGTCTAAATCGATCAGCGCGACGAGCCTGTTCCATTGATGCTGTCCTTGTTCTGAATTGAAGCATGCATCATGTTGTCATTTAAAATCTGAAGTGTTTATGGCAATAAAACTTGGTTAAGTGAATAATAAAATGTTTTATTTCTTGTATCCACACCTCACCCTTTGCCATGCTACTTTAATGCCATGTAATTGTGCATCATTCATCATGGCATGCTTGGTTGCTTGTTGCATTTCAATTCATATGCTTGCGCACTTTATTTATGTTGGCCCTTGTTTGTTTGGTTCTTCTTTGAATAGACGCCCAGCAGGAGAATTACCAGGATTCACAAGAGTATTACCCAGATCCATCTCTCGCTTCAACTGAGCTGCCAGGAAAGCACTACCACATGCTTGCATACATACAGTACCTATTGCCTCTGTCTTATTCTTGCATCATTGAGTCGCGATTGCATTAAATTGAATCCCAAGTACTGCATAGCCTTTACTTTTAAACCACACTAAGCTTGTTCCGGTCCCATGAGCCATTACTACAGGAGTTGTTTGAGCCATGCGAGTCGTAGAAAAGCATGAGTAGGGTATGTGAGTGTCTGATGGATAATGAGGTACCTAAACAACATAACCTGAGTAGTAATGGGATAACTAATGAAAGAGGCACCGGTGAGCAATATCTGCTATTTGGTTTTTCCTGCTCACTTGTGTCCCGTAGGACCCTGAGTACTTGATTCCTGTTCCTTGTTTATTCGCACTATCCACATCCAGGAGGACTTATGGACCCCCCTGAGTTAGAGCTTGATTCATTCTTATTTCTTGGGGCCACAAGTAGTTTGGGGCTTTATTACTATTCTGTACTTATGCCGTGTTACTTCTTTATTTGAGATTGTGCGTGGAGCACCTGTACTGTTTTGGATCGTGGAATGTTTTCGCGGTATCGACAAGCCCAGTCACATTTTTGGGTTCCCAGTCGTTTACAGCCAATGACACAAACCTTGGGTCCGTCTCGGAGCCGGCCAACTTCGTTGCGGGTAGCTTAATGGGGTGGCCCCCTGAAATATTTCTGAATCCTGTGATTGCTTTGTCGTGAATGCCTCGTTGGGTTTTGATTTGGTTTTTCCGAGGTTGATCGAGTGTGTGTTGCTATTCGTGCACCCCTGCAGGCTAAATCTTTCTGAAAGCCGTGTCCGCGGTTATGGACAACTTGGAGCACAGTTTCTCGATCATAGACAAGTATAACTAAAGTACCGCTTTTAAATTGACTAAGTACTTGACTAGTAAATAGTGCAATACTCATGGAATGGTTAATAAAAACTGCCAACGGATGATGGGGGTTGTTCGTCCGCTTCCTCGTTGGTAAGCGAGGAGGAGGATGGATCTGTTAATTATACTGTTATAACTGTTGTTCTTAATTCACGGACTTCCGTCTATCATTGGTTAGGCGGAAGGTTAGCGAGTCTCTATAGAATTGTTAGGTATTATCTTTTGCTGTAATTGCGTCACCCCAGGTTGTGTCCCCTTTAGAGGCATAAAGACTTGCTGAGTACCCCTAGGGTGTCACACGATAAATTGTTTGATTCAGTTGAACAGGTGTACCCGCAAGATGGATACTGGGTGGAGGAGACAGATGATGATGGCAACGATCTTTCGGTGTAGAGATTCCGGGAACGGGGATCCGTGTGATCTGTGGGCGGGATGTGTTTATTTATGGGGCATCTTATGCCAATTTGCTTCTTATCCGTACTCGGATCTTGTTTTCCGCTTCCGCCTGATACTCTGATGTGTGGTGTATGAGGAGCTATCCTAAATTATTATATCTATCTAGGATGTTTGGATCTTGCCGTATGGCGTTGCACTATTTCTATTTCTTTTAGATGGAATGGCTCTGATGTACTGTTGTATGTGGCTTGCATACATACTCACTTGTGTATGTAGTTGATCCCTTCGCCTGCCGATTACGCCGCTCGTTCTTGTCCCGTTGTCTGAAAGTGGTTAGGACGGCCGAAAGGTCTACCGTGAGTGGCCTTGGGCCCCACCGTACTATTTTAACCACTTTCGTTCATCCAGGCGTGTTCCGAGGAAGCTCTATGACCCTATGTTCAAACAAAAAAAATGATCAAAGACAAACAAAAAAAGACCATCTCCTAGGGCTCATTTGATTTGCAGGATTCTCAAAACATAAGAAGAGGAAACTACATGAATTTGGATAAAGTATGTTTTTGAATCACAGGGAAAGCAAAGGAATACTTTGAAGGAATCTCAATTCCCGTGTTTTTCCTATTCCTATGTTTTTCCTATCATGTGTTCCAAACGTGACATAATTTCTACATCATATGAATCAAACAAAATAGCGTAGGATTATTTCCTAAGGGACAAGATCCTTCACAAAAACTTTGAATTTTCTTTGAATCAAAGAATGAATAAAAACAGGTTTCCTCTCTCAGGAAAAAAGGAACTCCACCTCTTGGAGAAAAACAAAATGAACTCCACCTCTTGGAGAAAGAAAAGGAACTCCGCCTCTTGGACAATTCACTATGACGAGAGTAGCTACTACTAAAGTCTATGTCTAGTACTAGTTGTAGGGCTCAATCGTAGCACGTTATTTACAAGTAGTACTAATAGTACAGTACAGTACCAGTCTTTGCAGGTGCCTAGAAGGAAACAAAATAAAGCTCAGCAGGTAATAAATGGCCATGGTAATTTTCAAGATACACAATCTTTTGCTTGTTCATTTTGATCTGGGCGACAACCGGAGGATAGATGAGTACTAGATGCTTCGTGTCTTGAGCCATTGAGCTGGAGTAGTGTAACACCCTCAAATCGGCCCTATGCAAGTTTTAGCGATTCCCGCAAAACCTGCATAGAAACGATTCAAGGACACCCACCAGACACTTTCGTGCGGGTGGAAAATGAAGTAATACCATTACACATCAGTCCTCGATGGGACCCACATAACAGATATATACATCAGCGACTCCATGAGTCAATAATACAGATATAATATACAAAGATCCAAATCACCTCAGAAACGATAGAGCGTCCGACTACGAACAAGATGCAAATGGGGCTAAGAGCCCTGAAGAGTAACCAATGGCGTCCATAACCCCTGCCCAGGCCAAGCCGGAAGGGTAACCCTGCTAACGACGGCGATCTCAAACCTGCTAAAACAAAAGGGGTGCCGACAAAGGGCAAAGGAAAAAGAGGAGCGTCAGTACTGAGGCCAGTACACGGCGAGGCTAGAATTCGGCGGCTCTCGCCTACATAGGTATGGTGGGCTGAAGCGGCAGCGCAGCGGCACTAAACAACCTATAGAGACTCGGTACAACTGGCAGTTATCAGAGAGGGATAAGAAAGACCTATTCGGATCCAACCTGGAGCTAACACCAAACAAACCCATCCTGGTATTTTCCCCCTCGAGACCAAACGAGGAAGTCGGACCAAGGAACTCACACAGTTGGCAGCTTTACTCTTTCCGTTATAGTTGCAGCATTTACTAGTCAGATGTATAGCATGAGTCATCCTGAAGCATAAATAGTGGGCAGTTTTAAGTAACCATTCCGTTGTATTAGGAACATTACTAGTCAGATATAATTGTCCTGGGGAATCCCAAAACAAGCAATTGTTGGCACTTTTATCACATTCCATTGGAGTTGCAATACTTACTAGGAAGGTATAGTATGTCACACAACAATCCAGATCCACAAGGTGTTGGCATTTTTAATATCCATTCCGTTATACTTGAGCTGATTACTAGTCACATATTAAGTCAATTTATAGCACTACTTTAGTTATGCTTGTCTATGATCGAGATACTGTGTTCCAAGTCTTCCATAACCGCGGACATGGCTTTCAGAAAGTTTTACCCTGCAGGGGTGCACAAATAGCAACACACACTTGATCAACCTCGGAAAAACCAACTCAAAACCCAACGAGGCATTCACGACAAAGCGATCACAGGATTCATGAATATTTCAGGGGCCACACCACTAAGCTACCCGCAACGAAGTTGGCCGGCTCCGGAACGGACCCGGGGTTTGTGTCAATGGCTGTAAACGACTGGGAACCTGAAAGTGTGACTAGGCTTGTCGATACCGCGAAAACATTCCACATTCCAAAACAGTACAGGTGCTCCACGCACAATCTTAAATAAAGCAGTAAAGCATGGCATAGGTACAGAATAGTAATAAAGCCCCAAACTACTTATGGCCCCAAGAAATAGAAATGAATCAAGCTCTGGCTCAGGGGGGTCCATAAGGCCTCCCGGATGTGCATAGTGCAAAAAATCAAGGAACAGGTATCAAGTACTCGGGGTCCTACAGGACACAAGTGAGCGTGGAAGAACCAAATAACATCTATTGCCTACCGATGCCTCTGCATTAGTTATATCTAGCATTTTAATAGTTGTATTTAAAGTCATGAACATCTTCACCAATAAGCATCTCCACCAATAAGCATCTCCACCAATAAGCATCTCCACCAATAAACATATGCCATCAACCCAACAACTGTGGTACTTGACAACACAAGATCGCACCTGAGCAAGCAACTACGACTCGCAAGGCCCGCTATCTACCAAACACAGGTAATAGGAGGTGTCTAAGGCAATATAAAGGCTACACGGGATATAACTGGTACACGGAAACTAAAGAATCGCGACACGGATAGCAATAGATCAACAGGAGGAAATAAAGACTATAAAAGCAAAATAGGTAGAAGGGGAAGAGATGCTCGCCTAGGAAAACACTGCCGACGGATCATATTCGGAGAACTTGTCGATACTCGCATCAACTCATCGGTCTAATCCGCGAAGAAGCAAACACTAGCAGAAACACCGGATGCAATATTTAATACTACGCAAAAGATCCGGCATGCTTATGATATGTATGCGAGATGAACAATTTAATATGCGACAGTCGATAATGTTATATTATAAAATAATGGGGTCTCGGATAGGGAATCACATTAGGGTTCGGCGAACTTGGGCTCCGAGGGGTTCGGGGCTCGACAGGGTTTGACGGGGATCGCTCTCGACGGAGACGGTCTCGGACAACGGAAGTAGATCTTGTCGCACGGTGTCCGGGGTGAAGAACTTGGCGGTCTTCGGGTTCGGGCCTTGGCGTCCGAGAGGAAGTACTTGTCGTATCCGGGGGGGTCAAGGTTCGGATCCATGTAGAGGGTCTTGGAGTTTGGCGTCGGTCTTGTCGGCGGTCGCTCTTGCCTCGCCGGTGGGGGTCGTGACAGCTTTTGGTGTCGGCCTTGGTCAAAGCGTTCGGAAGCAGATCTTGGTGTCTGGGACGAAGATCTTGGAGGGTGCCGGCTTCAATTGTCGATGGCAAACTTTGCTCGGAGCCGGGAAGAAGTACTCGGTGTCCATGTAGAAGATCTCGTCTGCGGTCCGTCGAGTGTCGCCGGTTTTGGGTATGGTCTTCGGAAGGTCTTGTCGGTGGCCTTGTGGGGTTGCAGTTCGCCGCGGGGTTTCGTCATCGGATCGGTCTTGGGGATCGAGTAGAAGATCTTGGCGTGCCGTGGAATCTTCGGGTCTCGGTCATCGGTTACGGTTGGTCTTGGCATCTGCGAGGGAGGTCTTGGAAGGTAGCTGCAAAGGGCGCTTACACGCCAGCCCGAACTTTCACGGTTCAACAGATAAAGTGACTTTTACAGCCCACAGAACACACAAGCAAAAGACGTACACGCGGGCTGGCAGAGGGAACACGAGCTGGTGCCCTGGGACCTGGGACTCGAGCAAAGGGGCTGAGGACGGCCTGGCGACGGAGCACACGGCGGTCAGAGCACGAGGATGGCGCGGCGGCCGGCGCGCAGACGGGGATGGCGGTCGACGGCGGGACGCTGGAGGCGGCTACACGGACGGCGGAGCCTGGCGAGGCAAGGAACGTGCGGGCCGAGCGGCCCGGGCTCGAGAGGGCGCCGCGCTTGCTGCGGTGGCGGCACTGGTCGCCACCGGGAGCAGAGGCGGCGGTGGCGACGCGGCTCCGCGGGGTGGGGAAGCTCGGTGAAGTGGCGGCAGCGGCAGACCTGGTCCCGAGGAAGGCTGCAGGAGGAGGAGGCGAGCAGGGGCACGCCTAGGGTGGCCGCAGGCGGCGGAGCTTGCGAGCGCTGAGGGCGGCGGCGGCAGATGCGCAGGTGGGGCCGGGGAATCTGGCGGCAGGTGGGGAGGTGGCCCGCGGGGTCGCCGGCGAGTCGCGCGGCCGGGGCTCGCCGGACTGGCGAAGAAGGTCGAGGTCACGAGGGCGGGGCCCGAGCGGAAGGGAGACGGCGCAGAGAAGGAAGGAGGGCGAGGCGGCGAAGAGCTCGGCAGGGGGGTCGTGGCGGCGGGGCTCCAAGTGAGGATGCCTAGGAGGCAAGCGGCAGGGGGAGGCGAGGGTTGGTGGCCGGAGGGAGGTCGCCGTGGCTCCAGCGGCGGCGTCGCGGGGCTCGCGCGGAGGAGGAGCGGCGAGGTAAGGTGGAGGCGGCCGAGCGCCGGGGAGCGCGAGCCGGAGACGAGGCGCTCAGGGCCGGCGAGGGAGGCGGGGACCCGCGGCGGCGCGGCCGGCGAGCAGAGAGAGACGGGCGAGCGGGGAGGGTAGGTGGCGGTGGAGAACACGAGGTGGAGGGCGCGGGCAGGGGAAGGGGTGGAGGGCGTGGGAGAGCGAGCCAGGGGTGGCTGTCCGCGTTCGGGCCGCATGGGGCGCGTGCGGTGGAAAAAGATGGTGGGGTCGGCGGGGGTGGCCCTAGGCGACGCGGGAGTGCGCGCCCAGGTAGCTGCCGGTCGGGTACAGACGGGGCTGGGCGGGAAAACGCAGGGGGCGGGATTTGGGGTGAGGTGGCGGCTGGTTGGTGCATGTGTGGCGTGTGGGGATTGGGCCAGGGGTGTGGGTTGGTGAGGTGGCGAGACGGGGTTGGCCGGGGTGAGGTGGAGGGGCTGGGTAGGATTAGGATAGGGTAGAAAAAGGTTTGGGGTAGCTCTGGTTTTTGTACTAGGGGTGGCCGACTGGGTCGGATCGGCCCGGTACGGCTGCCCCCTAAAATAAAATAAATATTTTAATATTTAAAACGGGGCTTTTGAGAACCGTTGGTAGACGAAACAAAATGATCCGGAGACCTGGGTTTTGATTTGAAATAAGACGGGGCGTTTAGAAAACAAAAATAGACTTTTCGAAAATAGTTTTATGCAAACAAATGCCAGATGGCATGACGATGCTCAAATGCAAGGTGGCATGATGAAATGAGCATGCGGTCATGATGATGCAATGCACAAAAACAACGCGATTTTCTAGTAGTGGTTTTGGCGGGGCGCCACAAGTAGAAATTTGGATATCTAAAAACCTGAATTGTCCTGTAAAACCAATGCTCGTTGCATGCATCTTGACCGAACAGACTTACTGCACTACTTTACTACGCGTCTGAAAAACTAGGGAGTACAAGAAGTCCTAGTACACTGATGTTACATAGAGAGTTTTTTTTAACGGACACAGAGAGTTCCACATTCATCTTGTAGCGCCAAAAGCAGAAGTTGTGCCAATATAGTACTGTAGTAGTCACGTCCAGGTTGCCTTACAGGGAAAAAATAGTATGATGAGCAACAAGATCTATCTGTTTTCGTACTCCTATTTGTGTATACTAATAGTACTACTACGTACTCAGGAATGGCACGAGCGTGTGCTCCACTAGTTCGCCTCCGCACGTAGGGTAATCCAGTACGGAGTAGATCGCCACCGCATGGTCGCGTGATTATTATGCATTGGTCCATACTCTAGTCGTGGGCATGTGCCGTAGCAGTAAAAAAATTGTGAAAAATAGATTACTCATAAATAATTACTCCCTTCATCCTAAAATAGTAGTTACTAACTTGGCTTTGTCTAGATACACATGTATTTCGACGTATTTTAGTACTTAGATGCTCCCTCATTTCCAAATTAGAAAGCATACTAGGTTTTGTCGATGTCAATATTTATAAAGTTTCACCAACTATATGTACAAACATACTAACTTACATAATGTCAAACGAATATAATATGAAAACATGGTTCGTGATGATTCTGATAACATTGAGTTAATGTCGTAGATGTCCATATTATTTTCCTGATATTTAGGCTAAATTTCAGGGCAGCCTATCATGCACGCTGGACCCACGTCGATGCGTCATCCACCCCAGCGCAATTTCGACGGCAATATTGGTTCAAAACTTAAATCAAGTCGAATTGACGAGTTTGGGCATAAAATTCCGTAATCACTGAGTTAGATGACTAAAATCGAAGCACTGTAAGAACGGTTAGTGTGTTTATCTCTGGTCCATGTCGTAGAAGTGAACAATTACATAAAAGTCGTACTAACCCCTAAATACTCCATAATAACGTTAGCAGCAAACTTAGTTTACATCCAAAATGCATCCTTCCTAGTATCAAAAGAGAACCTACATGCGACTACTACTAGTAAACTGGAGTAGTAAAATAGTACTACTAGCAGTACTATTTATCTGCTAATACACCATTACAGTCTTGATCATCAGCCGTAGTTTAAGATCATTTTTTCCTATCGATGCAAATCCACAAAGATACATGGGTGGACTGTCCAACCTTCATCAGGAACTGCGGCGGCACCCCTGAGGTACGTCCTGAGCTTGTCGGACGGGAGGTTGGCCGGTGACAAGCTGCTTGTCAGCTCGACTACCGCATTAAGGCTCTCGACCATCGACAAGTCCGCCGACCCCGGCGGGCTAGGCGCACATAGTTTCACCGTGTACCGTGGCCACCAGCACCTGTCCTGCCTGATGCACACTAAGGACACGACCGCGGCCGGGCCGAGCGCACAGATGGTCAGGTTGAACACGGCACCATCATCCCCACAAAGGAAGCGCGTGAATCCCCTCGTGCTTGTTGGTGGTGGAGTCGGGATGAGGCAAAAGAAGGCGCAGCCGTGGATGGCCCTGGTTACTATAACCCCATGGGCCTCCTTCATCTGGGGAAGGAGCCCTGCCGGCGAGGCAATGAAATCACATCTAGAATCAATGCAGGAGCATGGGCCGTGCGAGCACGCGATCTTGTGCTCGTCGATCTTGTTGAAGGCGACCAAGCTAAAGCAACTGTCGTAGGGGCACTCAATCATCGCGTCAGACTAGACGGTGTCCATCGATACGGTACACGAACTTGTGAGAGTGGTTATAGAGGGAAGATCGGCTCACCGACGTAGTGCCCGCCGGCCAGAAACCCGGGTTGGGTGGGTATACTGAAGAGTATACTGATTGAGTTTCGTACTTTACTAGTATGATTGTACAGGAATACGCTAGGCATGGGCGCACCAGCGGCAGCTGTTTTTGGCCACTTTTTTCCTAGACAGTGTCCGACACGCTGTACATGCTTCGTCAAAACAAAAAGGCTGCAAAAAGTTGACAGATGAGTAATAAAGCAGGTGTCATGCTGTACTGTACTAGATAGTGCAGTACAAACAGAGGGAGAGACCGAGGCAAGAAGATCTACTCCTAGAGATAGAAGAAAAGCATGCGGCCTACTACAAGGTGTACAGTGCTGCAGGAGAGAGACCGAGGACTGCATGCATGTCTTCGACACCAACCTGTAATTAACTATTTTGGTCTTATCAAATTTAAATGGTAATAGTAGTAGTACTACATCTTAAAACAAATCAGACAAACCAGTACTGTATTTATTAGTGATACTTTTTTGAGAAATTATAATTAGGAGTAGTACTTAGATATGGGAAAAACCAATCTAAGTTACTACTACAACAGAGAGTACGATCACTCTATTTTATGGATTCTTGTTTCTATACGTACTAGTAGTAAAATCTAGAATATAGATTGTTTCAGAACAAAATTTGGCTCTACAATATCTAGCATACGCGCAAACCTCAAAAGACACTTCATTCCTTAGTTTCAGGGATCTTATGCTAAATACATGGACTTGGATGTAATTTTCATTTTTATGAGGTTCTTGATGTAACTTGTACTTCCACCGACCACGTGTTAACTAATAAAGCACCTCGCTCATACGGGACCTACCACAATTTAAAAATAATTACACTGCCCCGATTATCAGACAAAGTGGAACATGGTTTCTTATAATTCCAAAATTTGTAGAAATAGGGTGTTTCAAGCTTCCTAGCTAACTTTGCACGCTTTGGTGACTTTTTGTCGATTTAACGAAATTAGGTCAAACATTTTCTACACAAGTAAGGGCAATTGATTTCTATTGAATTAAATATATTTTTAAAGGTAGATGGGCGATGTAGTAAACAATGTCGTCGGTGTTAGTTTCCAACTATCACGAAAGAACATTTAATTCTCAATTTTTCGAGTGATGGCGAGATTGTTCTTTTACGTAAGAAACTCCGAAGAATATGGATCTGAATACCAGAAGACAAGTTTTCAGACATAAAGAGTGGACCAACATGTTGTGCTGACAATACCCATGTTTTATGAGCTTTCAAACTTCCAAGCTAACTCCGCCAACTTGAATGACTATATGCCAATTATTTATCTAATTTAGGTCAAATTTGAACTATAAGTAAATTATAGGTTGCTTTGAAAGTTTTATGAAAACTCTTCTAGAGGTACCTATTCAGGGGACAATTATTATATCATAAACCACCGATAGTTTTGACGACATGTTCAACTTCATGCTGAGATTTTGCATCTTGATAGTTTAACAAAATTAGGTCAAACTTGTGCTACAAGTAAGCGCGAAAGATCGCTCTTGAATTAAATGTCATTTCAGAGGTAGATGGGTGCATTTTCTAGTAGTAAGAAGTGTCATGGGTGTGAGTGTCCAACTACCAGGAAAGAACATTGAATTCTATATTTTTCGAGTGAAGCCGAAGGAGGTTAGTTGTTCCTCTCCGTAAAGAGAAGTCCAAATAATATTGGATGCGGATGCCACAAGCCAAGTTGACAGACATATATATATATATATTCAGCACCGAGGGTGCAGAATAGTTATTTTGCACTGCACATATTTTTGAGGATCGACAACATGTTGTACTTGTGATACCCATGTTTTATGGGTTTTGAAGCTTCCTATAGGTAACCCCGCACATTTGAATAACTTTATGTCCATATCTCGGAATTATGTCAAATTTGAAACTACAAGTAAAATGTAGGTTTTTCTTTGATAGATTTACGAAAAAGCTTCTGGGCGTACCCATCGAGGGTTCAAAATTAATTTACCAGAAACCAGCGAGAGCTTCGACGATAGGTTCAACTTCTTGCTAAGACTTTGCATATTGGTAATTTAACGAACTGAGGTCAAACTTGAGCTAGCTACAAGTAGACTCCATAGATTGCTCTTGAATTAAATGTCTTTTCATAGGTAGATCATCGGTGCATCTTCTTGTAGTAAACAGTGTCGTCGGTGTGAGTTTCCAACTATCAAGAAAGAACATTCAATTCTACATTTCCGAGTGAAGAATACGAGCGAGGTTGTTCTTTTTCCTAAAGAAAAGTCCGAAGAATATTGGGTCTTAATGCCACAGGCCAAGTTTACATACATATATATTGGACCAACATGTTGTACCAACGATTCCCATGTTTTATGAGTTTTCAAACTTCCCAGCTAACTCTGCCATTAGAATGACTTTATGTCGATTTATCAAAATTAGGTCAAATTTGAAACTACAAGTACTAGTAAATTGCACGTGCCCTGCACGTGACACTCGAATAATAGACATCTGGCATATCATCATTATATAAAATTATAATAGGCAAAGCGGAAAAAATATAATAGGCAAAATTTGAACTACTACAAGTAAACCGTGTAGGTTGCTTTGAAACTTGTACTTAAAAGCTCTTAGAGGTACCCATCAGAGGGGCGCGCGCGGGGGGGGGGGGTAATTAATATACTATCAGGAACCAAAAGAGAGTTCTGGCGGCAGGTTCATCTTCTTGCTAAGATTTTGTGTCTTGATAGTTTAATGAAATTAGGTCAAAGTTGAGCTACAACTAAGTGCGATAGATTGCTCTTGAATTTAATGAAATTAGGTCAAACTTGAACTACATGTAATAAATTGTATGTTTCTTTGAAAGTTTATGAAAAAATCGTTTGGAGGTCCCCATCGAGCTGTTAATTAATATATCAGAAACCATAGAGAGTTTTGACGAGTGGTTTGACTTCTAGCTAAGATTTTGCATCGTGAAAGTTTTGAACACCTTTTGAAAACAATCAGACGAAATAGGGAGAGAGGGGAAATGATATTTCTATTCTCTATGGGCAACCCACAAGCTTGAGGTGCACCTTAGGCTTAAATATAACTTTATTTTTTCCACTATGTATAAGGAGAACCTTAGCGGATGCCACATAATAGGCCATTTTTTGAATGGGTAGTAGGCCATATTAAGGTGTGCTTTTTTACACAATGCGGGAGTAGTATATTTCTTTGCTTAGACATATGGTCACCTCTGTCCACGCGCTGTAAGTGCTGAGAGAATAAAACATTAGCAGGGGAAGAGGGCAGCAACGAAGAGAAGTTGAAGCCGGTTCCATGTCAAAGCAAAGTTATGATGGGTTTCTGACACGAGGTACTGCTGTGGCCTTACAGTGTACTACACTATGCTAGTACTAGTAAATTTCAAGACCTATGCATGCAAAACAAATCGTGTGTGTTTCTCTCTCCTTCGCTGCCTCTCACCATCCATCCTCCCTCTCTCCTACCCTTTGCCTTCGCACACCGGCCCGACTGATCTCTCCCTCGTACATAGCCTGGTGCTGCGCACGTGTGCCTTGGTGCGGCGGCTCTATATCTCTGGCGAGTTTGGCAGCTGCGTTCATGTGGAGTAGGGATAAGGAGTACATAGGAAGGAAACCACTTTGGTCCTTGGCGGCAAAAACATTCAAACTTTTCCGGTTTTCGAAATTTTCACTTGCTTCCCAAATATCGAGAGGGAAGGTTACTCAAAAGATCGGCCATTCACAGTACTTCTTATCTTTATCTTGTCTTATCTCTTACAATACGATACCATACCACTGTATAGTGTACGGATAATTTCGAACACTGACCGTTGGATCAAGACCGGAAAATCCAAACATTTCTAACCATTTGATCTCCTTTTCCATTCTTAGCATCTACAAAGATTTTACTGATAGTCTTTAGCACGATGAACGCTAGAATGCGCAAAAATCAAAACACACACTTCATTGCTCAGTTTTAGGGTACTATGCTAAATACATGGACTTGGGTGCAATTTTAAATTTTATGAGGTCCTTGATGTAACTTGTACTTCCACCGGCCGTTTTAACTCTCAAGCACCTCGCTCCTACGAGACCTACCACGGTTAAAAGAAAATGCAACTGCCCTAATTATCAAACAAACTAGACCATAGTTTCTTATACGTAATACCAAAGTTTTTAGTACTAGGATTTTTCAAGCTTCCTAGCTAACTTCGCACACTTCAGTGACTTCTTGTCGATTAATGAAATTAGGTCAAACTTGAGCTACAAGTAAGTGCGATAGATTGCTCTTGAATTAAATGTATTTTCGGAGGTAGGTGGGTGCATCTTATTGTAGTAAACAATGTCGTCAGTGTGAGTTTCCAACTATCAGGAAATAAAATTCTTAGTTTTCCGAGTGATGACGAGATGGTTCTTTTCCGTAAAGAAAGCTCGAAGCAAAATATGGATCTCAATGCCATAAGCCAAGCTTCTAGACATATTAAGTGGACCAATGTGTTTTACTTACGATTCCCATATGTTTTTTGAGTTTTCAAACTCCCTAGCTAATTAACTCCGCCCACTTGAATGACTACATGTTGATTTATCGAAATTAGGTCAAACTTGAACTATAACTAAATTGTAGGTTGCTCTGAAAGTTTTATGAAAAAGCTTTTGGAGGTACCGTACCAATCAGGAGGGGTGTCACAATCAATATATGAGAAAAAACCAAGATTTTGACAACTGGTTTGACTTCTTGCTAAGATTTTGCATCGCATGACACTATTTAATGAAATTGGGTCAAACTTGAGCTACAAGTAAGCGCGATAGATTGCTGTTAAAATATATGACTTTTCAGAGAGGTAGATGGGTGCATTTTATTGTAGTAAATAGTGCCATCGGTACGGTGTGATTTTCGAACTATATCAGGCAAGAAGATTCAATTATTCTCAATTTTTCGAGTGATGACGAGCGAGGTTGTTCTCTTCCGTAAAGAAATGTCCGAAGAATAATACTGGATCTGAATGCCAGAAGCCAAGTTTACCGACATATATAGTGGACCAACATGTTGTACCAACGATTGCCATGTTTTATTTATGAGTTTTCAAGCTTCCTAACAAACTCTACCCATTTGGCCGGATGACTTCATGTCGATTTATCGAAATTAGGTCAAATTTGAAACTACAAGTAAATTGTAGGTTGCTTTGAAAGTTTTATGAAAAATCTTTTGGAGGTACCCATCGAGGGGTCACAAATTAATATATCATAAAACATTGAGAGTTTT
Source organism: Avena eriantha (assembly GCA_910589775.1). Lineage (NCBI taxonomy): Eukaryota > Viridiplantae > Streptophyta > Magnoliopsida > Poales > Poaceae > Avena > Avena eriantha. The sequence goes on along the minus strand of OU342746.1, from coordinate 65,666,968 downwards.
GTCGATATGTTCAACTTCTTGCTAAGATTTTTCATCTTGACAATTTAAGAAAATTAGGTCAAACTTGAGCTACACGTAAGCGCGATAGATTGCTCTTGAATTAAATGTATTTTCGGAGGTAGGTGGGTGCATCTTATTGTCGTCAGTGTGAGTTTCCAACTATCAGGAAATAAAATTCTTAGTTTTCCGAGTGATGACGAGATGGTTCTTTTCCGTAAAGAAAGCTCGAAGCAAAATATGGATCTCAATGCCATAAGCCAAGCTTCTAGACATATTAAGTGGACCAATGTGTTTTACTTACGATTCCCATATGTTTTTTGAGTTTTCAAACTCCCTAGCTAATTAACTCCGCCCACTTGAATGACTACATGTTGATTTATCGAAATTAGGTCAAACTTGAACTATAACTAAATTGTAGGTTGCTCTGAAAGTTTTATGAAAAAGCTTTTGGAGGTACCGTACCAATCAGGAGGGGTGTCACAATCAATATATGAGAAAAAACCAAGATTTTGACAACTGGTTTGACTTCTTGCTAAGATTTTGCATCGCATGACACTATTTAACGAAATTGGGTCAAACTTGAGCTACAAGTAAGCGCGATAGATTGCTGTTAAAATATATGACTTTTCAGAGAGGTAGATGGGTGCATTTTATTGTAGTAAATAGTGCCATCGGTACGGTGTGATTTTCGAACTATATCAGGCAAGAAGATTCAATTATTCTCAATTTTTCGAGTGATGACGAGCGAGGTTGTTCTCTTCCGTAAAGAAATGTCCGAAGAATAATACTGGATCTGAATGCCAGAAGCCAAGTTTACCGACATATATAGTGGACCAACATGTTGTACCAACGATTGCCATGTTTTATTTATGAGTTTTCAAGCTTCCTAACAAACTCTACCCATTTGGCCGGATGACTTCATGTCGATTTATCGAAATTAGGTCAAATTTGAAACTACAAGTAAATTGTAGGTTGCTTTGAAAGTTTTACGAAAAATCTTTTGGAGGTACCCATCGAGGGGTCACAAATTAATATATCATAAAACATTGAGAGTTTTGTCGATATGTTCAACTTCTTGCTAAGATTTTTCATCTTGACAATTTAAGAAAATTAGGTCAAACTTGAGCTACACGTAAGCGCGATAGATTGCTCTTGAATTAAATGTATTTTCAGAGGTAGATCGATGCACCTTCTTGTAGTAAACAATGCCGTCAGTGTGAGTTTCCAACTATCAGGAAAGAACATTCAATTCTACATTTTTCGAGTGAAGACGAGCGATGCTACTAGTTGTTATTTTTCATAAAGAGAAGTCCAAAGAATATTGGATGTGGATACCACAAGCCAAGTTGATAGACATATATAGTCGATAAACAACATGTTGTACTTGCGATTCCCATGTTTTATGAGCTTTCAAACTTCCTAGCTAACTCTGCCCATTTTAATGACTTTAAGTCGATTTATCGAAATTAGGTCAAATTTGAAACTACAAGTAAATTGTATGTTTTGCTTTTTAACTTTTATGAAAAAGCTTTTAATTTGGAGGTACCCATCGAGGGGTCACAATTTATATATCTGAAAACAACAAGAGTTTTGACGATAGGTTCAACTTCCTGCTAAGATTTTGCATCTTGACCATTTAACAAAATTAATTAGGTCAAATTTGAGCTACAAGTAAGAGAGATAGATAGCTCTTGAATTAAATGTCATTTCAGAGGTAGATGGGTGCATTTTCTAGTATTAAGCAGTGGCGTGGGTGTGAGTGTCCAACTACCAGGAAAGAACATTGAATTCTACGTTTTCCGGGTGAAGACGAACGAGGTTAGTTGTTCTTTTCTATAAAGAAAAGTCCAAAGAATATTGGATGTGGATGCCACAAGCCAAGTAGACAGACATATATATATAGTGGATCGACAACATGTTATACTTGCGATTCCCATGTTTTATGGGTTTTGAAGATTCCTATAGCTAACCCCTCACATTTGAATAACTTTATGTCGATATCTTGGAATTAGGTCAAATTTGAAACTACATGTAAATTGTAGGTTTTGCTTTGATAGATTAACGAAAAAGCTTTTGGACGTACCCATCGAGGGTTCAAAATTAATATAGCAGAAACCAGCGAGAGTTTCGATGATAGGTTCAACTTCTTGCTAAGACTTTGCATATTGGTAATATAACGAAATTAGGTCAAACATGAGCTAGCTACAATTAAACGCCATAGATTGCTCTTGAATTAAATGTCTTTTCATAGGTAGATCATCGGTGCATCTTCTTGTAGTAAAAAATGTCGCCGGTGTGAGTTTCCAACTATCAAGAAAGAACATTCAATTCTACATTTTCCAAGTGAAGAATACGAGCGAGGTTGTTCTTTTTCCTAAAGAAAAGTCCGAAGAATATTGGATCTGAATGCCACAAGGCAAGTTTACATACATTCATATTGGACCAACATGTTGTACCAACGATTCCCATGTTTTATGAGTTTTTAAACTTCCCAGCTAACTTTGTCCATTAGAATGACTTTATGTCGATTTATCGAAATTAGGTCAAATTTGAAACTACAAGTACTAGTAAATTGCACGTGCCCCGCACGTGAGACTCATATAATAGACATCTGGCATATCATCACTATATAAAATTATATTAGGCAAAGTGGAAATAATATAATAGGCAAAATTTGAACTACTACAAGTAAATCATGTAGGTTGCTTTGAAAGTTTTACGGAAAAGCTCTTAGAGGTACCTATCGGAGGGGGGGGGCAATTAATATACTATCAGGAACCAAAAGAGAGTTAGGATGGCAGGTTCATATTCTTGCTAAGATTTTGTGTCTTGACAGTTTAATGAAATTAGGTCAAACTTGAGCTACAACTAAGTGCGATAGATTGCTCTTGAATTTAATGAAATTAGGTCAAACTTGAACTACATGTAATAAATTGTATGTTGCTTTGAAAGTTTTATGAAAAAAACTTTTGGAGGTACCCATCGAGCGGTTAATTAATATATCAGAAACCACATAGAGTTTTAACGAGTGGTTCGACTTTTAGCTAAGATTTTGCATCATGAAAATTTTGAACACCTTTTGAATATGATCACATGAAATAGGGAGAGAGGGGAAATGATATTTCTATTCTCTTTGGGCAACCCACAAAGCTTTATGTGCACCTTAGGCTTAAAGATAACTTTAATTTTTCCACTATGTATAAGGTGAACCTTAGCAGATGCCACATAGTAGGCCATTTTTTTGAACGGGTAGTAGGCCATATTAAGGTGTGATTTTTTACACAATGCGGGAGTAGTATATTTATTTTCTTAGACATATGGTCACCTCTGTCCATGCGTTGTACATGCTGAGAGAATAAAACGTTGGCAGGGGAAGAGGGCATCAGCGAAGAGAAGTTGAAGTCGGTTCCATGTCACAGCAAAGTTATGATGGGTTTCTAACACGAGGTACTCCTGCGGCCTTACAGTGTACTACACTATGCTAGTACTAGTAAATTTCAGGACCTATGCACGCAAAACAAATTGTGTGTTTTCTCTCTCCTTCGCTGCCTCTCACCATCCATCCTCCCTCTCTCCTACCCTTTGCCCTCGTGCACCGGCCCGGCTGATCTCTCCCTCGTTAACAGCGTGGTCCTACACATGTGTGCCTAGGTACGGCGGCTCTGTGTCTCTGGCGTGTTCGGCAGCCGTGTGGTTGTGGAGTAGGGACGAGGAGTACATAGGAAGGAAACCACTTTGGTCCTTGGCGGCAAAAAAATTCAAACTTTTCCGGTTTTCGAAATTTTCACTCGCTTCCCAAACATCAGGAGCGAAGGTTACTCGAAAGATCGGCCATTCGCAGTACTTCTTATCTTATCTTTATCTTGTCTTATCTCTTACAATACGATACCATACCACTGTATAGTGTACGGATAACTTCGAACACTGACCGTTGGATCAAGACAGGCAAATCCAAACATTGCTAACCGTTGGATCTTCTTTTCCATTCTTAGCATCTACAAAGATTCTACTGATAGTCTTTAGCACGATGAATGCTAGTATGCGCAAACCTCAAAACACACACATCATTGCTCAGTTTCTGGGTCCTTGTGCTAAATGCATGGACTTGGGTGCAATTTTCATTTTTATGAGGTCCTTGATGTAACTTGTACTTCCACCGACCGTGTTAACTCTCAACCACCTCGCTCCTACGAGACTTACCATGGTTAAAAGAAAATGCAACCGCCCCAATTATTAAACAAACTGGACCATAGTTTCTTATACGTAATACCCAAGTTTTTAGTACTTGGATTTTTCAAGCTTCCTAGCTAACTTCATGCACTTCAGTGACTTCTTGTCGATTAATGAAATTAGGTCAAACTTGAGCTACAAGTAAGTGTGATAGATTGCTCTTGAATTAAATGTATTTTCGGAGGTAGATGAGTGCATCTTCTTGTAGTAAATAATATCGTCAGTGTGAGTTTCCAACTATCAGGTAATAAAATTCCCAGTTTTCCGAGTGATGACGAGATGGTTCTTTTCCATAAAGAAAGCTCGAAGCAGAATATGGATCTCAATGCCATAAGCCAAGCTTCTAGACATATTAAGTGGACCAATGTGTTTTACATACGATTCCCATATGTTTTTTAAGTTTTCAAACTCCCTAGCTAATTAACTCCGCCCACTTGAATGACTACATGTCGATTTATCAAAATTAGGTCAAACTTGAACTATAACTAAATTGTAGGTTGCTGTGAAAGTTTTACGAAAAAGCTTTTGGAGGTACCATACCAATCAGGAGGGGTGTTACAATCAATATATGAGAAAAAACCGGGAGTTTTGACGACTAGTTTGACTTCTTGCTAAGATTTTGCAACGCATGACACTATTTAACGAAATTGGATCAAACTTGAGCTACAAGTAAGCGCGATAGATTGCTGTTGAATTATATGACTTTTTAGAGAGGTAGATGGGTGCATTGTCTTGTAGTAAACATTGCCATTGGTATGGTGTGATTTTCGAACTATATCAGGAAAGACGATTCAATTATTCTCAGTTTTTTGAGTGATGACAAGCGAGGTTGTTTTTTCTGTAAAGAAATGTCCGAAGAATAATATTGGATCTGAATGCCAGAAGCCAAGTTTACCGACACATATAGTGGACCAACATGTTGTACCAATGATTCCCATGTTTTATTTATGAGTTTTCAAGCTTCCTAGCTAACTCTGCCCATTTGACCGAATGACTTCATGTTGATTTATCGAAATTAGGTCAAATTTGAAACTACAAGAAATTGTAGGTTGCTTTGAAAGTTTTATAAAAAATCTTTTGGAGGTACCCATCGAGGGGTCACAATTAATATATAATAAAACACCGAGAGTTTTGACGATATGTTCAACTTCTTGCTAAGATTTTGCATCGTGACAATTTAATGAAATTTGGTCAAACTTGAGCTACAAGTAAGCGCGATATATTGCTCTTGAATTAAATGTATTTTAGGAGGTAGATGGATGCACCTCCTTGTAGTAAACAATGCCGTCAGTGTGAGTTTCCAACTATCGGGAAAGAACATTCAATTCTACATTTTTCAAGTGAAGACGAGCGATGCTACTAGTTGTTATTTTTCGTAAAGAGAAGTCCAAAGAATATTGGATGTGGATGCCACAAGCCTAGTTGGCAGACATATATAGTCGATCGACAACATGTTGTACTTGCGATTCCCATGTTTTATGAGCTTTCAAAATTCCTAGCTAACTCTGCCCATTGTAATGACTTTAAGTCGATTTATCGAAATTAGGTCAAATTTGAAACTACAAGTAAATTGTAGGTTTTGCTTTTTAACTTTTACGAAAAAGCTTTTAATTTGGAGGTACCCATCGAGGGGTCACAATTAATATATCTGAAAACAACAAGAGTTTTGACGATAGGTTTAACTTCCTGCTAAGATTTTGCATCTTGACAATTTAACAAAATTAATTAGGTCAAACTTGAGCTACAAGTAAGTGCAATAGATAGCTCTTGAATTAAATGTCATTTTAGAGGTAGATGGGTGCATTTTCTAGTAGTAAGCAGTGTCGTGGGTGTGAGTGTCCAACTACCAGGAAAGAACATTGAATTCTATGTTTTCCGAGTGAAGACGAACGAGGTTAGTTGTTATTTTCCGTAAAGAAAAGTCCAAAGAATATGTGATGTGGATGCCACAAACCAAGTTGATAGACATATATATATATAGTGGATCGACAACATGTTGTACTTGCGATTCCCATGTTTTATGGGTTTTGAAGCTTCCTATAACTAACCCCGCACATTTGAATAACTTTATGTCAATATCTCGGAATTAGGTCAAATTTGAAACTACAAGTAAATTGTAGGTTTTTCTTTGATAGATTTACGAAAAAGCTTTTGGACGTACCCATTGAGGGTTCAAAATTAATATACCAGAAACCAGCGAGAGTTTCGATGAGAGGTTCAACTTCTTGCTAAGACTTTGCATATTGGTACTTTAACAAAATTAGGTCAAACTTGAGCTAGCTACAAGTAAACACCATAGATTGCTCTTGAATTAAATGTCTGTTCATAGGTAGCTCATCGCTGCATCTTCTTGTAGTAAACAGTACCGTCGGTGGGAGTTTCCAACTATCAAGAAAGAACATTCAATTCTACATTTTCCGAGTGAAGAATACGAGCGAGGTTGTTCTTTATCCTAAAGAAAAGTCCGAAGAATATTGGATCTGAATTCCACAAGCCAAGTTTACATACATATATATTGGACCAACATGTTGTACCAACGATTCCCATGTTTTATGAGTTTTCAAACTTCCCAGCTAACTCTGCCCATTAGAATGACTTTATGTCGATTTATCGAAATTAGGTCAAATTTGAAACTACAAGTACTAGTAAATTGCATGTGCCCTGCACGTGAGACTCGGATAATAGACATCTGGCATATCATCACCATATAAAATTATAATAGGCAAAGCGAAAAAAATATAATAGGTAAAATTTGAACAACTACAAGTAAACCCTGTAGGTTGCTTTGAAAGTTTTACAGAAAAGCTCTTAGAGGTACCCATCCAAGGGGCCGTGTGGGGGCAATTAATATACTATCAGGAACCAAAAGAGAGTTCTGACAACAGGTTCATCTTCTTGCTCAGATTTTGCGTCTTAACAATTTAATGAAATTAGGTCAAACTTGACCTACAACTAAGTGCGATAGATTGCTCTTGAATTTAATGAAATTAGGTCAAACTTGAACTACAAGTAATAAATTGTAGGTTGCTTTGAATGTTTTATGAAAAAATCTTTTGGAGGTACCCATCGAGCGGTTAATTAATATATCAGAAACCACAGAGAGTTTTGACGAGTGGTTCGACTTCTAGCTAAGACTTTGCATCATGAAAATTTTGAACATGTTTTGAAAACGATCCCGCGCATCCGGACATAGTTCATGCCCCAAAATTTTAGATACTTCTAAATTCCCATTCGACCCCTTTTAAATTTGGTAGGTGGGGGGCTTCACTCGTAATTTTCCCAGTATAGTGCTAGCTGTACCTAAACCCAACCCACCTCCCCTCTCTCTCCTCCAGGACTACGTCATCGGTCAGAACATCGCCGCTGCACTTTAGCCGGCGTACCCGAACACCTGATCTGCTCAACGAACCCTCTTGTTCGATCACATCATCGACCGCCCAGGATCTGCTCCACGGAAGCCGTCGTCTAGCGTTCTGCTCGTATCCTCGCCCGCCCAAGATCTGCTTCCCCGTCGTCGACACCCACTACGACCGTAGCACCTTCGGTGACCTCGACGTGACCCGTGAGGATGCGGAGAAGGCCTAGATGCCGCCCTGACCAAGGTAAAACCAGATCTCCCTGCGCGATTTGTTTGTTGGCAATGTACTGTATTCGTGCTAAATTTCCTAACTACAGGTTCTTTACTTGATATACACCAGTTATGTACTCCGTCTGTTTCAAAATATAAGATGCTTTAGCTTTGTGAAAGAATTGTATCCAGACTCATTTTAGTGTGTAGGTTCACTCCAAACCTAGATGAACCTACACACTAAAAGAGGTCTAGATGCACTCTTTTCACAAAGCTAAAACATCTTATATTTTGAAACAGAGGGAGTACTAATTTAACCCGTTGTGGTTATGCTTAAACTCCACGCATTGAACTGTTTTTATATACTGTACTATTTCTTTGTGAATTATTAGTCACTTAACATATTTGTTTACATTCTCTGTTGTACCTGTCCACATGAGATGTGATTATATAATATCTCTCTCATTCGCCAATTTACGAACTATAGTATTTCCATCGTGCTATTGTCCTGCTATCCTATACTACACATTTACACACGTCATACTATTTGACCATTATGTACTGTCGATTTGATCCCTCTTAACCTGCGGCTCAAACTGTTTGATGTTATTATGCAAGGAGAAGCCTCAGTTTTCACACAATATCATAGAGTGAATGGCTCCTATAATCTCGTAAGACCCCATCACTTTTGTTTCACTTCATGCCAACGTATATCATGTTGGAACCTGTTTGTATTTACAGTTGGCCTTAGCTTTATGCAGAGGAGCAACAATGGAGTACAAACTCCGACCGTCCACACAAGCCACCGTAGATGTCGTGTAACACCTACCGTAAGGCCCCCCACCCAAAGTTTGGTCCTTGCCACATTTTTTGTTTGCTTAAATTTACTATTTGTCTTTCTTGTTTTCATATTTTTTTGCCAAAAATTAGCGTCAAACATTTTAGCCCCACTATGGTCTACTTTTGTTCCATGTGCTTAGTTCAATTTCCAAGATATGGAGAGGCTGGGTGTATTGCATCTGAGTTGTTTGATAATAAGAACAAGGCCACACTAGCGATAAGATCCACACATGTATCATAAGGAACTCTGTGCAGTTCAGCTCACTCTTGTATCTACTGTGTATCATAGTTAAATGAACTGGCTATTTTAATACGAGGCACTTGATGGTTCAGTTTGTTGTTCTTAGGCCGCCGAAGCGTTGAAATTATTTGGCTATTCATGAATAATTCAATGTATGATTGCTTGATTCATTGTTTGTCTGAAATTATCTGGCTAGCATATTCGAGGCTCACAATTGATGTGTTTTTATTGGCTGAGTTACTCTTTTTTTGTCTATGATTAAATTAGTGGTAGATTTCGTTGTGTAGTTCTTTGCTAGTTTATATATGAGAAACATAATGGCTTAGTTTTAATATTCGTTTTATTCATGTTCTGCCCATTCTAGTTTGAGCAGTCAGCATCAGGTACTTTGGTTGATTGCTCGCATTGTTATTCAAAATGAACTTGTAGTTTGTTTCCCAAGTCTGTTGTTTAAGTAACTTGTTTTTTCTTGGTCTCAGCCATCTTCAAGTAGAGGAGTCATTTCACAGAGCAGCACATGCTCGCATCGCTCCATGGCGCCAGCTGGTCCACTTATTCAAGAAGAAATAGATGTATGAGCCCCCACTGTTAATTGCTTCCTTATATATTACCGCATTGACACATTTAAAAGTCATGGTGGTGTGATTGCTAGGTAATGTTGTTATAACTTGTTTTGTGTTTGTTTCGGGCTGCAAATGACCCTCTGAATGCCGAACAAAGACCCGCTTCTCCATGTTTAGATTTTGTTTCACACAACAGCAGTGACAATACCTATAGTTCATGGCACACCGCTTCGACTGATCCTCGTTTTTCAGCCAAAAGATTATTTGAGGATGCCATCCAAGATGCCCATGATATTGTTGAGAAAGAAGCCAACAAAACAGATTCAGTAATCACCATAGCATGCAAAGACCTATATGAATTTAAAAACAGGAAAGCCTTAACACAGAACATACTTAATAATCTCATCTGCAGCTCTCATTGGAAGACAGTTGTTACATGTCTCGGGATGCAAGCTCCATAGAGACCTTTTCTGTAACACGAGTTATGGTGTTTTTAGTTGTCTGGACTCTGCTGCCACTTTTATGCTTCATTTTATTACTATCAAGTTTATTGAGGATTGTAATAATCTACTGTAATTTGCAGTTGTAAGTTGTTTGAGGATTGTTGCAAACTGAGCATCTATGAGAATTACTACACACACATGAAAAAACAGTGAAATTGTAAGAGGTACAACACACGATCTACCGGATAAGGGAGAACGTCCATTGTATTACATAGGCACCATAGAAATTGCAAATAAAGAGCAGACCTGAAGAGAATACATCAGGAGCAGACCCACACAATTCATCAATCTGATGGATAGCCGTCGTAGTAATCGTAGTGGGTGGTACCATCCTCGCCATATGACGGCACCATCTACAGCTCAGAATGCTCGGCGATTCTGCAATACTCCGCCAGCAATCGATCGAGTTCGAAAGGACGGTCATTCCATAATCCTCCTACTCCATACCCATATACAATGCTTGGCTCCTCTTCCCACACAAGAGCCTCAAAGTTGTAAGATCTAATCACGGATAGATCCGCATAGTATATGCTGCCAGCCTGCATCGTGGGTACCTTGGTGCTGTCGATGCAGATGCACCGATTCTCAGCAACAAAGAGAGCATGACTTCTGATGCCTCTAACCGGCTGAAGGACACGGTTCTAGGTATCAACCCGGTAAACAATCGGCCTGCCGCCATAGACCGGTCCACTCACAACGAACAACAACTCCCCGTTGGACTTGACGAGGTAAAAACGATTCTCTAGGAACTGGCAGCTCGGAACAGGGCCTGCAACGGTGGGATGCATCTCCAGGGTTCGTACGGAGTGCTGCAGCTACACATCTCCATGAGCAGCATCACACATAGTCGAGAGGACAGACCCGTATCTATCTATGAGAAAAACATCACCGGCGCAAGAGGTCATGCTCTGGAGTTCCGCGAAGTCATATGGCGAGTACCACCCATCACCAAAGACCGGGCAACTCCCTTCCTCCGTGCTCTCTCCGCCCACTGAATGGTGGTGTTCTGATTGTTTGATGTAAACACCATCAACGACGGGAACATTGTCACAGTGACAGAAGCCACCCGCTCGGTAAGTATCTCCACCGTCAAGCACTTGATAGCACCCGAGAAGGGGTTGTACAACCGGGTCTTATACGGCTGCACCCTTTGTCCAAGCACAAGGAGGCCACCGGTTGTGCTACCGACATAAAAGTACCTTCCAGAGATAGAGGGAGGAGAAACAGAGATTCAGTCAAGGTAAACAGACTGAAATTCAATCAAGGTAAACAATGGAGCAAAACCCTGGGCAACAAGTGGATGAAGAAATAGAACTTGAAAAACAGATAGTATAGGATGTGAATGCAAAAAATGGATCGCATATATACAGATGAATATAAAGAAAGCACATGTGAATAACCCGACTAATCTTTTTCTCAAGGTGGCGGCCAGTTCTCACGTTCAACAATGTGATGGCGGTGTCTTCTACCCAATACTCCTCCGAAAACTGGTGCTCTAGAACAATTCAGATGGCTAGCATAAAGCGCTCCTCCGTGAAGCCACGCCAGGCGCTGCAGACTGCCCGAAAGGCGACGTAGTAGTCGAAGTCGTCCGTCGAAAGGAAGATGTCACCTATCTTCTGGATGAGTCCCTCAGGGAGACCAGCCCATGGAAAGTCCTCCTGCTTCTTGCCGGCCATGGATGATGATGTTCGTGTGGTCTCGGTCCCACCGACTAGCACAGGAAGCGGTTTTAGAGACACACATTTAAACAAAGGCCTGGGAAAGCCAAGCGAATCGTGTGGAAACGAGACGACGACATGCACACAGCAACCGCAAGCGTGTTTCTTCAAACTGGCACGGGCACGAGCAAGCGCACGCGCACTAATTACGGTACAACGGTCGTGTGCACACCAGCTTTACGACTCCTGGGAGCACGCGAGTGTGTAGGTGTAGGATGATACTACTATTGTATTTCATTATCCCAAAATCTAGGAAGAAAACTTGCGCTCCCTGGTCCTCAGGGCACACGTAAATGCATGGCATTTTCCATTTTTAGCATGGTATTTTTATTTTTCAATTTCGCTTTTTGGCTGTGCCCTTGGATGCTCACCATGTGGCCGAATGGGGTGTATGCTCCTTGGAGCTAAAAACCTCATGTTCTCTCAATAGCACGGTTGTTAATTATTGAGGTATATATGTTTTTAGTCCCACAACTTGCATCGTGGGAGCGTTTTAGTCCCACATCTTGCAATGTCAGCAACACTAGCCCCCCAACTTGTAACCAGGAATATTTTAGTCCAATTCAATAAAATTTCTATGATTTTGTCCGAATTCGTCGTAACTAATTCTGGAAGTGACATGTGGCATCATAATTTTTGCAAAATGGCCCCTGTGTATTTTATGCCGGCCAGTTGTGACCTTGGTATGACTTGACATTAGGAATTGAATAAGAAAAAACAAGAAAAACTACCAATGCATTGTAGGGTATCGAACTGATTACCTGCGCTACTTAAGAAATCAACCTTGCCACTACAACATGCACACAGAAGTGATTAACTGAAGAGCGCTCTGGCTGATGTGTTCTTTATTTTGGATATTCAAAAATATGTGTTTTGGGGTACAATAACAACTCAACTTTATTCCTTTTCATTTTTGTGAATAAGAAAAAACTCAAGTTTATTCTAGACACTGCAGCTAGCTACTAGGTTAACGATAAAGCTATACAATTGATATTATGGACCGTGCCAACATAGACGTGAGTATTTTTTGCGTTCGTATGTGCTTTTTTATTGTATAAATAATTACTTCCCCCAAGTACTCCTCGTATGGCATAATTACGTCCTCTTAAGTACTCCTCGTCTCACATGAGTAGTCGTGGGCATCTACCGGCATAGTGGCTTGTGGGTGTGTATGTGTGTCATTGTACAAAAGGGTTAAGTTCGAATTCATTCTCCTCTTAGAGATTTAACTATTTTATTTGTATGTCTACTAATAGGTGTCCCACTTATCAGTCTGCATAGGGTCACAAATGACATAAAAATATAGAGGGGTCATTTTTAAAATATCAACGTCATTTGTGGACAAATTAAGTCAAACTCACTGAAATTCCATTAAATTGGACTAAAATGCTCTCGAGATATAAGTTGAGGGGCTAGTATTGCTCATTTTTCAATATGTGGGACGAAAACGGTCTCACGGTGCAAGATGTGGGACTAAAGGTGTATATACCTCTTAATTATTTTACAGCCTCAATTGCTAGGCCAGAGGACCAATTAATGCTCCTAGTTTTGCTCAATTACTCCTCTAGTTGACCATAAAATATGAACCACCATGTCATGTAATGCTCCTGGCCGATCATGTTGTCAAAACGGGAGTTAATCCATTAGCTTGCATGTTTTCAATTAGATGCGGTGGCCACGAGCATTTTCTAGATTTTAGGATTACTACTGCATGCAATAACTAGCAACAAAGCGAGTAGGTGAAGTTAATTCTCCGAACTAGTACTACTACGTCCTAATAATACCGAACACAGGGAGTACCTCAAGTGTGGTTATATGGATGATCAGTTGATGTGACTTTCAGCCATGAATTCCTGACCATATAGCCGTATGTTCTACCACTTTTTTACTACTGCTACTAGTAGTACATGGATGCTAGCAAAATTCAAAATCTCAATCGAGCGGCAAAATCACACACACCGACTTCGAAGCATTTCCTGCCTAACCATTTCAAAAACTTTGAGCCAAAATCTCACACCTAGGGAGTACCATTTTTATATTATTATTATTATTATTATCAGATGGGCGCTTGTCAAATTCAAAATCTTAATTGAGCAGCAAAACCGCACACCGACTTTGAAGCATTTCCCGCCCCTCCGTTTTAAAAACTTTGAGGAAAAATCTCCCACCGAGGCTGTACCATTTTTGTATTATTATCAGATGGGCGCTTGTCAAATTCAAAATCTCAATCGAGCGGCTAAACCATACACTGACTTTGAAGCATTTCCCACCCCTCAGTTTCAAAAACTTTGAGGCAAAATATCCCACCGGGGCAGTACTATTTTTATATTATTATTAGATGGACGGTCTCCAAATTCAATATATCAATCAAGCGGCAAAATCACACACCGATCTTAAAGCATTTCCCGTCCCTCAGTTTCAAAAACTTTTGACTTCAAAATTCCGATTCTACCCATTGTTCTGACGCCCTATGGGCAAGCTAAAGTCGGTAGCTTGGGGGCACGATCGTAATTTATATTTCTGTTCACCTCCTTAGTCCGGATTCGCCCAAATTTTCCCGCTGGTCCTTCCAAAAATCCCAGCCCCCTCTCTCCCACGCCCTCACCTCGACGATGACGCGGCGCACCGGCCGGCGGAAATTCCAGGGCGGCCGGACCCGCTTGAGCGGCGGTCTCATGCACCACCGTGGAGCCGCTTCACCGATGCTCACCCATCGGATCTGGTTCACCGGGTCTCTCTACCATTGCACCGGAGCTGCGGTGTCGTTCACCATGCCGATGGCGTCATCGACCGCCCAAGCTCTAATTCCCAGCCGCCGAAAGCTACCCAACCATATCGGATCCGCTTCACTGGACGTGATCTATTTCCGAGAGTTCCATGTCCACCGCTCTAGACCAGCTGCTCGGTTGTCGCCATTCACTGCACTGGATCTGCCTCAGCGACGCTCTCGTCCACCATGCTCAAGCCGACATCGACTGCCCAAGATCTGCTTCCCCGACGCCAACAGCCACCGCAACCGCAGCACCCTCGGTGACCTGGACGTCACCCGCACAGTACCGACGATGCTTAGACGCCTCTCCGACCAAGGTTAACCAAATCTGCAACACGTTTTTGTGTTGTCAGCAGTATAGCAGGTTCAAGCCTATCGCAGTGAAATGCACTTTTGTCATTGTGCTCGTACATACAAGTCAGTGGGCATGCATGTTCTTTGTGCTAGTACATACAAGGTCATTAGACATGTTGGTTTGCATGCGCTGCTCTACAAATTTCAAGTCATGGACATGTCTGCTATTTTGTCATACACATGTTCTTAGCTACTCCATACAACAGTAATTGCCTACTACCGTGTAATTCTTGCAAAATATGAAGTCAGCGAAATATATTAGTGTGGATTCCCTGCTCTACAGTTGCTGAATCTATCTGTTTCGTCCTGAGATCAGTTCCTGCTATTATTTCCTCCTTGGCATCGTTCTTCTATCCTGTAGTAGCCATTTAAACTCTTCGTACTAATTCGATTATAATTTTGTTGTTGCCATCTGCTTCTCCAAATGCTGCATCACTAACTATTTCCTTTTTCTTGCATATAGCTCAAAATGGAACAATGAACATGTTGGTTTGCATAGCCTATTCTACAGGTTCACAAGGGATGCCATTAATTCCTTATCAGGTGCTTGTTCGTCCTGACAACAGCATAACTATCCTCTACTATGTAGTTCACTCGTCGTTTGCATTCCTTCTCTAGACGTTCTCTTATGATGCCAGTATAATTTCTATGTAGTTGATTCTTAGCTATGATAGCAACTACATGCCATTATATAGCTCACCGCAAATTCTAAGTCACCCAACGACTAAACTTGTAGATCTGAACAAAGAGTTAATGGATTTTCCAAAATAAAACTGAACGCGGGCCGGATCTAAAGAGAACATGGTCCGTACTACACAAATCATGCCCACCCGGGCGGGTCACGCTCGGAGACAGGTTTAAAGCGCTGGCTGGTGGGACCTACCGGTCATAGACCCTGAAGAGGCAAACCTATATAGAAGCACGATGGTCATCCAATTAGATCGCCATCAACGGCACTCGGGCGTTGTCCTCCTCCCACGGATCTCGGTGGAGAAGAAACCCTAGAGCGAGCAAACTGGGGCCAGGGGCTCACCTTGGAGGCTTGTCAATGACTGGGAGCAATGGTGTAGGCGACGATGATCCGAATGAGGGGCAGCGACGTCGAGTTTGGTCATCGGAAGGTGTCGCATGCATCTACACCGGTGGAAGAGCTCCAGATCTCGTCAGAGCAGGCTCGTGGATGCATGCATGTCAACGGAGAGGCCAAGTGGTGCACAGAGAAGTTCACGGGGGTCATAGGGTGAGCTTTGTGAGGCTGGAGATGCTCTTAGAGGTGGAGGCAAAGGAGATGGTCCTTCTCGGACTCGATATGGCGATGGCGGTTCCCTGGGGTCCTGTGGCAAATAGATGACAGAGTAGGGTAGCTCAGAGGGAGGGGAGTCGAACAAAAAGAGAAAGGGAGGCTAGGGGATATTCTAGGTCGTTCATCTACTCCACCTTGCGAAGGAGACCGAGATGAAAACTTATCCTTCTCCATGGCAATGGAGAGCTGGAGAGCCAGATCTGGATCTTGGTGCGAGTTTGATAGAGTGGAGGGAGTGAAATAAGGGCGGAGGGGGATGCTGGGTTGTCCCTGGCCCTTTTAAAGACTAGGGAGATCCTCATGGTGAACCATGTCCATATTAGGGGAAGGGAGGGAGGTGCTAACCATGGATTGGATGGGAAGGGCAAAGGATGGTCGTGCTGGGGGCCTGAGTACCTCTAGGAGACAAAGAGGGAAGGGTTGTTCTAGCAGCATTAAAGAGATCTTTCCTTGATATGCTTGGCTCCCCTTCTTTCCTTGCTTCCAAGCATTAGAAGACAAGGGCTTGGGTTTTTTTACAACGGTTCTTCTTTAACTCATGACCATAGGGAGTTCTGGTGCTAAGTAGAGTTGCTTGGCAAGATTTGAAGAGGTTCGTAGAAGGTTTGATAAAGGTTTTTGAATGATGCTAAGTTTTTCCTAGAAGGAAGATCAGGTATCACATTCAAAATCTTGAATATGAAAATATGATTTAAAGGTTATGGTAGATGGGTATAGTCAAGGTAAACCCTAGGGAATTGTTTTGGATTTTTCTGAGATTTTTAGATCCTCTTGTTAACAATTATTCAAAAACTGTTGAATCTATTTTATTGAGTTTATTTGAGATTTTTGAATTGGACAACGTGATTTTTTGGTAGGAGATGGGCCCAATTATGATTTCACACCTTGGGGATTTTCCAAATATTTATTGTGGCATAAGAGTATTTAAAATAATTATTTTCCCTTTCTGCCAATTAAAAAAATAAGCAAAAAGAATTATGAAAACTTTGAAAAAATATTTATTTTTGAAGTGGGAGGATAGGGTATGATATATAGGCTTAAAGCGTGCCTAAATTTGGAAAAGTGATTTGGATAAAAACAAACTTTTCTTTAAAGAGGGAGTTTTGAAGTTTTTGCCAAATAAAAGAATTTAATAGTTTTTGGGGAAACATAATTATGGAGAACGTTTGATATATTTATCTTCAAGGTATATTATGTCCACATATTTTATCCACCATTTTCAACCTTGGGTTTTTAGAATCCAACTTGATTTTGTTAGAAAACAAGGAAAAGAGGATCTTGGGCACCATTAATTTCCTACTATCATAACCTTGTTTAATTTAGGAGCTCAAAGCTCTCCTTGGGCATGGGATAGCTGGATTCTTATACCAAGTGATGTACACCACCATGGTATAGAGGTTTGAGGTTGATCGTGATTGCTCTCTCCAAGGAGTGATGCCGAACTTTGAATAAAATAAGGGCACCAAAACAGATTATCAAATAACCTCCAAAACCATGTGGGTTTAGGATGCACAAAGCTCCAATTTGAAAAAAGTTATGTATGGGTGAATAGACCTTTATTATTAGAGCACAATCATGCAAAGATTTGGTCAGAAGAAGGTAACATGGATATCTGATCTTCTGCTAAAGTTGGCTAGTTGATAAGATTTGCACAAAAAATTATTTTCTTGCCTGCAAAACCATCAAGAACAACTGGGTTAGAGGATGATCTATCCAAGGGAAAGGGTTGGCCTTGGGAGTATTTAATATTTTTTATAGGATGGTTCAAGTGCATGTGAAAAAAATGCTCAAGGGTTGGGAAAGAGGGAGGTTGATGACAGCTTTAGATTTTTTGACTAGAATTCAAGTGGGATGAATTTGAGAAGATGAAAGTTTCCAACTCATCATAAAGTGGATGAAGTTGATGTGTATATTGAGCAGAAGGGGTCCATGCTTGATATTGGTTCTCCATTGACTTGGAAGATTCTAGAAGGGATTAACTCTTAGTTGATTTAGATAAGGGATTAGATAGTCACTTTAGTGACCAGAGGTTAGATTAAGATTTGGTAATTAGCTTAAGGTTTGGTATTTATTAACTTAGTTGATTCCTAGAGGATGAGCTCCTAGAGTATATCATATTACTTCCTAAGCAAACAAGTCAAGCAGATCAAGGCAATTCAGCTAAGCAAACATACCAATCTTCTATTAAGGTTATCATCAAGCCTAGCTTGAGATAAGGATGGATAGTTTGAAAGGTTTGAGTTTTGCAGAAGGTAAGTGACATGGGCATACCCTACAGGTACTCTTGATCAGCATATAGGGTCCAGCTCAGAAGAAGCCCACGACATTGCTAGGCCAAGTCGAGATTCGGGTGGCTAGGAGACTTCGACTCCTTGTAGAACACGGCAAAGTACAAGATAGAAGTTTAAATGGAAAACCCTAATATGTAACCGACTTGGCCTGCTATCCCGAGACCTATCCTATCTATATAAAGGCTAGGATGGGGCAGCAAGGAGGATATTCACAACCCTAGTTTCCACACCATCGCGAGATCACATCTGTGCACCCCTGTAACTTTTGAATCCTCGATATTTCCAAGAGAAAACAAGCAGGAGTAGGGTCATCTACGAGGCCTGAACCTGGGTAAACCTCGTGTCACCTGTGTGCTTGTTTGCTACCCGATCGAACCCTCCAGTACTCCCTACTTCCTCGAACCTAAGTCCAACAACGATGGGAATTGATGAGTTAACCCCTCGTCAATTGGCGCCGTCTGTGGGAATCGCGAGTGTTGATGTTGCGACTTCCTCGGCCCCATTAACCGCGATCTATGACTCCACAGCAGCGGAGACTCTCCTCCTTTTCGGTGCCCTCGACTTAACCATCCACACACCGGCCACTCGCCCGGAATTCGAGTCCGTGGGCGACGGGATTGGCCTGGTGATTGGGAGCTTACACTTTCAAGTTGGTCAGTTGGGCACACTTCGCCTCCCTGATCAGCCGAAGGTTCCTACGATTGCCCCTGCATCGTGGTTTCCACCGCCGATCGGCACACTGAGCGAGCTCAATGCCTCGACATTAGTCGGGAATACAGATAGCAACAGTAGTTGCGAGTCTAATATGGGTGATCTAGCAACAAAAGATGGATCATATGGCTCCGAATCTGAAAGCTGCGGGAGCAACAACTTCCTAGCCACTACATGTGCGCCATCATCAATAGGGGCGGCAGTGGTAGCGGCACCCGAGGGAACACCGGTACTGTCGGTGGTATCCCAGTCGTGAACGGTGGCCCCTCCAACTGCGCCCCCACCAGCAACGGGCCAGCATGCGGGCCCCTAGCAACGGACCCATCCTAGAAGATAAGCCCCACCTCCCTGCAATCGAACATACCCAAGAGCGACAACTAATCAAGCTCACCAACGCTAAGTGGGCCCGCTGCAGGGAGGCCCTACGGGGCAACCCCCTACCACCAGACTCATCACAACAAATGCCGATGGGTTATCATTGGCTGCTCATGGAGGAGTTCAAGCGCCAGCAATAAGTAATAGCCCAACTCGACGAGCGCAGGAGAGCGGTGGACGAGTCGAGCATCTGACGAGTTGTGCTCTCTTCCATCGGAGGATCCTCCTCTAGAGGCGACGATGATGCAGCCGCCAGAAGATGTTGTCGACTGGCTCACCTTACTGATAGGGAGCGAGAAGAGGCCACTCGAGTCCTCGACTTCTCGTCCATGACGGTGGACACGCGGGGCAACGTGCTCCCAAAAATGCCGCAGGTAGCGGTGACGGTAGCCACCATGTACCTGCCCAACAACTAGTGGCCGGGTGGGAACCCATGATCCTCCATGCACCGATCAACGATCGCTGGCCTAGGAGTACTCGAAGTTGCGCTCACTAAGGATCCAGCGCTGGAGCCGAGGAAAAGCAAGGCTCTAGCCAAGCACTACTCTCCCTCCTCCTCCAGCGACGATGACCATGACTTGTCGCGGCCACACGACTACGACTATGATGCACGTGATGACATCACGCAGAGCAAGGTTGACAAGATGCGTGCGAGGCGCGCCCGCTCGACGGACTCGGAAGATGATGGTACGGAGCTTTGCAGCGTCAGCTGCTTCAGTAGAGCCATATGACACAAGTGAATGCCAAAAGGGTTCAAACTCCCATCAGAGAATCCGAAATTCGACGGCCTCCAAGACCCGAAGATCTGGCTAGAGGATCATATCTCTTCGGTCAGGTTGCATGGCGGAACCACGAGCATGGCTATGCAATGCCTCTAGCTATAGCTGCAGGGCGCCGCTCGTGCATTGCTAAACAACCTCCGATGCAGGTCGATCCACAGCTGAGATGAGATGGTCTACAGCTTCGTGTGAAACTTCAAGGGCACTTCCAGAAGTCCTGCATCAGTTGAGGGGCTGCTACATAAAGACCAACGAGTTGTTGCGCTCATACATTTAGAGGTGGTCCATCATCAAAAATTCTGCAGAGGACATCTCCGAGGATCTCGCAATCAACGCATTCAATAGCAGCGTACGCCGCAGAGAGCTCAGGGAGGAGCTAGGTCATTCGAATCCCAAAACAATCGACCACCTGATGGAGATCACGAACAGGTGGGCCGATGGAGAGGACTCGATGAAAAACACCCGTGCCCACTCATACAATGATGACGACCTCGGTCGTAGACACGATTGTTGAGGAAAATATCGGATGCGTGGTTACGAGGACCGCTAGGAAGTCGACATGGTCACGGCTGGCTACACATATAAATGCGATGACGGAAACCGCAATAGCAGATGTCGTAGCGGTGGATATCGCGACAGCAGGAAAACCATGCAAGTATGGCAACGCCGTACTCGCGATGAAGCACCTGGAACATCTATCTAGGACAAACTGTTCAGACCTTACAACGTATATTTCTACATTGACAAACACGAGGGCAATAAAAAATCCAGTCACCTCCTGAAGGATTGCCGTGAGTTCCTCAAGCTCCACGAAGGCCAAGCCTAGATGAATCACGACGCGATAAACCAGGGCTACAGAGCTTCCCTAGGTGTCGTGGCTCATGGAGCGCCACCCCCACCAGTGGCCACATGATATGTCCATTTTGCATCACTATTCTATATCATAATTTACTATTATTCATTGATATATATTTCATATTAAGAGATGATACTTATGTTATTTCATCTGGTTTTTGCATGGTTGATGACTTTTGGAGCATGGACCACTGCAGTCAGGATTGTGATGGAAAAGGTGTTGTTTGGAGGCGAAATTCGCGAAGATCAGAAATCCGGGGAAATAAATGGAAAATCCTATTTGTCCAAAAGACGAAGGTTGCCAGAAGGGGGAGTGGAGATGGGCCACATGGGGCCCACACCACCCCTTGCACAGGCCAACCTAGGCCGCGCCAGAAGGTGGTGTGGCCACCCTGGCCCACTCTCGGCTCTCCCTTTTGGCGTATATTATCCCCTCGAAAACCTAATACCTGGGGAGGGACACAGAAAGATTCCGCCGCCTCTGCGGGGCGGAAAACTAAAGAGAGAGAAAGATCTCTCAGGTAGACAGAATTCTGCCAGGGGAATTCCTTCCAGGAGAGGGGAGATCGTCGCCATCAACACCACCATCAAGCTGGACTTCATCGGGATCATCATCATCATCATCACCATCATCTCCACCATCACCATCATCACCACTCCATACCGCTGTAACAATTGGGTTGAATCTTGCATAGTTCTTAGGGGAAAGTTTCCCGGTGTTGATTACTCCTTGTAGTTGAGGCTATTGAGTGAACCATTGAATTATTGTTATGTTCAAATTGTTACTTATCATTATATCATCTCTGATCTTGATCCATATGATGTCTTGTGAGTAGTTCGTTTAGTTCTTGAGGACATGTGAGAAGTCATGTTTTTAGTAGTGTAATGGTGTTGAGAAAGATTCAATGGTTTGTTATTTAAGTTGTGGTGTTATTCTTCTAGTGGTGTCATGTGAATGTCGAATACATGACACTTCACCTTTATGGGCCTAGGGGAATGCATTGTGTATTTGGCTACTAATCGTAGGGGTTGCCGGAGTGATAGAAACCTAAACCCCCATTAGGAAAACTTTGCACAAGGGATGTCAGGGTCTTAGAGTTTAAAGTTGTGGTTAGGTTTCTATCTTAATTACTTTCTTGTACTTGTGGATGCTTGCAAAGGGTATAATCACAAGTATGTATTTGTCCTAGGAAGGTCGGTACGTTAGCACAGGTTCAACCACACAACACTTGTCAAACAAAAGAAGATTAATCAACTATATGAAGCGAAAGCACTTGACGATATTCCCATGTGTCCTAGAGAACGTGTGGTCATCTTAAGTAATACAATCGGCTTGTCCTTTGCTAAATAAAGGATTGGGACACTTGCTGCATTTATTATTATTGTCTTTTATTTACTCGTACGTTATTTATCAGCATTATCAAAAAAACCTACAAATCCGTTTGGTAAGTATTTACAGAGAATTCCTGCTCCAAGCCACTCGTCAACACCTTCTGCTCCTCGTTGGGTTCGACACTCTTACTTATCAAATATACTGAGATACACCCCTATACTTGTGGGTCATCAAGACTATTTTCTGGCGCCGTTGCCGGGGAGTGAAGCGCTATTGGAGAGTGGAACTAGTAAAGGAAACTTCTACTGTGAGTATTGTTTACTTCTGTTAGTTACTTTATTTTCAATATGGACAATTCACTTAGTTTCTTATTTCGTAATGCTACTACCACTTCTAAGGTAGTAGATGAACCACCACCTACTGAGAATGATACTTTTAAAATACCTAAAAGAATTATTGATCATGTTATGGATAACTATTATGTTGGAGATGGAACTTTCCATCCTGGTGATCATTTGCTCTTTATACACGAATTATGCAGGTTGTTCAAGTGTGCATGTATTACAACAGATCAAGTCAAGAAGATGTTATTCTCATTATCACTGAAAGGAAGAGCCAAGGAATGGTATAAGCTGTTGAAGAATGGTCAAACTCTTGAATGGGAGGAAGTAGTACCTCTCTTTTATTCAAAATTTTATCCTCCTAGCGAGATTCATAAAGACCGGAATCAAATATACAACTTTTGGCCTCTTGATGGAGAGAGTACAGCTCAAGCTTGTGGGAGATTGAAGTTACTAATGCTCAAATGTCCTATTCATGAGCTCCCCAACAATAATATTATTAATAACTTTTATGCAAGGCTTTCTCTTCATGATAATGATTTATATGATGCTTCTTGTGCTGGATCATTTACATGCATGGAAGAAGAAGCTAAATGGGATCTTCTAGCCGTATTCAAGACAATGGTGAAGCATGGGAGAATGACAAAGGAAGAAAGTCAGGTATAAATTATGATTATGAATGCATTGAATCTTTTATGGGAACTGATGACTTTCAAAATATTAAAAATGTGTATGGTCTAGACTCTCAAGCTATTGCAACTTATTTTAAGGCTTTTGCTTCCTATATTAAAATTCCTAAAATGAAATGGAATAAGTATCATGAGCCATATAAAGATATTGCGAATTGTGCTCCTGCAAGAAATACTGAAGTTTATACTGCTAATCATGTTTTACCTGGACCTTACATTGAGAAAATGCCTTTCCCAGTTAAGATAAAGGAACATTCTATGATAGCTAGCAGGGTTAAAAGTACAAATAAAGTTGTTGAACCTGATGAACAAGTGGATGTTGAACCTTAGTAGCAAATGTGAAATATTTTATCACTAAATATGTAGAAGATGGACACACTATCCTCTTTAAGGATATCCCTAATATTGTTTCTCAAAGCAGTGTTATGAGAGCTAGTATCCCTGTGTTTTCTGTTAGGATAAGTGATCATTGCTACAATTGTTCAAGTGATAGTTATATCGTTAAATTTATGCATGATACTGAAAGTTATTATGAGAGAGGGAGAAGTGTTCTTATACATCTCAATAATATTAAGTTTCCTCGCTTTATGCTGAAAATCTTTATGTTGCACTTGTTTTGCCTTCCTATGCTAGCAGTCCCTAGTTTCAACAACTTGTTTGCTTACAAAATTCCGTTGCATAGGAAGTGGGTTAGACTTAAACATGTGTATTTTTACTTCTTGATGCTCTCCTTTACTTCAATTCATATTATTATGTGAGCATCCTCGAAATTATCATGCCCATCTTAATGGCTATAAAGAAAGAGCTTTTTGGGAGACAACCCAATATATTTCTTTTGCTTTCAGTTTTTGTTTATTTGAGTCTTGGAAGTTATTATTTTGGTAATAACCTCTTCTTATCCTTTTTGTTTGGTTTTTGTGTCAAGATCAACCTCTAATGAGAGAGAAGTAAGATTTGGGAAAGTTGCTATACCAAAACAAATTTTTGTGCTTCGCTGTAAAAATTCGTGAAAAATCTCTGTATGTCGGATTAAGCTGTAATTTTTTGCGCTTCTGCCCCAGTTTATTATTTAACTTTCATTATTTTTGCACTTTTTGATTTGAGCAACAGAAGATTTTCTAAAAAATTGATCTTTACCTGCTGGTCTGTTTTGACAGATTTTTGCCACTCTTGCATTTGCTTCTTATATCGATTTCCTTTTTGAATTCCTTTTGGGATTTCAGAAGGAGTTGCTACAATACCTTATGTTTTGATGGATTTCAGTTGAAATTGGACTTAAAAGGTTTATTACCGCGCTTACACTAATGTTGCTAATGAGAATTGTGTAAAGTTTTGTGTGAAAGAAATTTCCAGGTTATTGGAGAAAATGGTGTAATAAGATAGTGAAAGGTTTCATGACACGAGAAATATGCATATGAAGATGAAGATATTGATGTTATTCAAGCAGTGACTCCGGAAGAATCTACTAAATGCCAACTTCAGAGACCTAGAGAGTCTGTTTTCGAATAGGTAACAGATCTGGTAAGGAAAAGACCGCGAAAAATCTGTCCAGTTATATTTTTGCAGTTTTTATCCAACAAGGAAAGCAACGAAGCGAAAGAGGGATGTAAACGGAGCCAGGGTGGCTCACACCACCCCCTGGAGCGAGCCCCCCTGGCCTCGCCAGCAGGTGGTGTGGCCAACTCAGACTCCGTCTCCGACCCGTTTTCTCCCTGTACCTTCATTTTGTTGTAAAACTTCGTAATATATAAACCCCCGGATCCCCCGAGGTTCGTCTATCGTGTTCTCGTCATGTTTTCGTTTCGATCTGTTTTTGCCAGGAACTATTCTTAAAGTTTAGAAGCACAATGGTCTCCGCAAAGGATAAAGTAAAGGAGCCTGTGGAGGAGGATCCCCAAGACCATGGGCAGGAGAAGGAGATCAAGAGTAAAGATGAAGAGGAGTCAAAGAAAAGTCAGCATCCGCACACTGGCACCACCATTGCAAGCATTGGAGTGGTGGAAAACCCTGCCAGGATCAAAAGGACTGCACGGATGTCAACTAGAGGGAAGCCTCCGCGTCACTGTTTGGCTCCACAGTCACCTTCTCCATGCAACAAAAATCCCTTCCATATCCTTATCCATGAGCATAAATTCCAGAATATGCCCAAGGATAAACTACCCTCCAATTGGGATAGGCCTCATTCTAACCATGCAGGAAAAGAAGACTTCAAGGAGGAAGAGTGGGGAAAGAATCGTACAAGCTGGGAATCACAACCCAACATGATCATGAACCACATTGAGCAAAACTCGGAGTTGATCCGTACTCTCACCTTCGAGATTGAGGACTTGAGGAAATTGATTGAAAGGCTCATCGAGAGAATACCATGACCACCGAACGAGTAACTCGTCATCAGGTTTTGGCATCCCCTTGGTTTGTTCCAAGCTTGGGGGAGTGTCGTGGTATCACATCACTATCTTCTATCTTTTTACCTTTTTAAGTAGAGTCATATCATGAATAGAGAAGTTATCATGTAGGATGGTTTGCATTATGAATGGGCCCCCCCTCTCGTTAGATATCTATGTATCCCTTGGTGTGAGTTGCCGTTATGGATTATTAATGAGAAGTTCTATCATTTACTCTTTTGCATATCTTATATTAGTTTTCAATTCATGTTATATGATTGATCTTGTTATTAGTATTGGTATCACTTTGGGATCATTGAGTAGATTTAGTTGGTTTTGGCAAACTTGGCTCGGTCAGTAGTAACACTATTTTGAGAATTGAATGAACAGCTAAAAGTACTATAGAGAAATATAACTTCATCATCATCTTTATTGTGTTGCTCATAAGCCTAGTATTCTCTAGTTAAGATATTTTGTGCTTCCAAAGAAGATTGCATGTTTGTTTTTATCAATTGTATGCTTGTTTGTTTTCTTCAAATCTTATGCTTGCCACCCAGCCTTGCTAGCCAAAAACCTGTACTGAGAGGGAATGCTTCTCGTGCATCCAATCCTTAAACCAAAACCTATACCATTTGTGTCCACCATACCTACCTATTAGCACTATTGCTATTCCAAATAAATTCATGTTTTTATCTACCTTCCGAATTAAACTTGTTATGTGAAAATTAGTGATTAAAGCTCTCACAAACTTGATGGCACACTTTACTTTTCTTGCACTCAATAAACTTGAACCATTGCGTCCATCTTTGTTGCGTATATGCTTACACTTATAAGTTGAAGTTGGCAGAACCATGTATCATGGGGAATGCTTTCAACATTGCACTTATTATTCCGTTGATATCATGATTCTTTTGCTTATGGATCCCGGCAGTGTGAAATAAAAGAGGAACTTGTAAGATCATGGAGTTTGTATGTGTGTTAGAGAAACGCCTGGGCTGCTAGCCTAAGCCATGCATAATCATGGTGGAAACTTGCAGCATAACCATAATGAGCACTCTATGAAGCATCCTCAATAAAAGCTATGCAAATATCAAATAAAAAGATCGCTGAGATGCTCATTGTATCCTTGCCTTGTCATTTTGATTATGGGATAGCTCATGTATCATGTGCAAGGGGTACCCCATTGGTGGTTCTCTATGATACATATGTATTTACAATGACAAGAGCTTACTTGTGACTGAAGTTGAGTAGCATGAGGTTCGGTACTCGTAAGTAAGGGGCATGATATTTCAACTTAT
The DNA here is from genome assembly GCA_910589775.1 of Avena eriantha. Lineage (NCBI taxonomy): Eukaryota > Viridiplantae > Streptophyta > Magnoliopsida > Poales > Poaceae > Avena > Avena eriantha. The sequence continues at coordinate 65,639,819 of OU342746.1, read as the reverse complement.
AACTTGTCAAGCATATCCTCTTAGTTGTGTCACTTTAACCTTAATCACCTCAAGATGCTTATGATAGGGGCAATGAGAGCTGAAAGCTAATAAGTATCATAATTTTTGGAAGCTCTTTATGAAACTTGAAATCCCTGCTTCCCTCTGCGAAGGTCCTATCTTTTACTTTGTAGTTGAGTCAGTAAACCTATTCCCTTCTACCTCAGCAAGTACTTTGAGTTGTTGTGTTTCATTCATTCATATGATGATATATTCAATCATGTTTCTTATGTTCCTTGTTTTGCACATTGCTCTTATCTTAGTGAATACTACTTTGAAACCGATCATTGAAAACCCCTTTATGATTGAACTCCTACAAAATTGTCAACTATTCTTTGACCAAGAGCTAAGTTTGCCATTACCAATTGTTAGTTACTTTATGTATCTTTACTTGTGTTTCCTTTACTTATTGCAAGTTAATTTATACAATGGTGAGTTGTCTTGTATTATGATTTGTGTATTGAGGAACGTGATGCTTTTTGTCCGTATTCTTTTATCGACTCTTCACTCCATAAACCTGAAGTCATGTTTATTGAGCTCAGTTTTTGCTTGGGGACAAGCGAAGTCTAAGCTTTGGGGGAGTTCATACGTCCATTTTGCATCACTATTCTATATCATAATTTATTGTTATTCATTAATATATTTCATATTAAGAGATGATACTTATGTTATTTCATCTGGTTTTTACATGGTTGATGACTTTTGGAGCATGGACCGCTCCAGTCACGATTCTGATGGAAAGGGTGTTGTTTGGAGGCGAAATTCGCGAAGATCAGAAAATCTGGGAAAATACAAGGAAGATCCTTTTTTCTAGCAGACAAAGGTTGCCAAAGGGGGAGTGGACATGGGCCACAGGGGGCCCACACCACTCCCTGGCACGGGCCACCCTAGGCTGTGCCAGTAGGGGGTGGCCCACTCTCGGCTCTCCCCTTTGGCGTATATTATCCCCTCGAAAACTTAATACCTGGGGAGCGACCACAGAAAGATTCCACCGCCTCTGCGGGGCAGAAAACTACAGAGGGAGAAAGATCTCTCCGGTAGATAGAATTCTGCCGGGTTAATTCCTTCCCGGAGAGGGGAGATCGTCGCCATCAACACCACCATCAAGCTGGACTTCATCATGATCATCATCATCATCATCACTACCATCATCTCCACCAGCACCATCATCACCACTCCATACCGATGTAACAATTGGGTTGAATCTTGCATAGTTCTTAGGGGAAACTTTCCCGGTGTTGATTACTCTTTGTAGTTGATGCTATTGAGTGAACCATTGAATTATTGTTATGTTCAGATTTTTGCTTATCATTATATCATCTCTGATATTGATCCATGTGATGTATTGTGAGTAGTTCGTTTAGTTCTTAAGGACATGTGAGAAGTCATGTTGTTAGTAGGGGAATTGTGTTGCGAAAGATTCAATGGTTTGTTATTTAAGTTGTGGTGTTATTCTTCTAGTGGTGTCATGTGAACATCGACTACATGACACTTCACCTTTATGGTCCTAGGGGAATGCATTGTATATTTGGCTATTAATCGTAGGGGTTGCCGGAGTGGTAGAAACCTGAACCCACGTTAGGAAACCTTTGCACAAAGGGCGTCAGGGTCTTAGAGTTTAATGCTATGGTTAGGTTTCTATCTTAATTACTTTCTTGTACTTACGGATGCTTGCAAGGGGTATAATCACAAGTATTTATTAGTACTAGGAAGGTCGGTACATTAGCACAGGTTCACGCACACAACACTTGTCAAACTAAAGAAGATTAATCAACTATATGAAGCGAAAGCACTTGACGATATTCCCATGTGTCCTCGAGAACGTTTGGTCATCTTAATTAATACAACCGTCTTGTCCTTTGCTAAAGAAAGGATTGGGCAACTTGCTGCATTTATTATTATTGTCTTTTATTTACTCATACGTTATTTATCTGCATTATCAAAAAACCATGAAAATCTATTTGCTAAGTATTTATAGAGAATTCCTGCTCCAAGCCACTCGTCAACACCTTCTGCTCCTCGGTGGGTTCGACACTCTTACTTATCGAAAATACTGCGACACACCCCCCATACTTGTGGGTCATCACCGCGCCAGTTAAGAACAACGGAGGCGTGTAGTACCCGCGAGCGCTGGGAAATATGGGAATGATCCAAAAAGGACATCCATCAAAGCGGGTGTAAAATTCAATCACTCACCAAGTCAATCTGGCAATCAACTCTCCACCCTCCACCACCGAGTACCTCAGTGGGTGCGAGTCCTGCACTACCTTCGACAAACACGATCATCCGCGTCAAGTACCTCACCCAGGTCACTCTCCCCAGGTGCTTGAGGCACAAATTGGAGGCTTCGAGATGAGTCGCGTCTTCATGGACGGTGGTAGCGCCATCAACTTGATGTTTGCCAGCACCTTGTGTGCCATGTGGATCCCGTCCTCCTGCCTAGAAGCCTCTGACACAATGTTCCACGGCATCGTCCCAGGGAAAGGTGTATACCCCTTGGGCAAGATTAACTTGGATGTAATCTTCGGCACGCCAGCTAACTTCAGACGAGAACGCCTGGAATTCAAAGTTGTCGACTAGCCCTTGCAGTACTATTGCATCCTCAGATATGTCATGTTCGCGAGGTTCATGGTGGAGCCACATTACGCCTACCTGCAGATTAAACTGCTAGGACCGAACGACATCATCACCATCAGCGGAAACTTCGCCAAGTCAGACAGCTGCGGCAGGGAATTCAACAGAATCTCGCAATCCTTCAGAATGCAGGAGGAGCTGGCAAGGCCGAAGGAGTCGACATACGAAATTCTTCCTCCTCCTAGTAAGCCAAACGCACCTGATCAATCCTTCGACTCGCCAGTGCACACCAAGGCGGTCCAGGTCCATCCAACGGACCCAACCAAGACGACCCTCATCGCCAACAACTTGAGTCCCGCATAGGAACTCGTGCTTGTCGAATTCTCTGTGAGCGCTGGGAAATCTTCGCCTGGTGTCCAGCGGACATGCCAGGGGTTCCGAGGGAATTCGCCGAGCAATCACACAACGTAAATCCTGAAGCAATACCAGTGAAGCAGACGATACAACGACTGTCAGAGCGCAGGGCAAAAGCGGTCGGTATGGAAGTCAACAGACTCCTCGACGCTAACTTCATACGAGAGATCAAGGAAAGCACCTGCGTAGCAAACCCCGTACTTGTTCCTAAAAAGGACACGGATATCCTACGGATGTGTGTGGACTTCATTTCCTTGAATAAACATTGCCCAAAGGATCACTTCCCATTGCCATGGATCGACTAGATAATTGATTCAACCGCGGGATGCGAGCGCCTCTACTTTCTCGACGCCTACTCAGGCTACCACCAGATTCGAATGAAGGAGGAGGACTAGGAGAAGATGGCCTTCATCACGCCCTTCGGCGTCTTCTGCTACACAACAATGCCCTTCGGGCTGAAGAACACAGGGGCCACCTACCAGCGGTGTATGCAGGCCTACCTCAAGAGCTAGCTTGGATGCAATATTTAGGTCTACGTCGACGACATCGTCGTCAAAACCAAGAAAGAGGCCTCACCACTCGATGATCTACGAGAGACCTTTGATAATCTCGACCGCTACCGGATCAAGCTAAACCCGGATAAATGTGCCTTCGGTGTACCATCTGGACAATTGCTTGGATACCTCATCTCCACGAGGGGAATCGAGGCTAACCAGAAGAAAATAAAGGCGATACTGTCCATGGAGAAACCAAAGAACATCAAAGGCATCCAGCAGCTGGTTGGGCGAATCGCGGCACTCAGCCGATTCATCAGTCGAATGGGCAAGAAGGCACTGTCGTTCTACCAACACCTTCGCAAAGCTGAAAAGTTCGAGTGAATAGAAGACGCATAAGAAGCATTCGAAGACCCCAAGCGTCTACTATCCACTTCGCATGTGTTGGTAACAGCTAGAGAAAAGGAGCCCCTATTGCTATACATCTCTGTCACCAACTAGATGGTTAGTACCATGCTCGTAGTGGAACGAGCCGAAGAAAACAAAGTCCACGGAGTGCAATGCCTAGTCTACTACCTCAGCGAGGTGCTCACGCCAACAAAATAGCGGTACCCTGATGACCCACAAGTATAGGGGGTGTATCGTAGTATTTAAGATAAGTAAGAGTGTCGAACCCAACGAGGAGCAGAAGGTGCTGGCTAGTGGTATGGATCAGGAATTCTCTACAAATACATAGCAAACGGATTTTTAGGGGTTTTGATATAGCAAGTAAACAAAGTACGAGTAAATAAAAGATAGTAGGAATAAATGCAGCAAGTAGCCCAATCCTTTATGCAGCAAAGGACAAGCCAGTTGTATTACTTAAGATGACCAAACATTCTCGAGGACACATGGGAAGACTGTCAAGTGCTTTCGCTTCATATAGTTGATTCATCTTCTTTCGCTTGCTAAGTGTTGTGTGGGTGAACCTGTGCTAATGTACCGCCCCATCCAAGACTAATACATACTTGTGATTATACCCCTTGCAAACATCCATAAGTACAAGAAACTAATTAAGGTAGAAACCTAACCACAACTTTAAACTCTAAGACCCTTACGTCCCTTGTGCAATGGTTTCCTAACGGGGGTTCAGGTTTCTGTCACTCTGGCAACCCCTACGATTAGTAGCCAAATACACAATGCATTCCCCTAGGCCCATATAGGTGAAGTGTCATGTAGTCGACGTTCACATGACACCACTAGAAGAAGTACACCACAACTTAAATAATAATCTATTGAATCTTTCTCAACGCAACTCCACTACTAACAACAAGACTTCTCCCATGTCCTCAAGAACAAAATGAACTACTCACAAGACATCATATGGATCATGATTAGAGATGGAATAATGATGTATAACAATCTGAACATAAACAATAATTCAATGGTTCACTCAATAGCATCAACTACAAAGAGTAATCAACACCGGGAAAGTTTCCCCTATGAACTATGCAAGATTCAACGCAATTGTTACAGCAATATGGAGATGGTGATGAGGGTGATGATGGTGATGATGGTGGTGATGATGATGATCCCGATGAAGTCCAGCTTGATGGTGGTGTTGATGGCGACGATATCCCCTCTCCGAGAAGGAATTCCCCCAGCAGAAATCTGTCTGCCGGAGAGATCTTTCTCTCTCGGTGTTTTCCGCCCCGCGGAGGCGGTGGAATCTTTCTGTGGTCGCTCCCCGAGTCTTAGGGTTTCAGGAGGATGAAACACGCTAGATGGGAGAGGCTAGAGTGGGCCAGGGTGGCCACACCACCTCCTGGCGCGGCCTAGGACTGCCCGCTTCATGGGGTTGTGTGGGCCCCCTGTGGCCCATCTCCACTCCGTCTTCTGGCATCCTTAGTCTTCTGGAAAAATAGGATTTTCCGTATATTTTCCCGGATTTTCTGATCTTCGCGAATTTTGCCTCCTAACAGCACATTTGCCATCAGAATCCTGACTGTAGCGTTCCATGCTCCAAAAGTCATCAACCATGCAAAAATAGATGAAATAACATAAGTATCACCTCTCAATATGAAATATATCAATGAATAATAGTGAATTAAGACATATAATAGTGATGCAAAATGGACGTATCAACTCCCCCCAAGCTTAGACTTCGCTTGTCCTCAAGCGAAACTGAGCTCAATAAACATGGCCTCAGGTTTATGGAGTGAAGAGTCGATAAAAGAATACGGACAAGAAGCATCACATTCATCAAATACATAGATCATAATAGAAGACAACTCACTATTATATAACTCAACTTGTAATAAGTAAAGGAAACACAATAAAGACACATAAAGTGAATCATAATTGGTAATGGCAAACTTAGCTCTTGGTCGAAGAATAGTTGATAATTTGCTGGAGTTCACAAATAGCTGGTTTTTCAATGATAGCTTTCAAAGTAGTAAACATCAGGATAAGAGCAATGTGCAAAACAAGGAACATAAGAAACATGAATGAATAAATCATCATAAGAATGAATGAAACACAACAACTCAAAATACTTGCTAAGATAGAAGGGAGTAGGTTTATTGACTCAACTACAAAGTAAAAGAAAGGCCCTTCAAAGAGGGAAGCAGGGATTGCAAGTCTCATAAAGAGCTCCAAAAAATTATGATACTTACTAGCTTTCAGCTCTCATTGCCCCTATCATAGGCATCTTTAGGTGATTAAGGTTAAAGTGACACAACTAAGAGGATATGCTTGACAAGTTATAAGTTGAAATCTAATGCCCCTTACTTATGAGTACTGATCCTCATGCTACTCAACTTCAGTCCCGAGCAAGCTCTTGTCATTGTAAATACATGCGTATCATTGAGAACCACCAACGGGGTACCCCTTGCACATGACACAGGAGCTATCCCATAATCAAAATGACAAGGCAAGCAGACACGGAGCATCTCAGTGATCTTTTTATTTGCTATTTGCATAGGTTTTTATTGAGGATGCTTCATAGAATGCTCACTATAGTTATGCTGCAAGTTTCCACCATGATTAGGCATGGCTTAGGCTAGCGGCCCTAGCGTTTCTCTAACACACATATAAACTCCATGATCTTACAAGTTCCACTTTTATTTCACACCGTCGGCATCCATAAGCAAAATAACATGATATCAACTAGGTACAAAGTACCAAATGAAGTGTTGAAAGTGGTCCCCATGTTACATGGTTCGGCTAACTTCAACTCATAAAGCGCAAGCATATACGCAACAAAGAAGGACTCAATGGTTCAAGTTTATTAAATGCAAGAAAGTAAAGTGTGCCATCAAGTTCGTGAGAGCTTTAATCACTAATTTTCACATAACAAGTTTAATTTGGGAGGTAGATAAAACAAGAATTTCTTGGAATAGCAATAATGCTACTAGGTAGGTATGGTGGACACAAATGGCAAAGGTTTTGGTTTAAAGGAGGTGGATGCACGAGAACAATTCCCTCTCAGTACAGGTTTTTAGCTAGCAAGGCTAGGTAGCAAGTATAAGAGTTGAAGGAAACAACCAAACATACAAGTGATAAATACAAACATGTAGTCTTCCTTGGAAGCACAAAAGATCTTAACTAGAGAATACTAGACTTATTAGCAAATCGAGAAAGAAAGATGATGAAATTATTTTTCTTTAAAAGTACTTCTATCTTTTCTTTCAACTCTCAAAAATAGTGTTGCTACTGACCGAGCCAGGTTTGCTAAAACCAACTAAATTAACTCAATGATCCGAAAGTGATACCAATACTAACAACAAGATCAATCATATAACCACGAATTGAAAACTAATATAAGCTAAGCAAAAGAGTGGATGATAGAACTTCTCATTAATATTCCATAACAGAAACTCACACCAAGGGATAGATATCTAACGAGAGAGGGGACACTTCCATAATGCAAACCATCCTACATAATAACTCCTCTATTCATGATATGACTCTACTAAAAAGGTAAAAAGATAGAAGATAGTGATGTGATACCGCGGCACTCCCCAAGCTTGGAACAAACCAAGGGGATGCCAAACCTGATGACGAATTACTCCTTAGGTGGTGGTGGTATCCTCTCGATGAGCTCTCTAATCAGCTTCCCCAAGTCCTCAATCTCGAAGGTGAGATTACGAATCAGCTGTGAGTTTTGCTCAATGCGGCTCATGATCATGTCGTGTTGAGAATTCCAGCTCTTGCTATTTTTTCCCCACTCTTCCTCCTTGAAGTCTTCTTTTCCTACATGGCTAGAACAAGGCAAATCCCAATTGGAGGGTAATTTCCCTTTGGGCATATTCTGCTATTGATGCTCATGGATAAGGGTATGGAAAGGATTCTTGGTGCGTGGAGGAAGTGACCAGGGATCTAAACGATGATGAGGAGGCTTCCCTCCAATGGCTGGATTTGCCACCACTCCAATGCTTGCAATGGTAGTGCCGGTATGCGGATGTTGGCCTTGCTCCTCTTCACCTTCACTCTTGATCTCCTTCTCCTTCCCGGGGTCTTGGAGGTCTTCCTCCATAGGCTCCTTCCCTTTATCCTTGGCGGACACCATTGTGCTTCTAAGCTTTCAAAGAGTATGTCCTGACAGAAACAAATCGAAACAAAAACACGAAAAAACATGATATATGGACCTCGGGGGATCCAGGGGTTATATATCACGAAGTTTCATATCAAAAGGACGGTACTGGGAGAAAACGAGTCGGAGGCGGAGTCCGGGGTGGACTCACCACCTGGTGGCGCGGCCAGGGGCGGGCCCACGCCACAGGGTCGTGTGAGCCACCATGGCTCCGGTTCCATCCCTTTTTTCGCTTCGTAGCTTTCCTTATCGACTGAAAACTGCAAAAATATAGTTGGATTGTATTTTCACGGAACTTTTCTTACCAGAACTGTTACCTATTTGAAAACACACTCTGCAGGTCTTTGAATTTGGTATCTAGTAGATTCTTCCGGAGTCATCTCTTGAATATCATCGATATCTTCATCTTCATACACTTATTACTTGAGTTATAAAACCCTTCTCTTCCTTATTACACCATTATCTCCAGTACCTGGAAATTTCTTTCACACAGTTCTCATTAGCAACATTAGTATATATGAAGTGATAAAACCTTTTGAGTCCAACTTCAACTGAAAACCATCAAAACATAAGCTACTGTAGCAGCTCCTTCCGAAAACCCAAAAAGAATTCAAAAAGGAAATCGAATAAAGAAGCAAATGCAAGAGTGGCAAAATCTGTCAAAACAGACCAGCAGGTAAAGATCAATTTTTTCGAAACTCTTCTGTTGCTCAAATAAAAAAGTGCAAAACTAACTAAAGTTAAATAACAACCTGGGGTAGAAGCACAAAAATTACAGCTCAATTCGACATACAGAGATCTCTCACGAATTTTTACGGTGAAGCACAAAAATCTGTTTCGGGACAGGAACTTCCCCAAATCTTACTTCTCTCTCAGTAGAGGTTGATCTTGACACAAAAACCAAACAAAACGGATAAGGAGCGGTTATTACCGAATTAATAACTTCCAAGACTCAAAGAAACAAAAACAAACTAAAAGCAAAAACAAATTGGGTTGTCTCCCATAAAGCTCTTTCTTTATAGCCATTAAGATGGGCATGATAATTTTGAAGAAGCTCTCATAGGGATATGGTTTGAAGTGAAAGAGAGCATTAAGAAGCAAAAACACACGCACATTTAAGTCTAACCCACTTCCTATGCAAGGGGATTTTGTAAACAAACAAGTTGTTGAAACCAGAGGCTTCTTGCATAAGAAGGCAAAACAAGTGCAACATAAAAACTTTCAGCATAAAACGAGAAAACTTGATATTATTGAGATACATAAGAACACTTTTCCCTCTCTCATAGTAGCTTTCAGTATCATGCATAAACTTAACAATATAGCTATCACAAGGACCATCATAGCAATGATCACTTATTCTAATAGAAAACACGAGAATACTAGCTCTCATAACACTACTTTGTGAAACAATAATAGAGGTATCCTTACAAAGGATAGGGTGTCCCTCTTTTTCATATTTAGTAACAAAGTCTTTCACATTTGCTATTATAGGTTCATCAACCATTTGTTTATCAAGTTCAACAACTTTATTCATACTTTAATTAACCATACTAGCTATAATAGAATGTTCCTTCATGTTAACCGGGAATGGAATTTTCTCAATATAAGGTTTAGGTAAAACATGATTAGCAGTATAAACTTCAGTATTTCTTGTAGGAACACTCTTAGCAACATCTTTATAAGGTTCATGATACTTATTCCAATTCTTTTTAGGCACTTCAATGTAGGAAGCAAAAGCCTTAAAATAAGAAGCAATTGCTTGAGAATCTAGACCATAAGCATTTTTAATATTTTGAAAGTCATCAGTTCCCATAAAAGATTCAATGCATTCACAATCATAATTTATACCTGACTTTCTACCTTTGTCATTCTCCCAAGCTTCAGCATTGTCTTGAATACGGTCCATAAGATCCCATTTAGCTTCTTCTTCCATGCGAGTGAATGATCCAGCACAAGAAGCATCCAATAAATCTTTATCATGTAGAGGGAGCCTTGCATAAAAGTTACTGATAATAATATTGTTGGGGAGCTCATGAATGGGACATTTGAGCATTAGTAACTTCAATATCCCCCAAGCTTGAGCTGTACTCTCTCCATCAAGAGGCCAAAAGTTGTATATTTGATTCCAATCTTTATGAATCTCACTAGGAGGATAAAACTCTGAATAAAAGAGAGGCACTATTTCCTCCCATTCTAGAGCTTGACCATTCTTCAGCAGCTTATACCATTCTTCAGCTCTTCCTTTCAGTGATAATGAGAATAACTTCTTCTTAACTTGATCTGTAGTAATACCTGCACACTTGAACAACCCGCATAATTCGTGTATAATGAGTAAATGATCACCGGGATGGACAGTTCCATCCCCAACATAGTAGTTATCCATAACACGATCAATAATTCTTGTAGGTATTTTGAAAACATCATTCTCAGCAGGTGGTGGCTTATCTACTACCTTAGCAGTGGTAGTAGCATTAACAAATAAGAAACTCAGCGAATTATCCATAACGAAAATAAAACAACTAACAGAAGTAAACAATACTCACAATAGAAGTTTCCTTTACGAGTTCCACTCTCCAATACCGCTTCACTCCCCGGCAACGGCGCCAGAAAATAGTCTTAATGACCCACAAGTATAGGGGGTGTATCGCAGTATTTTCGATAAGTAAGAGTGTCGAACCCAACGAGGAGCAGAAGGTGCTGGCTAGTGGTATGGATCAGGAATTCTCTGCAAATACTTAGCAAAAGGATTTTTAGGGGTTTTTGATATAGCAAGTAAACAAAGTACGAGTAAATAAAAGACAGTAGGAATAAATGCAGCAAGTGGCCCAATCCTTTATGCAGCAAAGGACAAGCCGGTTGTATTACTTAAGATGACCAAACGTTCTCGAGGACACATGGGAAGACTGTCAAGTGCTTTCGCTTCATACAGTTGATTAATCTTCTTTAGCTTGCTAAGTGTTGTGTGGGTGAACCTGTGCTAATGTACCACCCCATCCAAGACTAATACATACTTGTGATTATACCCCTTGCAAACATTCGTGAGTACAAGAAAGTAATTAAGGTAGAAACCTAACCACAGCTTTAAACTCTAAGACCCTTACGTCCCTTGTGCAATGGTTTCCTAACAGGGGTTCAGGTTTTTTGTCACTCCGGTAACCCCTACGATTAGTAGGCAAATACACAATGCATTCCCCTAGGCCCATATACGTGAACTGTCATGTAGTCGACGTTCACATGACACCCCTAGAAGAAGTACACCACAACTTAAATAACAATCTATTGAATCTTTCTCAACGCAACTCCACTACTAACAACAAGACTTCTCCCATGTCCTCAAGAACAAAACGAACTACTCACAAGACATCATATGGATCATGATCAGAGATGGAATAATGATGTATAACAATCTGAACATAAACAACAATTCAGTGGTTCACTCAATAGCATCAACTACAAAGAGTAATCAACGTCGGGAAAGTTTCCCCTATGAACTATGCAAGATTCAACGGAATTGTTACAGCAATATGGAGATGGTGATGAGGGTGCTGATGGTGATGATGGTGGTGATGATGATTATGATCCCGATGAAGTCCAGCTTGATGGTGGTGTTGATGGCGACGATCTCCCCTCTCCGGGAAGGAATTGCCCTAGCAGAAGTCTGTCTACCGGAGAGATCTTTCTCTCTCGGTGTTTTCTGCCCCACAGAGGCTACGAAATCTTTCTATGTTCGCTCCTCGAGTCTTAGGGTTTCGGGAGGATGATATACGCCAGAGGGGAGAGGCTGGAGTAGGGCAGGGTGGCCACACCACCTCCTGGCGCGGCCTAGGGCTGCCCGTGCCACGGGGTGCTGTGCGCCCCCTGTGGCCCATCTCCACTCCATCTTCTGGCATCCTTAGTCTTCTGGAAAAATAGGATGTTCCGTATATTTTCCCGGATTTTCTGATCTTCGCAAATTTTGCCTCCAAACAACACATTTTCCATCAGAATCCTGACTGCAGCGGTCCATGCTCCAAAAGTCATCAACCATGCAAAAACAGATGAAATAACATAAGTATCACCTCTCAATATGAAATATATCAATGAATAATAGTGAATTAACACATAGAATAGTGATGCAAAATGGACATATCATGCGGCCACTGGTGGGGTTGGCACTCCATGAGCCACGACACCTAGGGAAGCTCTGTAGCCCTGGTTTATCGCGTCGTGATTCATCTAGGCTTGGCCTTCGTGGAGCTTGAGGAACTCACGGAAATCCTTCAGGAGGTGACTGGATTTTTTATTGCCCTCGTGTTTGTCAATGTAGAAATATACGCTGTAAGGTCCGAACAGTTTGTCCTGTAACATACCCGCACTATCAGAAGCTGGCATATCGCTTCTTCATGATAGCTTGGCGACTGCGCCACTACTTCCAGGAGCACCCCAACATTGTGGTGAACGACGCTCCACTAGGGCATATCCTGAACAACCCTGACGCCACCGTACGAGTCACGTTTTGGGGGATAGAACTGTCTCCATGAGACATCACATACAAGAAGCAAGACGCGATCAAATCACAAGTACTCCCGGACTTCCTCGTTCACCTGATGGAGAACCAGCTCCTTGACACGCCAGACATGTCCTACCAATGGACAATGCACTTTGACGGATCAAAGTATCGAGAAGGAGCCAGCGCCGACATCATCCTGACATCACCACAAGGTGACAAGATGAGGTACGTTCTACGAATGTAGTTCCATGCCTCCAACAATGAAGCTGAATACGAGGCCCTGCTCCATGGGATGCAGATGTCGAAAGCTTGTGGTGCAACACGACTCGTCATCTACGGCGACTCTAAGCTGGTAGTGGATCAAACCATAAACTAGTGTGATACCCTAAGCGACAACATGATCGCCTACCTAAACCTCTATGGTGCACTCGAAGGAGACTTTGACGGCTATGAATTGCGGCATGTTGGCCGCGAGAGCAATGAAGAGGCGGATACACTCGCCAACATTGGCTCCACCTGTGCCCCGGTGCCACCTGGAGTATTTCTAGAGCAAATCTGAGAACGCTCCATCAAGCCAAAGGTTCCAGAATAGCCAGCCATCACGTCAAAGGACTCAGGAACTATGCCACCCGACGATCTCAAAACACCTGAAGGTAAGGAACAAGAGACAGGACTCGAAGGCCCCATGGAGGTCATGTTGATCGAGCCATCCTGGATGCAACCATACATCACATACATGCTCAGCAAAAGGCTGTCAGATGACCCGACAGATGCACGACATATAGCACGACGATCCAAGGCTTTCGCCATCATTAACTGTGAACTATATAAGCGCAACATCACAAGAGTCCTTCAACGATGCGTCTCTAACAGAGACGGGAGAGCCATCCTCCTCGAGATACACGAAGGCACTTGCGGGCATCATGCTGGAAGCCGCGCCCTCGTCGCCAAAGATCTTCGAGTTGGTTTCTACTGGCCAAGGGCAATGCGCGATGCTAAGGACATCGTCCAGAAGTGCAATGCTTGCCAAAGATTGGCGGACAAACCGCACATACCCAACGCAGATCTTAGGCCAATACCCGTGGACTGGCCCTTCGTGCAATGGGGACTCGACATGGTTGGCAAGCTACAAAAATCTTCACCTAGAGGATACGTCTACCTCCTCGTCGCACTCGACAAATTGACCAAGTGGATTGAGGCCATGCCGGTGACAAACCATTCAGGGGCCACCGCCGTCAAATTCTTGGACTCCATCGTATTCCGGTTCGGGGTACCACACATCATTATCACCGAGAATGGAACGAACTTCACCTCGAACGAATTCCAGGATTTCTGCGAAAACCTTGGAATCAACATCAGCTATGCCTCGGTGGCGCATCCTCAGACCAATGGTCAAGTCGAAAAGGCCAACGGCCTAATCTGCAACGGCATCAAGAAATGGCTCCTTAGACCACTCGAAAGAGCAGCTGGGTGCTGGCCCGTGGAGCTACCATCAGTACTATAGAGCCTACGTACAACTCCAAACAGCGCCACAGGCTATACTTCGTTCTTCATGGTACACGGCGCCGAGGCAGTACTACCTGCAGAAGTACGCTACAAGGCCCCAAGGGTCATAGCATACTGTGAGGCGGAATCAACTACCGCACTCGAAGACTCTGTCGACCTCCTCGATGAAGCACATGAAATACCAGCGGAATGATCCCTGATCTACCAGCAACACCTCCGCAACTACCACAGCCGAAGGCTACACCCAAGGTCCTTCGTCGAAGGAGACCTCGTCCTGAGACTAAAGCAGCAAGGACACCTCAAACTCGAGTCCCTTGGGAGGGACCTTATGTGATTACCGAAGTAATCCCAGGTGGCGCCTACCGCCTTAACGACGTAGAGGTGGAGTCACATACTCCAACCCCTAGAACGTCGCGCAGCTGCATCGTTTCTACCCTTAGATGTTTTTACTATACAAATAAGGATATTCAGCCAGGCTACTTAGCCACACATTGTACCTTTATTTATTCTGCGAATAAATAAAGCTAAGTTCCTCCAACCTTGTGTCTCTATTTTAATTGCAATTATATCACTCGGGGGCTGCGCCACCCTGTCTACCTCGTTACACAAGTAACGAAGTAACGTGAGTAGCTGACATACTATTAATCAAACCCTTGATAAACCCAACCGAGCTGCAACACACCTGACAGGTTGGCAAGGTGCTAAGATAAATATGCGTCAGGCTAACGAAAAATACACAAGCTAGCAAGCTTTACACACACTACGTGTAACAAAAACACCCAATTCAAATATACGAACTTTACAACACCTTTTACATCTCCGCGCAAGCCCAAAACTACTCTACTGGCGTAAAAGGAGAACGTTGGTATGTTGATCGAACAACTCGATGATGTCTTCGGCTGGCTGATCAACCGCCTGATAATGAGGCACCATATTCCACGCCATCCCCTCTGGTGGGGATTGAGGTCCCGCAGCAACAACAACCAAATCCAGATCGGGTCGATGCAGGAGCACAAGCATCAGTGCAGCCTTGGCACCCACGACTAACTGCTGTCGCACACACTCGCGAACTGCGCTGGCATCCTGGAACTTCTTCAATAAAGCTAACAAGCTTGAAGGCACAGCGTCCAAGGGGAACGTTGCCCGAAAGATGTCCTTTAGGCACGACTGCGCCTTCTTCAAGTAAAGAAGAACCTGTGACATACGATCCTGCAATGTCGCCAATGCGACTGCACGATCCTGGTCAACCCAAAAGCACCCGCTAGCTTCCAACTGCTCCTGGGTCAAATAGTTTAGCTGAATGCTGACTCGGTCTCTCTCTTCCTGCGGAATACAAATACTAACAACTACAAAAGATCAGTAAAAAGCATAAGGGTAAATCGCCGCCACAAGTGGCTAGAAAAGAAGAAGAAGCTAGGGAAACTAACACTTGAATTGCTAATTTAGTTGAGCCACCTCGCCCAGAAGATATTTCTCACGTTCAATGGCTTTTTCGGCCTTTGACTTCCACACGTCAGCACTACCACGGATCATGGGCATCTCTCCCTCCAAGTGTTTTATGCGATCACGAAATCGAGACAACAATAACAAATCCTCCACCTTTCAACGTGGTTACGCCACAGGTTCATCGGTAGGAGGTATATCAGACGGATCACTCGAAGGACCCTATCCAAGAAGAGGAATAGACGTATAAGACCAACCATTCAAAATAACACCAAAAAATAAAAGCATCAAGTTTGCAAGTTTTAAAGGGGCACCCACATAAGCACAAACGCAGGTAAAAGAAGTCTGGAGAAGCTAGAATATTATAAAAGGATGACAAAGGGACAGCCTACAGCTACGCATTGGCTCTCAGGGCTTCATCGAGTCAGTGGCAACCTCTAACGCAGCCTCCTTCTCGGTTACAGCCTCTAATGTCGTGGCTTTTGCCGTCTTCGACCGCTTCAGCTCCGCCGAGTACTTTGTGAGTCTATCAATGCGCCAAGGCCCATATTTGTGACAACGAGTGGCAAAGGGAGAAATAACTACCTGCTAGCCATCTGCAGTAACAGGCATCACTATGGAGACCTTGCTAGGGTTTAGATTAACACCATGGGCTTGCGCCATTGCAAGTGCCATGGTAGCTCCGACCCCCTTCTACGCATTCTTGAACTCTGCGGGAATGCCTCTAGCGAAGGACTCCACCAACCCATCAAGATATTCGATAAGGTCGGCCTTGGGGACCATCTCCTCTCGAAGACGCCCAAGCGCACCCTTGGCCTTTCGAAGGGAATCCTTGATGGAGACACTGTGGTCTTTGACTGCAGCTATAGCACCGGCCAAAGCATCTTGGTGAGCCAGAGCTTGAGCATCGAAGCTCACACTAGTAGCATCTGCAGAAGAGAGAGATGAGCACAACCAAACAGAGGCAAATGTAGAGCAAAAAAATGACGCAACATCATACCTGAGAGTGCCTTAGCAACAGAGAGAAGCTGATCCATGTACACCTTCTCCCTGTCGGCTGCAGCGGCAAGCAGATCCTCCTTGTGCTTCTTCGACTCCTGGATGGAGCGTTCAAAGGCTTCGAGTGCCTCGTCGCGTTTCTTCTCCACTGTGGCAAGACCCTTCTGGAGGGAACGGGCGCGATGAAGGAGCTCATTATTCTCCCCTACAAAGGATGATAGAAAAACTTAAGCTTGATGATTTTCTGTACCAACAGTATAGAGATAAAGAGTGTAAGCTGACCTTCGAATGTGCAATGCTGGGTCGCCAGCAAGGCATGCTAACGGCCCAAGGACGTAATATGTTCGGCGATGCGAATTTATTCCTTTAGGATAGGCTGAAAAATAAACGCATTAGCACAAACCTAATTTCGACTAACATAGTCAAGAAATCTTACATGCTCCTCTAGGGACTCCGAAGTCTCCTTTTCTGAGGACGTCCGGGCAACCATCTAGTGCTCCCTCGCATGGGGGGAACTCGAAGAGTTAGCACCAGAGGTGGCCGCCACCTAGGGGAGCGCGAACTCTCCCCAACATCCTTACCCTTGGAGTCTATAACTCCACTCTCCTTTACGAAAAAGCAATCATCGGACGATGACGATGCAGTTTTGCTCCAGCAAATTGCACAAAAACAAAATAAGAAAAAATAAAGACTTCAGGACATAGGGTCAAATCGGTAGAAGTACAAATCTTACATGTCCAAATCTTCAAGGTCAAAGGAGTCCTTAGACATCTCCTTCGGTGTCCTCATCTTCTTCCGTGGAGGAGGAACCACGACGGCAAGGGCCTCCACCACATTCTCATGACTCTCCGGCGAAGAAGCGTCTGAGTCTTTGCTTCGGGAACGCTTGCGAGTCCCATCCTCGCTGAACTCGTGGGCTTCCTCCTCCTCAACGACGGGGGGTGGAGCCCGCCTCGTCCTCCTCCATTTTGCGAGGGATTACTCCCTCCGGCTGAGGAGGCACAACAATAGCCACTCTCTAGTCCTAACACAAGAGACAGCATTAGTATAAGGAAAGCCTAGCAGGCAATCAAAAAACAAGAAGAGATAAAGAAAGAAAGCTACCTTAGGCAGATGGTGACTCGCGTAGAACGGATGCACGGCTGAGACACCAGGGAGTTTCTCCTTGGTTGTGAGCTTGGTCGGCATCCGGAACCTCCTATCTACTTCACCCGAAGAAATATCTTCCCGGGAAATGCGGGTGACGTCTTCAACACCGGACCAGCAACACATCGGATGCGCCCTAGCTTGCAGCGGTTGCACTCGACGATGCATCCACGTGCGAATGAGGTCTGCGTTGGCCACTTCCTTCCCTCAAATGAGTTGAAGGTCACAGATCCACTTGTACAAAACGTCAGTTTCTTCAGCTTCGCTGGGCATCACTGTGTTCTTCCACCACCTCCTCCTTTTGCACTCCACCTTTGGATCAAAAGGTGTGAGGCCATAGAGTTCACCGTCGGCCTTCTGGTCGCGGATGTAGAACCATTTCTCCCTCCCTCCTTGGATGGATTTAGCAATTTTGAGAGAAAAATATTGTACATTGGGGTCCACATAAATCCCGTAGCCCCTATGTCGTAGACTACCGATCCGGAGCCTGATTGCCGCTTCAATTTGAAGAGCTTTTTGAAAAGACCAAAGTGTGGCTTGATTCCGAGCCAACACTCGCAAAGTGTGATGTAATTGGGGGTGAGCTGATGGAGCTAGAGCCCGTAGAAGCAGAGTAGGCCTCGCACAAACTTGTGAAGAGGGAGAGAGAGGCCCCAAATGACAAAAAAAGAAACATCACCTGAAATGCGAAAGAGGGATCGGGGATTACCTCGTCGTCGGGCATTTGGCAATCAGCTTTATTAGCTAGAAGATTGCCATCCTAGCGCCAGTTGAAGAGATTTGACTCCTTTATGGCGGACTGCCACTATGATCCACTGGTGATGCGCATGCCCGCGCCCTTCTTCTTGCCAGTTGCAGCAGCAGTACCGGAGCCCGTAGCATCAGTGCCCTTCTTCTTGGCCACAACAATGGCGGTTGCAGATCCAGTGGCGGAAGCGCGCTTCTTCTTCCCCATCTTTCTCCTGCAGTGGGAGCATAGAAAGTAGCTCAGGAAGGTTTTGACGCCATCCAGCGCAGCAATGGAGGCACGAGCAATGGAATAGCAATTGGCAGCAATGGAGGCAGCGCGTAAGGCAGAAGATGAGTTGTGGGGAAATTTACCGCATAGTGACCTCTACTTAACCCCGGCACAGATGCAATCCAATGGCCAGGGGCACATCAACTAGACACGTGGCACAAATCAAGGTGGACGCGTGGCGATGAAAATGGTGAACCGTTGTCACACTTTTCCCATTACGTGCGAGAATCAAGGAGATGCGGTTAACACAAAAGATTACGCACGCTTGGTCAAATCCAAGTTAGAAGTGGGGTCCCACCTTTGCCACGTCCTGTCCAAACCGCTAACGCGGGAAAACGAGGTCATCTCATCGTCAGCACTAACGTTAGTCACTACAGCAAGAGCATCTTTTGACTAATCTAGTCCTCACTCGACTCTACGACTCGATTAAGCACTCGGGGGCTACTCCTAAACAGGAGCGCCAGACGTGCACCCCAAAACTTTTTGGACATGGAAACATTTTGACAAGGTAATTCCACTTAAACCTCTCCTTCGAATCAACGATTCGATTGTGGACTCGGGGGCTACTCCCATAGGGAGCACTGAAAGCATATTCGGCTGAAACAAGCAAAATACAACAGCAATCGAAAATATTCGAAGTCCCCACTTGAGTCTACGACTCGGATAGGTAATCGGGGGGATACTTCCATAGGGAGCGCTGGTCGTGCACCCTATGATTTTAGTTTACTAAATATGTGTTGACTACGTCCACACTCGAGAATATTAGCGACTTTGCCTCGTATTTTCCAAGGAGACCGCGTCTCCTGGCCCACCCGAATCATCTCCGCGATGACAAAAATTCGGATGCCGTGCTCTCATCGTGAAGGTAAGACCTGAAAAAGGCCTGATAATACACCTGCAGCGCTCTACCAGAAATAATCCGTGCCTGTAGGTACGATGAAATAAGCCTTGACGAACGCGTCGAGTGCTCACACTTATATACTGGAATTCGATTTTATAAGACCTCGGCGGCATGAGGCGAATTACGCCTACACTTTTCCGAATTCGAATCCGGGGACTCGAGTTTGAGTAGATTGTGTTGTTTTGCCCTAAGTCAGTTAACTGATCCCGATCCATCAGACGAATCAGGCACGTATATCGACAATCCTATGATATAAACTAAAGAACTCAAAAGCATGTTCGGTTATGCACTCGAAGGCTTCATAGACTGCACTAGAATCTACGATTCAACCAGACACTCGGGGGCCACTGACGTGGGCATACCCTACAGGTACTCGTGATTAGCATATACGGTCCAGCTCAAAAGAAGCCCATGATGTTGCTTGGGCCCAGTTGAGATTCAGGTGGCTTGGGAGACTTCGACTCCTTGTAGAACATGACAAAGTACAAGATAGAAGTTTAAAGGGAAAACCCTAATATGTAACCGACTTGGCTTGCTATCCCGAGAGCTATCCTATCTATATAAAGGCTGGGAGGGGCAGCGAGGAGGATATTTGCAACCCTAGTTTCCACACCATCGCTAGATCACATATGTGCACCCCTGTAAGTTTCGACTCCTTGATATTTCCAAGAGTAGACAAGTAGGAGTAGGGTCCTCTACGAGGCCTGAACCTGGGTAAACCTCGTGTCACCTGTGTGCTTGTTTGCTAGCCGATCGATGCCTCTAGTACTCCCTACTTCCTCGAACCTAAGTCCATGAATGATGGGCATGAATGAGTTAACCCCTCGTTAGCAAGATTTCTTGGTACTTCTACTAAGAATAGAATTTAAAAGCTTTGTAGCAGGTTTTGGAAAAACCTAGGGGTAAGAGTAGTTGAATGTTCTGTCTTGAAAACATAGGGAGATTATATCATATAGATATCCATATTTTTGTAAATAGAAGCTAAGAAAATAGTTGTTGCTGAAAGGCCATCTTGGCTCAAGTTTTGAAATCCTAGAACATTCGAGAATATGTAAAAAGTTCCAAGATAGTTTTGTTAAATAGATTTTGTCAACTAAGAGTGAGGGAAAGAGTATATCAACGGTTACAAAAATATATGCATAAGTACAAACTAACTAGCAAGAAACACTTCATTACATACTAGAAAAAGCTTTTGTTCACCCTGATTTTTGCATTCGTGACAACTAATCAGGGTTGCAGAAAGTGGGATATTACAATAAAGGGCAATAACAGCGTAAACAAAGAGGCAAAAGTCAAAGAAGAACAAAAAGTAAAGGCAAAAATTAAAGGAACGTAAGAAAAACCAACCAACAAATAAAGAAAGAGCAAAAAACGGTTGAAAGCATATAAAAAATAGCTTGTCGCCACCTCCGTAGCCAGCAAAGCCTACAACCGCACGATAATGCGGGAGGGGGCAGCCATCCAAGAAGGAAGCAGCGGGCAATGGCCCCAATGTCTTACAAAACCCATCGACGAGAGGCAGCCGGGTCCAGCATGAAATAAAAATGCGATAGGAAAAGCAAAAGATAAAAAACAGCGTAACAAAAACGAAGGAAAAACAACAACAAAGTCGAAAGCAGAAATAGTCGCCGCACCCAACGCACTCACCTCCCATCTTGGCTGCGGGCAAACGCCTGCACGGTGTATGAAAAACACAGCAATTTTTCTAAGCACGTCCGGTGTACACGCTACAGCCGGCCAGACAATATCACGTTCGCATGAGCACGCTAAGAAAATAGTGTGGTTTATCTGCCCAGGTCGACGATCGTTCCTCACCTCTCCCTTCGGAAAATTTAACCGGGGAAGAAAACAAGGACTACCACGGCCAGCGCACCGATATGTGGTAGGCGGAAGGAGAGACGGTGGTGACTAACCACATGGTGTTTCCACTAATGCTTGTGGGAAGCGATAGAGCTGGCTCTAGGTGTGAACTCTTGGTAACCTCGAGTGCTACCGATTACGATGCCATCTCGGATGCTGAAGAAACCCATAGTAATCTATCTCCGTGAGAACCCACGGCTGGCCATAGTTTCTTTATCTATAATGACAATGACAGTTTCAGCGGGCCATGTTGCCGCAAAATATTGTGCATAGGTAGAGTCTACAATGCCACGACGCCCCTCGGCAGGTCGACTGCCGTGACAAACCACGTACACCTAGAGACTAACAGGTCACGTTGGCACTCGTCTGCGAGAATCCATGACCGGCCATAGTTTTCTTACTCATCACGGCAATGACAACTTTTAGTGGGCCCCATTGCCGTGACATAGTACGCATAGCTAGAGTCTATGATGCCACGTAGACCCTCAGAGGGCCCCATTACTGCGAGAAAGTGCACACAACATGGGCTCATGACACCATGTCGGTTCTCAGTGGGCCCCGCCACCTGACGGGTGTGGAGGCATATCACACAGGGAACACCTCTCACACTACACATTCTTGCCCATGTACGCTGAAGTCAGGCCCATAGCATGCGCGGTCCATCGTCATGTGATGCAGGTTACGGTAGTATGTGCGACACATGTACGCTGCATGGAATCTTCTGCCCTGGCCTATAGTGGATCCCGCATCACAGGATAGCAAGGCTTCGTTGCAATGTTACTATATGTCCTTTCAGCGTCCATCCCACAGCCGAATAGAATCTTGATGACGTGGATAGCAGTTTGATCCGAAACAATCTAGTGTTATTATTTACTCCTAATAGTTTCAATATCAATTATATCATATTAGGGTGGGAGCGCTTGCTATTATTTGGTCGCTATGGCTATATAGAAATGACAAGATTTTTAATAATAAAATATCTTCTATTATGTAGGCTATGAACCAGTTATTGGCTATATAGAAATGACAAGATTTTTAATAATAAAATATCTTCTATTATGTAGGCTATGAACCAGTTATAACCTAGGTGGCACCCAGTTGGTAGCCTGGCCATGGTGTTGAGGGCAAACCTCTAGGGTGGATGAACACGACGAACGCACACAAGAAGAACGCGATGAACACGCACACACAAAACCACGATACACACCAATAGCTCACGCCGGCGGTAACCGGTTCGGCGCAATCCCTAGGATCGGCGTCGGGCGGATGACTCTCTCTCGAACTGGCATGGCGAGATGGGAGACTCGGTGAGATCTTGACGTCTAGGCAAAGGGACTCTGATGCCTAGGCCTTGTACAACACGGAGGCACGATGCAAACTCCAACGAGGTTTGGGGATATTGGTGCTCCTTGGTCAAGGAGCATGAGGCAAGAATTAGATAGATCCACAAAGGGGTTTCCACTAATTCCAATATCATGGCTTGGGTTTAAAATGGTGGTGGGGGACTATATATAGGCCAGCCACTTAAACAGGGGTACTTTAGGAATAAAAGACAAGTTCTGGACAGACTAAGGGGTACATGGGCCACAGGCCCAAAGGCCTTTTACATGCCTGGTGACGGTCGGTCCGGAGACTCTGGTGTGGTGGACCAGAGATTCCGGTTGGTCTCCGAACCGGCCTCCGGAGGGGCCTTCGGATTGTCCCAGGGCCCGGCTCTGGGGGCAGACCGGAGGTGGGGCTGGAGACTCCGGTGTCTTCAGGCCGGAGACTTTGGTGGACTGGAGACTCTAGTGTGCGCAGAATGGAGACTCCGGTCTGAGCAGCTCCAGCGTCTTCTCCTTCACGATCTGCTCCTTGTTCTCCATCCTTGGGTGCTTGGTGATGTTTTGAAGCTTCGTACCTGATGATGCATAGTGTAGTTGCATTAAGTAGCACACCATCCAAGGAGGTATCAAATTGGCACAAGGAGAGGAGCGAGTTCACCTTAGCTTGTAGGAGTTTGGCTCGGGCACGAGTCATGGGTCCACTTGGGGGACTTGTTGGTGTAGATGTAGGAGCGTCTGTAGGACGGGCTGCATCAACTCCCCCCCTTGGGAAAGATTCGTCCTCGACTCTTCATGGTTATCATCTTGAACATCTCCATGGTAGGGTGAGAGATCCTTGACATTGAAAGTATCGCTTGCAAGGTACTTGGAGGTCGCTATGTCGATGATGTAGGGGTTGTTGTTGATTCTTTTGAGGACCTTGAAGGGACCATCTCCTCTTGGCTTGAGCTTGGAGTCACGTTCCTTGGGGAAGCGGTCTTTGCTTAGGTGTATCCACACAAGGTCACCTTCTTCAAAGATCATCTCCTTCTTGTCCTTGTTTAACCTTGAAGCTTGGCGAAGGACTTGTTGTTCGATAGTAGCTCTTGTTTCTTCATGAAGTTTCTTCATAGCTTGTGCACGTTTCTCGACGTCCATGTTCGTTCCCTCATGGAGAGGTAGTGGTAGGATGTCGAGTGCGGTGAGGGGCTCGAAACCATAGACGATCATGAATGGAGTCATCTTGGTTGTTGAGTGCTTGGCTTGATTGTAGGCGAACTCGGTGTGTGGAATGCATTCCTCCCAATCCTTCAAGGTTTTCTTGATCAACACACGAAGGAGAGTTCCGAGGCTTCGGTTGACAACTTCGGTTTGGCCATAAGTTTGAGGATGTGATGCGGATGAAAAGAGGAGCTTGACGCCAAGCTTGGCCATGAGGGTCTTCCATAAGTAGCTCATGAATTTGACGTCGCGGTCGGAAACGATTGTCCTTGGCACACCGTGAAGACGGACGATTTCCCTGAAAAACAGATTTGCAACATGTGAAGCATCGTCGGTCTTATGGCACGGTATGAAGTGTGCCATTTTGGAAAAACGATCCACAACAACAAATATAGAATCATGACCATGCTTAGATCTAGGCAATCCTAACACGAAATCCATGCTAATGTCGGACCAAGGTGTATGAGGAATAGGCAATGGCATATAAAGACCATAGGGATTAGCTTGCGACATAGCTTGAACACATGTCGTGCATGGTTGAACGTAGCGCTCCACGTCACACTTACTCTTGGGACGAAAGTAGTGATTGGAGAGCATGTCCAATGTCTTGTCGCGACCAAAGTTACCCATAAGGCCTCCACCATGAGATTCTTGGAGGAGCAAAAGTTGAAGCGACGACTTCGGAATGCATAGCTTGTTTTGTTTAAATAGGACGCCCTTATGCAAATAGAAATCATCAACTCCTTTGTCATTGGAGCACTTTGCGAAAATTGGATTGAAGAATGGGTCGCAAGCATACAAAGATTTTATTTCCTCAAGACCTAACACGATGATTTCAAGTCTCGGAAGAAGGCTTGTATGTTTGCGGGACAATGCGTCCGCAACAACATTATCTTTGCCCTTCTTATACTTGACAATGTACGGAAAAGACTCCATGAACTCAACCCACTTAGCGTGTCTCTTGCTCAAGTTAGCTTGGCCTTTGAGATATTTCAACGACTCGTGGTCGGAATGTATGATAAATTCCTTGGGCCAAAGGTAGTGTTGCCAAACTTGAAGGACACGAACTAAAGCAAAAGGCTCTTTGTCATAAAATGGGGATGGGGAGAGGGAGGGCGATGAGGCTGTTCTTATCCTCAGCTCGGCGGTTGGCGGCGAGCATCATGACGCAGCGAGGATCAGCGGACGACGCGAGGGCACGCAGCTGCTTCGGTCGCCGGCGAGGAAGAAGAAAAGAGGAAGACGCCTGAAGGGTACGGGCCAGCTAGGCTGAGGTGGGCCGTGCTTGGGCTGGAGATGGACTGTGGAAAAGGTTACCACACGGGCTGCTGCTGGCTGCTAACTGCTGCGCGCGGGCAAAGAATAAGAAGATAGGGGAGTGGGCTGCTGTGCGCGGGGAGAAGGTGGCGGCGGTTGCTGCTTGCTGCGGATGGGCGGCAGATAGAGGAGACAAGAAGAGTTAGGCCGGCATGAGATGAGGCCTTTCTAATTTTTTTAAACAACACACTTTTGTTTTTTCTGTTTTTCCTTTTCCTTTTGTAATTTCAAATTCATTTCTGTTTTGAGTCATCCAAAAAATACCAGAGCCTTTTGTAAAGCTATAGAAATATTGTGGGGCCCTTTTAATCCATTTGGGATCCACATATTTTGATAATTTCCAAAATACAAAACATTTTGAAGGTTTACAAAAGGGGACAACGATAGGGTTTTATTATTATTTATTGCATGCCTTTTAAGATGATGCTCATGATATGCACAAAACAAACCCTACTTAACATTAATAGAACTAGGAGTGTTACAGTTCTATCCCGTTAACAGAATCTCGTCCCAAGATTCCTAGGTAGTAAGATAGAAGGAACAGGGTTACACTAAGCTTCGATGATCTTCTCAAGGAGGTTGATCCAGACCACCATCATTGAATGAATGAAGCGCTTCATTTCTTCGAGGTAGCTGCACTCACTAAATAAGAGAGGAAAAATACAAAACCATGAACAGAGTATCTCATGGTCAACTCATGGATAGATGTTTCATAACATCTCTGGAGCCAACGAGCATGAAACACATCAAGGTAACAGAGGAAACACGAGAAGATGGTTTCAAGGTGTTAGATAGCTAGTCTTCATAAGGATTGAGACCATGGAGCTTCAGAAAAGTTTTGAGCTTCTGAAAAGGAGAGCTTACAATGAAAATAACATGACCACAGACTTCGAGAGATGAAACTCTACTAGATGGCTTAAGTAGAGCTTCCAGGGATACAGAGATACGTATAACCAACAACTTTTTTGATATAGAGGGATCACTCTTTGTTCAACAGAAGGTCAAGACAGAGAGGTTGTTTTAGTGGAGAGGACTCGTAAGAGCCACAAGGAACCTGTAACAAGAGGAATTTCTGATTATAAAAACCATAGTAACTCTTCGAACATGATCAGGAAACAAAAGGAAACTCTTTATTCATCCAGGACTACCAAAATATTTATCGAAGATCGTGGTATCACTTTACACCACTAGGATGAATAGATAGGAAGATTCCTGATGACACGATGGAAAAGAAACTTCATTCTCAGACTTCAATTTACCAGGCTCAACAAGACGCTTGCCAATATAAAAGGATCTGGAGGATCGACCGAGAGACATTTAGCAACACTTCCTTAAATGTTCTCCTTGATGTTCGAGAAGGTGAATGATACGTCCAAAACGTATCTACTTTCCCGAACACTTTTGCTATTGTTTCTCCTCTAAACTTGTGTGATTTGGATGCAACTAACATGGACTGATGCTGTTTTCAGCAGAATTGCCTTGGTGTCTAGTTTTTGTGCAGAAAATCAACTATCAGGAAAAATCCCGGAAAATATGCCAAAATTCTATTTCACCAGAAGACTCCCGGAGCCAGAATACGAGACAGAGGAGCGTTGGGCCCAGGCCACACCACCTGGCCATGCGGGCTAGCCCAGGCTATGCCAGGGGGTGGTCTGGCTACCCTAGACAACCCCTCGGTCTCCCTCTTCGCCTATAAGATCCCTTCTGACCTAAAAACTCAGGGGGGGTCGATGTTTTTCCAGAAGGAGTTCTGCTCCACCGCCACCACCAGATTCCACGAAACAGCACCAGAAACTCCATTCTAGCACCCTGCCGGGATGGGGAATTGGAGGAGATCATCGCCATCATCATCACCATCGCTTCTCCATCGACCATCCATGTTTCCCCCATCTATGAGTGAGTAATCCCCCGCTGTAGGCTATGGGGATGGTAGGCATTGGATGAGATCGTTCATGTAATGGCATCACATTGTTAGGGCATGGTGCCTAGTATTTTCTATTAGTGCTTTATGACTTTGTTGCGACTTGTTATGCTTAATGCTTGTCACTAGGGCCCAAGTGCCATGATTTCAGATCTGAACATGTTATTGATTCATTATGATAGTATTCTTTATGGTCTTATCTGCAAGTTGTATACACATGTTTTTGTCGGAATCAATGGCCCCAAAGTGACAGAAATCGGGATAACCGGAGGGAATGGCTTTGACGTGAGGATCACATGTGTTCACGGAGTGTTAATGCTTTGCTCCGGTGCTCTATTAAAAGGAGCACCTTAATTGCCAGTAGTTCCCTTGAGGCCCCGCTGCAAACGGGCTGGCGGGACAAAAGATGTTGTGCAAGTTCTCATTGCGAGCACGTATGACTATATATGGAACACATGCCTATGATTATCTAGTACTTGGATGCTTTATCTTATTTATCTACAATTTCCCTATGTTCTGATTGCTATTTGAATTGTCTTGTCTATGCAACGCCCGTCCATCCATCCCTATGCCTACCGCACTCGAATCCTACTGTTTACTACTATTGTTACTGTTGTCTTTACTTTTACTACTTCTGTAACTTTACTATTCCTACTACAAAACTGTTGCTACTGATAAACTACTGTGAGCAAGATTGTTTCCAGGTGCAGCTGAATTGAAAACTCAGTTGTTAAGGCTTATAGATATTCTTTGGCTCCCCTTGTGTCGAATCAATAAATTGGGTTTCACTTCCCTCGAAAATACTGCGATACACCCCCTATACTTGTGGGTCATCAAGACTATTTTCTGGTGCCGTTGCCGGGGAGCATAGCTTTATTTATCAAGTTCACTTGGATTTCTATTGTTCACTGTTATCCATCCATCATGGGTAAGTCTCGTGATGGCAAGGTTCCTATTTTACCATCCACAACAAGAAGTGGTAATGTTCTGAACACCTCTGTAGCTCTTGATTCACCATCTGTTATGAGTAAGCTCGTTACACCACCACACACACATGCTATGTATACTGCTACTACTGCTGAATCTGAAACTTATGATACTGATGATGCTGCTTCTACCGTGCTTGAAAAGAGTGGTTCATTAGGTCCTTTCCTAGATGCTACGATTGCTAGAACTATAGCTGGAAATACTGAAACACCTAATGAAGACACTACTACACCTGTTAGTTCACCTGAGTCTAGTGAGAGTTATGATATTGAAGATGGTTATGTTGAGATGACCGATGAATTTATTAAAGAGTGTAAAAACACCCATGATAGGAGCGCTGCTAAGAGTCTCCTTGAGAGGTGTACTATAGACCCAAATTGTCTCCTATTGCTAAGTTTGCTGCTTCTCCCATAAACATTAAAGATAAAGATTATGATTTCTCTCTTGATCTATCTTACATAGCTATTGTTGAGAAAGAACCTTTTTGTGGGACTAAGAGTGAAAGTGCGGTAGCACATATAATGAGCTTTCTACCATGAGTGGCTTGTTTTCTGATGATATCAAGATGCGTACTTACTTTGTTGCTAAGATTTTCCCCTTTTCACTAAAAGGAGAAGCTAAAACTTGGTTTAGTAATTTACCTCCTAGATCTATTGATAGCCCTGATTGCTTGATTAGTACTTTGCTGCAGAAATATTTTCCTCCTAGTGCTAGACATGCTATTTTGCAGGAACTTTTTGATTTTAAACAGGGAGAAAAAGAGATATTGCCAAATCTTAGGCATGGTTTTGTGCTTTGATTCATGCATAGGCTGGAAGTCCATTACCTAAGAATGAGCTTCTTGATATATTTGGACTAACCGAAGAATCTAGGATATACCTAGATAGTTGTGCTGATTGTGTTTTCAGGAATAGGACTCCCAAGGAAGCTGAGAAATTAATTGCTAAAATAAGCAAGAACTATGAGGATTAGAATCCTCCTGAACCAGCTATACCTGAACCAACTATACCGGTACCTATTCCAACATCAAAGAAGAGGGGGGTTATTGAATTAAATTATGAAGTGATGAAGGAAGCTAAGAAATGTC
This sequence comes from Avena eriantha, assembly GCA_910589775.1. Classification (NCBI taxonomy): domain Eukaryota; kingdom Viridiplantae; phylum Streptophyta; class Magnoliopsida; order Poales; family Poaceae; genus Avena; species Avena eriantha. The sequence continues at coordinate 65,610,526 of OU342746.1, read as the reverse complement.
TTAAGGAGAAGGGAATGAAAGCTGTAGATGTCAAGAATTTACCTCCTATAGAAGAATTATGTAAGCCTATTCCCTACTCGTCCACTATTGAGGTACACTCTCTCCAACACTTTGATGAAGGTGATATCCCTTACTCTAAACCTCCTGATCAATGCTTAGAAGAATTTGATATTTTTATTGTTAAGCAAGATAATTTTAATAAAAGGGTGCAAAATCATCTAATGGAAAACTCTAGAGCTATTGTTGAGTTAAAAGATATTGTGGAAAGAACCTCTAATGATGTTAAAATGATTGTTAAACACTTTCCAATGGTTCAAACTCAAATAGATCAACTCATTAAAGTGCAAAAATACTTGCTAGTTAACGCTGCTAAACAAAAGCATGCTTATGAAATTAGAACTAGAAGTGGTGTTGCTACCCAGGATCCTCTATATCCTGAGGGGCATCCCAAAATAATTGAGCAGGATTCTCAACAAGCTGAAAATAGTGGCTCTACTCGTAAGAAAAGGAAAAAAGAAACATAAAAATATTGTAGAACCCTCTGAACCTGCTATAGATCCTAATAGTATATCTGTCTCTGATGATGAAACTGAAAGTGGTAATGAAGAAAACGAAGCTCCAAATGAAGAAAAAGTTGAAGAAGAACCTGAAAAGCACACTGAGAATACTAAATACACTAAAGAAGATTTTATTGCTAAGAAACATGGTAGTGAAAGAGAACCTTGGGTTCAAAAACCTATGCCTTTCCCTGATAAGAAACACGAGTCAAAGGAAGATGAACACTTAATAAGTTTTGTGAGTGGATGAAACCTTTATTCCTGCAAATTCCTTTGACTGATGCTATTAAATTGCCTCCTTACTCAAAGTATATGAAGGATATTGTCTCGAATAAAAGGAAGATCCCTAATGAAGAAATTTCTACTTTGCTTACTAATTATTCCTTTAATGGTAAGGTTCCAAAGAAACTTGGAGACCCAGGGATTCCAACTATCCCTTTATCTATTAACAATAGTTACGTTAGAACTACTTTGTGTGATTTGGGAGCTAGAGTTAGTGTTATGCCTTTCTCTCTCTATAAGAGGCTTCAACTAGAAAAATTAATACCAACTGATATACCTTTGCAAATGGCTGATAAATCTACTAATATTCCTGTTGGTATATGTGAGGATGTACCTGTTCAAGTGGCTCACAATTGCTTGATATTAACTGATTTTATTGTGCTTGAAATGCCTGAAGATGATAATATGTCTATTATTCTTGGGAGACCTTTTCTTAATACTGCAGGGGTTGTTATTAATTGTAATCAAGAAAGGTGACCTTTAATGTTAATGACAAGGAACATACTATCTATTTCCCCAAGAAGATTGAAAGGACTTATGGTTTGAATTCAATTGAACATGTTGAGGGCATTCAAGTTGGAGAGATATATTGTTCCATACCAAGAGAAAATTTTGAAACTATTATGATTGAGACCATTGCTATCAAGGTTGAGGTAACATAATCATTAGTGGAATGTCCAATGTCTTGTCGCGACCAAAGTTACCCATAAGGCCTCCACCATGAGATTCTTGGAGGAGCAAAAGTTGAAGCGACGACTTCGGAATGCATAGCTTGTTTTGTTTAAATAGGACGCCCTTATGCAAATAGAAATCATCAACTCCTTTGTCATTGGAGCACTTTGCGAAAATTGGTTCAAAGAACGGGTCGGAAGCATACAAAGATTTTATTTCCTCAAGACCCAACATGTTGATTTCAAGTCTCGTAAGAAGGCTTGTGTGTTTGCGAGACAAAGCGTCTGCAACTACATTATCTTTGCCCTTCTTATACTTGACAATGTAGGGAAAAGACTCCATGAACTCAACCCACTTAGCGTGTCTCTTGCTCAAGTTAGCTTGGCCTTTGAGATATTTCAACGATTCATGGTCAGAATGTATGATAAATTCCTTGGGCCAAAGGTAGTGTTGCCAAACTTGAATGACACGAACTAAAGCAAAAAGCTCTTTGTCATAAATCGGATAGTTGAGGCGAGCACCATCAAGTTTCTCGCTATGGTAGGCTCTAGGACGTCCGTTTTGCATAAGGACTCCTCCAATGCCAATACCACTAGCATCACACTCTATCTCAAAAGTTTTTGTGAAATCCAGTAACGCAAGGAGAGGTGCTTCGGTGAGCCTCTTTTTAAGTTCATCAAAAGCTTTTTGTTGTGCTTTGCCCCACACGAAGGTGACATTCTTTTTGGTCAATTCATTAAGGGGACAAGCAATGGTTTAAACGTCTTTCACAAAGCGACGATAGAAACCGGCCAACCCCATGAAAACTTCAGAGTTCACTCACATTTGTTGGGATGGGCCAATCTCGTATGTCCTTAACCTTGGAAATATCAACTCCAATTCCCTTCGAAGAAACAACAAATCCAAGAAAAATCAACTTGTCTTTAGCAAAAGTGCAGTTGGGAAGATTAGCATAAAGCTTTTCATGTCGAAGGATTTGCAAAAGTTCCTTGACATGTGTTATATGGTCCTCAAGTGATTTGCTATAAACAAGGATATCATCGAAATAGACAACAACACTTTTTCCAACGAGAGGACGCAAGATGTGATTCATAAGGCACATGAAGGTGGATGGGGCATTCGATAAACCAAAGGGCATAACCAACCATTCATAGAGACCAAGTTTGGTCTTGAACGCGGTTTTCCACTCTTCAGCCATGCATATTTGATGGTAACCACTACAAAGATCAATTTTCGAAAAAATAGTGGCTCCACACAACTCATCAGGCATGTCATCGAGACGTGATATGGGATGTCGATAACACATGGTGATAGCATTGGTTGGACGGCAGTCCATGCATAACCGTAACGTATCATCCGTCTTTGGAACAAGAATCACGGGTATGAAACTTGGACTAGTGCTAACTTGGATCAAATCTTTGGAGACGAGTTGGTTGATTTGACATTCGATCTCCTTCGTCTCCTCCGGGTTCGTGCGGTAGGCGGCGCGGTTTGGAAGAGGTGCGTCAGGGATGAGGTCAATGCGATGTTCGATGCCGCTAAGAGGAGGTAGTCCATGTGGGAGCTCTTCGGGGAACACATCCTTGAATTCCTGCAAAACACTCATCAAAGATGGAGGAACATTGGTTAATTCATTAGTTCCTTGCGCTAGTCCCTTGAAAAGGAGGACATAGTGCAAGATGGATGGGTTGTTCCGAACATCTCTCATCTCACTTTTGGTGGCAAGGAGAACACTCTTAATTTTTCCACTAGAGTTTGGCTTGTGGCTCTCACTGACTATGAGGTGGTTCTCTCTCTCACCGCTCTTCTCACAAGTAGGTGTTGTGCTTTGCGCCCTCGCTAAAGCCTTTGCATTGTCCGCAATTATTTGGCTAGGAGTCATCGGTTGCAAAACACATGTTTTGTTGAGCCATTTGAAGGTGTATACATTGGTGCGACCATCATGTTGAGCAGCCTTGTCAAATTGCCACGGTCGACCAAGAAGCATGTGGCAAACTGTCATAGGAACCACATCACACTCCACCGTATCTTTGTAAGGACCAATGGCGAAGGAGACCGATACGGTATGCTTGATCTTCATGGACCCTTGGTCACTTAGCCATTGCACGTGGTAGGGGTTCTTGTGTGGATGGAGGGTGAGGTTGAGCTTCTCACACAACTCGGTGCTAGCAAGATTGTGACAACTCCCTCCGTCAATGATCACCTTGATAGATTTGCCATTGATACCGGCTCGTGTTTGGAAGATATTGGAGCGTTGGTCTTCATGCTCTTCTGCTTGAGTGGTCAAGATCCTTGTGATGACAAGCGATGGACTTGCGTCATGCTCACACATGAGGAGTTCTTGATCATCTTCCACTCGTTGCCTTGCCATTGCTTCCTTGACGCGGGCATCAAACTCATCTTCACTCAAGTACTCTTCATCACCATTGTCATGGATGAACAAGACTTTCTTGTTTCCACATTCAGCTGACTTGTGTCCTTTACCTCCACACTTGTAGCATTCACCATTGAAAGGTGTATCACTCTTTGCTTGCTTGCCACTTGGGGGCAGTTTTCCTTGAGGAAGTGTGGGCTTGAAGGAAGGCTTGGAGGTACTTGAGGGGCTTCCATTGAAAGTTGTTGGTGTAGGGGTTGAAGCTTGCTTGTAGGTGAAGTACGTCTTGGGCTTGTTGTACATGATATCCTCTTGCACTTGACGTTCAGCCTTTGTTGCGATGTGCACAAGCTCAACCATGTCATTGTATGTTTAGAACTCGACGATCGCTTGATTGGGTGGTTCAATCCAATTAGGAAGCGTGCCATAGTTTGCTCCATGCGCTCGTCAATGTTGGCGTGAATCAAGTTGAGTTCCATTTCCATGAAGTACTCTTCCACGGTGTTTGTCCCTTGACGAAGCGCTTGAAGGTTGTTGAAGAGGTCATGCGTGTAGTGCGCGGAGACGAAACAGGATCTCATGTGAGCCTTCATGTAATGCCAAGTTGTGATTGGCGGTTCTTGTCTTGCATCACGAGAAACTTGAACTTGTTCCCACCAAAGGTTGGCGTAATCATCAAAGTCAAGCGAAGCCATGGCGACCATCTTCTCGTTGCTATAGTTGTGCATGCGGAAGATCTTGTCGACTTTGAGTGCCCACGAGAGGTATTCTTCGGGGTCATTGGATCCGGTGAACTTGGGCATTGTGATCTTGAGCTTGCCAAAAGTATCTTCATCGTTGTAGTCATTGCGACGAGCTTGGTGACCTTGCTGATGATCTTGTAGTTGGGGAGGTGGAACTTGGTTCTCGGGTCCTTGTTGCGGAGCTTGCTCTTGATATTGTTGTTGAGGAGCTTGCTCTTGCTCTTGGCGTGGTTGTTGACGTGGTTGAGGCGCTTGGGCCTCATGGTAGCGAGGGTGTGGAGCCTCTTGACGTGGTTGATGACGAAGAGGAGGCTTGTTCCTCTGTTGGTGATGTTGGTTACACACATTGGCCTCACGGCGAAGACCATGGTCATGAGCCTCTTGACATGGTGGGCGTCGCTCAACTTGTATCACTTGATGCTCCAGGTTTTGCTGAGGTGGAGGAGGCGCCTCGTGATGACCATGGTATCGGTGCGGACGTTCATGATGTTGATGACGAGGAGGAGGATCTTGGAGAGCTTCACGTTGATGACGAGCTTGATTCTCCAAATTGGAGTCATCACTTGTTGTGTCAAGTATGTGTCGCGGTCGGTGGTGGTAGACTTGCGGTTGCGCTTGTGGTTCCTCTTGTGGTTTCTCTTGTTGGATCACTAGTGCCCTTGCATGATGACGGTGTGCTTCTTGCCTTGCTCGTGGCCTTGAAGAGAGGTCACCATCATAACTTGACGTTGCTGCGTGCCGTGGGGAAGGTACATAGTTCGAAGAGGTTCCATCTTCAACCACGGGGGGGCCATTGCGACTTGGAGCACTTGGAGGTAGATCATGTTATGGAGGTGCATGACGACGCGAAGAACTTGAAGAGCTTGAAGCACGTGAACACGGTCTTGCCATTCCGTCTATGAGGCGTCGGAGATTGTCATTTGTTTCGGCGACGGAGCATTGAGCGACTCATTTTGGTGGCCGAAGTTGTGATGCATTGCTTGCATTTGCCTTTCGAGGCCATCGAAGTGGTTGTTGATGTTCTTGAACTCTGCTTGTGTCTCGCCAAATTGTTCATCTTGTCGCGTCTCAAGGGCTTGGCAACATTCACGGAACTCTTGTCGAACGATGAAGTGACTTGCGCGCGTCATGTACAGTCCTTGGTCTTCTTCTTGGGGAGGTGGTTGGCTCGACTCACCATGCATATCCATCATGCAAGACACACAAGTATTGTATATGGAAGTGGAATATGGTGGTGTTAGCTTTGTACCTCACCTTGGGGATTGCACCAAACTAGAAACCACAAGTGAGAGCTTTAAGCGTGCAAAGTGGAAATGCAAAGAAAACTCACAATAAAGAAAGAACTAACTCTCAAAAGCTTGTTGGTGGTAGGTTAGGATTGTGGAAAGCCAAAGGACGAACCAAAAGAAAAGGGATAGTCAAAAGTGGGTAAAATCCAACAAAACTCAAGTCAAAGGCGAAGGTCAACAACTCAAAACGGGGGGACGGGAACCTACGACTATATACACACACATGGAGAAAGTTGGGATTGACACGACTATGAAAATGAGCAAACAAAAAGCCCTAACGAAGACTAAGCTCGTTGTCATGGCAATGCAAGGAGAGACCGTGGCTCGTTTGCAAAGAGGAAAAATGAGCAACGAATTTGTGCACTTGCCTTGGGCGCTCTTCTTTCTCTCTTGCTTACAAGCTTTGAGACTCTCTTTGGCAATGGGAGACTATTTTCTTTTGCTTTTTCTTTGTATCTTTTTTTTGCTCTCCCTTGATGCTACCTAGTCACACTTGATATTTCTCTTGCACACTCACTATCCAAGGACAAATGCACAATGCTCAAGCAAACACAAGATGAGCCACTCTCATAGGATAGGTACACACAAAGGAAGATATGGGTTAACAAGGTGACGCAAGTTATACCTTCGTTAGTGATGATGAACTTGGCGTCGATGGTGCGGGATGATGTTCGTGGGCCGTGTTGTCGATGAGCGTGGGGGTTGTCGATGCGGAAGCTTGTTGTTAGTTGACGACACGCACACGGGCACAAACAAACAAGAAGAAATTAGCCAATGCAAGATTAGAGGTAAAACTGTCAAAATCAGGCGTCAGGCCGGAGACTCTGGGGTTTTAGGCCGGAAACTCCGGTGCAGGCCGGAGACTCCGGTGTGGGTAGGCCGGAGACTCCGGTGTAGGCCGGAGACTCCGGTGTAGGCCGGAGACTCCGGTGTGCAGGCCGGAAACTCCGGTCTGGAGTCAGATCGCGAACTGCTCGTGTTCTTGAGCGGAAATCCACGCCTCGGGTCCTCAAATCCACGAAAAATTGGCCAAATTGGGCTGGGAAAACGCAAGATAAAGCTGGACCAACACCTAAGACAAGGTTTGGTCGGATCAAAAACCACAAATAACACTCCAAATCAAGAGATCGATCCAAAGGCAAATATGGGCTGTTTTTTTTGGGATTTTCAAATTTTTGGTGGATAGAAGAAAAATTTGTGGGGGAAATCGTGAGCAACGAAGCTCTTGATACCAATATGTTGAGGGCAAACCTCTAGGGTAGCCCGATCTTTCACAATTCCCTTTCAAATCGAGGATGGAGTGCGGGGACAGGAGGGAAGGATGAACACGACGAACGAACGCAAGAAGAACGCGATGAACACACACACACAAAACCACGATACACACCAATAGCTCACGCCGGCGGTAACCGGTCCGGCGCAATCCCTAGGATCGGCGTCGGGCGGAGGACTCTTTATCGAACCGGCACGGCGAGATGGGAGACTCGGTGAGATCTTGACGTCTAGGCAAAGGGAATCCGATGCCTAGGCCTTGTACAACGCGGAGGCACGATGCAAACTCCAACGAGGTTTGGGGATATTGGTGCTCCTTGGTCAAGGAGCATGAGGCAAGAATTAGATAGATCCACAAAGGGGTTTCCACTAATTCCAATATCATGCCTAGGGTTTACAATGGAGTTGGGGGACTATATAAAGGCCAGCCACTTAAACAGGGGTACTTTAGGAATAAAAGACAAGTTCTCGACGGACTAAGCGGTACATGGGCCGCAGGCCCAAAGGCCTTTTACATGCCTGGCGACGGTCGGTCCGGAGACTCCGGTGTGGTGGACTGGAGACTCCGGTCTGGACCGGAGATTCCGGTCTGGACCGGAGATTCCGGTCGGTCTCCAGAACGGCCTCTGGAGGGGCCTTCAGATTGTCCTAGGGCCCGGTTCTGGGGGCATACCAAAGGTGAGGCCGGAGACTCTGGTTTCATCAGGCCAGAGACTTTGGTGGACCGGAGACTCCGTTCTGCGCAGACTGGAGACTCTGGTCTGAGCAGCTCCAGCGTCTTCTCCTTCACGATCTGCTCCTCGTTCTCCATCCTTGGGTGCTTGGTGATGTGTCGAAGCTTCGTACCTGATGATGCATAGTGTAGTTGCATGAAGTAGCACACCATCCAAGGTGGTATCAAATTAGCACGAGGAGAGGAGCGAGTTCACCTTAGCTTGTAGGAGTTTTGCTCGGGCACGAGTCATGGGTCCACTTGGGGGACTTGTTGGTGTAGATGTAGGAGCATCCGTAGGACGGGCTGCATCACATGGCGTGTTGGGCGACCCAGTTAGGGGAATCCATAAGGGAGGCCATTGACAGATAAACAGGGAGGCTACAGTACTGACATAGACGAAGTAGGAGCCTTGAAGTACAAGACACGAAGACTAGTTAGTTTATAGTAGGGCTCTGTAACCTGTTCGGTATGGACTTTAACCTGACCCTAGGTTCTAGCGCCTTTGTAAGATGGACCTATAGGAGCCTTTAAGGAAGGATACAACCTCGCATAGTGAACCCTACAATCTTTGTAACCCGGAATATTGGCATTATAGTGATTGGAAGTAGGGGTAGGATTCCGCCACCATCGTGCATATAAACCTGGGTAAGCTATGATACATCGTACCCGCCAACTAGCTAACTTACTCCACATCTCTATAGACACGATGTGAGGACCCTTCCATGGCGTACTTGTTGACAATACCATGAGAGTTGGTGCTCACCGTGGGATAAGAGACGCTTCGAGCTCTACACAGGGTGAGGACCAATCACTTCGTGGGAATCGGCGACACCATCGCCATCGAACACATACTATTCTCTATCAATGTTCCGAGCATCCCTCTAGATAAGTACTAAATCCTGATGAAGACTAACCACCTCCATTGTCTCGATCGGGGACATCCACATCTTCATCTTCATCTGCGAAACTGACTCGGGATCCAACTCCTAGGAAGCCAGCCAAGCATCAAAGCCCGCACGGCCCGCCTACGGGCTTGCCATGATCGCTGAAGAATGATCAAACTCAGATCTCTATTTGGAGTTTGCCTTCTTGAATCTAAAAAAATCAAGGCCCAGCCAAACCACCCATGTGCAGGATATAACGGTAAAGACTAAAGTAGATCTGCCTGGATCACCCAAGTGTTAGAGAAGTAGAGGTCACACTTTGTCGTTGTCCTTAGCGTCTTAGATTCGTCACGTTGCATCCAGAACCCAGATAAACCCCTAGTGAGTACCTAGCCAGATGGCTTAGGTTGAAAAACTCCATCGATGGAATCTCTGGTCAGGAATCAGTGTTCTAATTCGTCAAAGGACTCACATGGGGTTCACTTCTCTGGCATTCACTAAGGTGGCTGGAGGCCTCGAGATGACTCGGTCTCAGCCAAGTGATTGCAATTGTTAAAAGTTTCACCAACACTGACATGGTCACCCCACGAATCTATAGTGTCGTGGTCGGCAACAACCACGTCGTTAGCTACATGGCTTCCAGGTCTAGTTCTAGCTCCGAGCCGACTGTGAGCGATCCGAGTGAATCTAGACGCACTTTGCACCGACATCAGCAACATGGACTACGGAAGTGAGCGAACCAACTTGGAGGAACTAGAAGATGCAATGAAGGAAATTGAAGCAGACTTTAATCTCGAGGAATGCAACGAGCATCCTCCCACCTATCATTAGGTCCTTGTGTAATTGAGAGCATGGTAGAATAATACCAAGGAAACCTAGGAACCGGAGCAACTCCGCCAGCAATAGATAATGTCGGGAGGTCCATGACCGTAGGTAAGGATGTTGTAGATCCCAAGGACACATCAAAGGCCATGCCCGCTCTAGCTATCCCTTGAAAGAAAGAGTATGAACTAGACACTGGTCCCGGTGGTTCCAATCAAGCAAACAAGGATATCCCTCCACCTCCGCCATCAAAATCAAAGGCGGGCGATGCCTTTGTTACTCCTGCTGATAAGGTTAACTACGGACAAGCTCTCACGGAGCCCGTCACTCTGGATCATATCCGGAATGTCACCGAGATGGAACATAAGTGTAGGGAAGTCCTTGCAGAAGCCAAGTATATCACGGAGAAGAGCGCAAAGTTCAACAAAGACCTCACCAAGGAGAAGGACACATTAAAGGCGACAAAGGCCATGGAAACGGAGGACAAGAAGCTACTTGCTTAGCACAAATCAGTGCATGTTCCTATGCATGTTGTAAAAGATCGAAGCGTCAGGCGAAACCTGGGATGGGCCCCAGCTACGGCAGGGAAACCAATGGAAGCCCCTTATTACGAGAAGGAAGGGAAGAAGATCATGCTAATGCCTTCTTTGAACATATCCATCACCAAAACACTATTGGAACATGATAGATCTCCCAAGGAGGTGGATCAGGTCTATGATCTAGTAGATAAGGCCGTCAAGCAATAGGAAAAAAGTCCGCCTCTTAGAGGCTTGAGACCAACCTGGAGCTTTTTCAATATAGCACTCGCAACAACCAAAAGGCCAAATCTCTAGCGCAGCAAATCAACAACCTCCCTCCGGATGTAGGGTCACAAGCAAGTTGCACGGAACAAAGACGGTGGGACGCTCACAATAGGACCGGCGCAATTCCAATTTTGTCTGACCATGGCGGAAAGGATCAGCCTCGCGGTCCCTAGCACCGCTCTAGCATTCCCATCATCATGAGGAGGCCTAGCGACATCAGCGCACTAGCATGCCACCTCTGAGACACCCACAGGGTAGCATTATCATCCGTGATAACGGAGCGTGGTAGGGGCACCACGATGATGGCCGCAACAACCATGAAAACAAAGTAGCAACAAACAGAAGCTGCTCAATGTCTGCCAAGAAATCATGACGGGCATAGTGGTTCCCAAGTTGGAGAAAGTAAGAAGGCTAATCCCCTACCACCTTCACCCCAAGCAACCATTATGGCGAAGGACCGTGCAAATCTCATAACTCGCGGGCACAATTCTCCACCACATGGCGGCAATCAGTAGGGAAAACAACCGGCACCATAATATGCACGTGATCGCCTCGATAGCATCCAGGAAGGTCGCCAGGAACCCTACCTAGGGCCTTGATGCTTCGGTCCAGTTATCCGAGCATCACAATACCATGTAAGCCTCCAAGTTGACAAAACTATCAAGGATTATTACTGCTTTGTTAGGCCAACTACCTGCTTGCAAGACTACCATTAAGCGATCAAAATCGCATGGGGAGCCCCAACATGGAAATAAGATACCTCCCACTAATTTTCATAGGCACAACCCACCAATAGATCAATGACTTACCGTAAAAGTCTATCTACGACTGGTTGGACTTGCATGAAGCGTTCACCAAAAAATTCGAGAGTACGTACAAACATCCATTTACTGTTAGCAACCTACAAAGGTGTGTACAAGAAAAGGATGAAACATCCTTGAACTATCTCTCTCGTTGTCTCGACATGAAGAACTCTTGCTCGGGAACACAGGATCAAACTGACATGGACGCCTTGAGTAATGGCTTGAAAAGAGGCTCAACGCTCCGACATACGCTGAAGCACACTCGGGATAAGGAGGATATCGATATCAACTCGATGATGTCCAACACTAGTGAGTTCACAACGGCTGACAGCGATGCTTGATGTGCTCTACTTATAGTAGCTACTCTAGGACAAGAAGAACAATAACAAAAAGCGGAAAATATGCCTGAATAAAAGCAAGTTGCCGAAATGGTCGCCATGACGTTCACTGGTAGAGGCGATGGTGGACAACATGGGCGTAGCTGAGGAGCTGGTCGTGGGCGACAGTGTAACAGTGAAACTACACCTGCTACGCCCCGCGCTCCTCAGAGATATGAGAAATACTAGGATATGCCATGTTACGCTCCTCTATATTTGAATGGAAAATGCAAAGGGAAGAAGGAGGACAAGGAATCTAAGAATTATGATCACATGGACAAGGATACTGAACCTAAGCCATACGACAAGGGCGATGTCTGAGAAAAAGAAAAAATATGTTTGGTAAGAAGAATCCCATATATCATAGTTTCCTCGATACTCCAACGGTCAGAGCGCAGGAAACCTCCTTGAGGATACTATTCACTACCCCCGAAGGTTCCCCAGTACGTAAGATGGTCGAAAGTTCTAGTGACATGGGACAAAGTGGATCACCTAGAGCGGATCATGGAAGAAAATAAATATGCCATGGTCACCAACCCACTGATTGACGGTAATGAATTCACCAAGTGCCTCGTGGATAGCAGAAGTAGCATCAACATCATGTACATTGAGACACTCCATAGTATGAACTTGTCATAGACCTAGCTAAGGTAGAGCAACACCATGTTCCACGGTGTAGTTCGTGTTCAGCAACCTTAATACCTGGGAAGAATTACCCTCCTAGTAGCCTTTGGAGATTTAAACAATTACCGCCCAGAGGCCATGATCTTCGAGCTGGTGCCTTTGAAAAGTGTGTATCATGTCATGTTTAGATGCTACATATTACATGCTTTGGCCAGGTCACATCTACAACAAGATCAAGATGACATGCCCAAATGGCATCATCACCATCACATGAAGTTTCAAGATGGCACATGATTCGAAGCTAGGAGAAGCCGCTTATGTCGAAGCCATCCTCTATGGTGAAGAATTCAAGGAGATGCAGATCCAAGTCGATGCCTTAGAGATGTCAGCTTCGAAGAATAAGATTTTTGCCTATGAACCCTCATTCAAGGCTGCCATCGAGACCAAGCCGATGGAACTTGTGGTAGGCGATACCTCCAAGACCACCTCCATGGGTACAACACTGGATCCCAGATAGGAAAACACGCTCATCGAGTTCCGCTGAGAACAAGTACATCTTCGCCTGGCAACATGCTGACATGAATGGTGTACCTAGGGAACTTCCCGAGCATAGCTTAAACATCTATCCCAGAGCTAAACCGATAAAACAACACCTACGATTCTTTGGAAATGAAAAAGTGAAGGGAATATAACCGAGAGGTAATAATAAACTGGTTATTATCTTATTCCATGTTTATGATAAAAGTTTATTTCTCATGCTATAATTTTGTTAATGGGAAACTTAATACATGTGTGTTTAATAAAAAATAAATAGTTCCTAGTTATGCCTCTCATATAAACTAGCTCATTTATTAACAAGATGATCAAGGTTTCCTGATCATGGACATTGGATGTTGTTAATAACAAGGTCACAGCATTGGTGGAATGATGTGATGAACATTCACTCAAAGTATAGTAATACGATCAAAGTCATTATGTTTACATTGCTATAACATCATGTGAAGTAACCCAAATCCTTAGACCATGAGATAATGTTAATTCCTAACATCGAAAGAGTACTTTAATAACATAAAACATCACACCATAACATGGTGGTTATAAAGGTGGGTTTGGGTACAAATTTTTATGTTGAGGCTCATGGATCAATAGTGGAATTTTTCCATCCTAGTGATGAAGAGATATACTTAGGGCCCTCTCGGTGATATCACATTGGCACAACTTGCAAGCATGCAATTGGATCACATAGAATGGTATATCACGCGGACAAGAAAAGAGTACTTGTTGGTAACGAGATCAAACTAGGCATGGGGATACCGATGATCAAATCTCGGACATGTAATATATCATGAGACAAGGGGATTTAGTTACGACACCAAAGATTATCATGATCGCTATAGTCATTATTGAATGTGCGGCAGTTAGTACGGATCTCTAGGTCTCGCTGCTGATTATTGATCGGAGAGGTGTCTCGATCATGTTTGTATTATTCACAAACTGTAGGGTGACACACTTAAGGTATACCGACACCGAATGGAGCATATACAATACCAGAGAAAGATTTGAAAGCATTGGGATTATTTTGACAAACACCAGAATTTTTTGGATTGAATTGCTGAAAATGGTTTCAGATGTGATATCGAATTATTGTAAGGGGTTTTATGAATATGTTTTTTAATTAGAGTAATTAAAAAATTGTGAATAAAATAAATAAAATAGTTTTATTAAATGAGAGATGTCATTAATTTTGGTGGAAAATTAATTCATGTGAGTGGAGATGGATTTATGTGAGTGGAGAATCCACCCACATGAATGACGGAGAGGTGGGGGCACCCATCTTGGCCGCCATCCATGGCATGGGGCTGCCCCTCCCCTATAAAAGGAGCTCCCCTCCTCCTCCACCACTCTCACACATCCTCGTGAAGGATCTGTCTCCCCCTCTAGTAAATTCCCCGTGGCTTCGGATTAGCGAAGTACATGTTCTCGGTGGTTTCTCTGGATGGATCGAATGCTTCTGCTAATTTTCTAGAGCGAGGACTTAGAGGTTGTCAGGGTGTTAAACGTGTGTGCGATCACGGATGCGCTCCTACTTTGTGGCACTGGACTTCAACTCGATCTTGAGATCGGTAAATGTACCACTACATCATCCATGAAATCAGATTTTGTTAACAAAGCTTTTCAGTCTTCGAGTTTAAGATTTCTATGTATATATCCACTCATTCATTATATCTAGGTATATAGATCTTGGTGCTTAGTTGTTCATATCATAAGAATTTTTTTTCTTTTCTATGATGCGAACCCAACAGTGGTATCAGAGCCTGATCTATGTGTAAATGCTTTGCACGAGTAGAACACATATGAATATGTGGGCGTTGATGATCATTTTATTGCATCCTTTATGTATTTTGGATATTGGTGCCATACTACGATGAAGCGGTCCAATCTAACTTTACATGTCCTCGCACATGAGACATATTCCACACTTGACATGCAACTAATTTTGCATAAGTGGCTTGCGGGTGTCTATCTCTCTTACTATAGTCCATATCTGATTTACAACAGGTTGCTAATAATTTGACTATCGTCATTGTGGTTCCATGTTCGTAGGTAAGGACGGTTTTATCTCCGAAAGTCCTAAGCCACGTAAATCATGCAAAGGAGAAATTAGAAGCATCTAGTTTAGTTGTTGTTGCGCAAGTGTTATGATATGTTAATGTTATAATTTGAAGTGTAGTTTGATACTCTTGGAAATTATAACAAACCAAAGTGTAAACAACATAGACCTTGGTATTACACGAATGGAATGATGGAGATAATACCATGATGCACAAGATAGTGATCAAGTGCAAAAACTATACCATATCACTTTTTGCATATGATGTTTGTTTGCATCTTATTTTTCTTGTATGTCGCTTTAGTAGCATTATAAGGTGATCTCTCATTTAAATATCAATACAAAATGTGTTCTTCCTTTAGTATGCACCATTAAGAAAGTTCGTCACTTCGAGACACCACGTGATGATCGGATGTGATAGACTCTACGTTTGCATACAACGGGTGTAAGTCAGTTTTACACGCGCGAGTACTAAGGTTCTTACTTGGTGAGCCTAGCTTGCGCATACATGGCCTTGGAACACGAACCAAAAGGTAAAGCATGAGTCATATAGTTGATATGATGCCCATACTTATGCTCTCCTTTGAAGCTGCACCAACTAACGTGATGATTGGTCTTGGTGTAGTGGATCTAGTTCATGTATTCACTAAAACGACTCGTGGGATGTTGGTTTTGAGTGGGATTTCATGTAGTAATATGAGTAAAGTTGAACTCAATTTATCATAAAGTAAATCAAAGTGAATTTCATAATTTGTTGTAGTCATTGGTATCCGTTAACTACCTTATGCTTAGTTGTAATTGAGATACTAGAAATATAGAATTCTAGGTATTTTTACAAACTAGTATCGTATTGTTTTGGGAGTCAATAGAAACTCTAAAAGTCCTATTGCAAACTTTCAGCAAGCTCCACTTACTCCATGAATTTCAATAAATGGTATTAAATCAAGAGTAACAATTCCAGTGTTAGTATCTAAAGTATAATGTTTTCCTCCATGATCTTTGATATTCAAAAGATGTTTTAGTATCAAGGTTATCTAGGATCTAAAAGGATTATTTCAGAAACCATCATTTGTGGAAAATATTGTGATATCTTAAACAATGTTTTGGTTGCAATATTATAGATAATAATTTATCAAAATACATGTTCTCATATTGTATGAGAACTTGCGAAGGTTGGAGATGCTAGGCGTCCTAATCTCCCAAAAAGGTTCTGGGAACTGCGTTATACTCAAAATTTGTCCTTATAGGCTATAGTAGCTTCATCATGACTTTTTTCATGATAAGGATGAATATGAGATGTTGGTAAAATGTTTACTACACGAAAAGATTACTAAAGAATGGATTTTGAAAGAATGCCAAATATTTGACGATGGTGACCCACTTCAAAGTGCAAGTCCAAAGGTATTAGTATTTTAATATACATGCTTTGGACTATGTGTCATGTGTATGGCGGCACTATTGATGTTGATAGATTCTTTTAAAAGAAAAGGAAATTCTAAACAGAATCTACAAAATATTTGGTAGAAAAGAAAAGACTAGAAATGTCCAGCTTAGGTATATAGATGATATACATGTTATGGTTATATTATTTGCTTGTTAAACAATGTGGTTCTTGGGTATTGGATACCAAATTTCTTGGTGTGAAATGTCATACAGAACAGCGCAATTCATTGACTACAATGTCCTAAGTAACTAGCAAGAGACTATGTGATGATGTTCATCGAAAACAAATAAAGTATTGCTGTGTTTTTCGTTGACATCAAACCTAGGCTTCAAGATTTGTTTTAATAATTGTTATTTTTTTAGGTATTATGAGAACAAAGGTTGTTCAAATAATTAGCGTATTCCATAGAAGATGGATGAACTTTTACAAGTCTAGTTGGAGAAATTACGTCCATAAAAACTAATGCTAAAATCTCACAAGACAGATGATTGAGAGATCACTTACAAAGTGACATTGCCATTTAAAATATATTGGAAGAAAACATTAAGAAACTCCATATTTATAGAATTTTGGAGTCTTTGATTTTGATCAATGACGCTTCTGAGACTTTTCTGGAGATAATTGAAACTCCATTCATAGACCAAAGAGGAACGGATGACTAACTTATTGGACATTATGCATGTTGATGTATATAGTACATTATGTGTAGCCATGTGTGGTGGATCTTTCAACTTCATATACATTCTCCAGAAATTTGAGTGAATTTATGTGTATATTTACTTAATAAGGAAGAAGTATGAAACATTTGAAAATTGTTCAAACACTTTCAAGATGAAGTGGAAAATCATTGTAACAAGAAAATAAAAAATTTATGATTGGATCATAAAGGAAGATATTTGAGTTACAAGTTTAGCAAAACACCTAAGATTTGAGGAATCGTTCCATGGATTTGCATTCCAGATAAAACATAGGAGTATGGACTGTTCGAGAGATGAAATCACACCTTGTTTGACAGAGTAAGATCAAAGGTGTCATTTATGAAACTGCCATTATCTTTTATCACTGAAAAGAGCAACATCGTGATCCGTTGAAATGACACCATATGAGCTATGGTTTGGGATAAAACCCAAGTTGTCTTTTCTTAAAATTTGGAATGCTAGGCATAAGTAAAATGTTTTCAACCAAAGTCGGATAAGCACGTCTTTGTAGATTATCCCAAATCAACAGTTGGGTATTTCTCCATAACAATGAAGACAAAAGAGTTTGTCACTTAGAATGTTAAGTTTCTTGAGAAGGAATTTTTTGCAAAAGTAAAGTGCGAGGACAATAGTACTTTGATTAGGTGGATGAACCTAAGAAACATGTGCTACGTAGCACAACACCAGAAAGTGTACAGGGTGTGACCACATGCTCATGGCCCCCGTGATTACAAAGGTTGTGATCTCGGAGATTAGAGTTCCTATTTGAACTATATGGGTCTAGTAACAATCAAATAGTAAGATTTGAAAAACTAGTCATTATTGTTTTAAGATCAAGTCTAATAACACCCTTAAAACGCCGGCGCCCTTAAAATTTCGGTGGTTATACGGGGTTGTGGCCAGGCCATCGAGCTAATAGCACCTGTAAACGGCTCAACCCGTAAACAGAGTTCACAGGGGCCTGTGAAAGGCCAGTTGCAGTCCCTATTTCTACTGGCCGGGCGGGCGGAGACGGGTCCGAACCCATGTCCCTCCGCCGCAAACCCTAGCTGCCGCCGCATTTCCGCGCGTACTCCGACGAGCAATTCCTCCCATTTCCGCACGAGAGAGAGATGGCGAGCAGGAGCGAGAGTTGCGAACTCGGTGGCAGCCGTGCTGGGAGGAGGAGGAGGAGGGAGTGTCCTTCATGCACCCGGCGGTGATGGCAAGGAGCGGTGCCGCATCCGCTCCGTCGGGGCCAAGAAGCGGACATGCAGGCGCTGGACGAACTAGGGGCTAACCCCCCAGCTTCTCTAGCCCCCTACGCCGCCGGTGCGTGCACCGTGCCAGCTCCACGGTTTGAGCTCGTGGCGGCATCTTCCTGCGCGAGCTCTTCCATCGCGTCTTCCCGCCCGCGCCCACGCCACGGACAGGACGAGGAGGAGGCGGCTGATGGCCCAAATATATCGAGCTCGTTGGGGAACCCCAAGAGGAAGGTATGATGAGCACAACAGCAAGTTTTCCCTCAGTAAGAAACAAAGGTTATCAATCCAGTGGGAGCAAGGAGACACCCCAAATTTGTAGCTAGCTGAACATTGGCAGGGCGCACTACCGGTGCTAGCAGTAACGTGGAGACCTGCACAACACAACCACAGAACTTTGCCCCCAACTTGCGATGAGGTTGTCAATCTCACTGGTTTTGCTGAAAACTAAGGATTAAACGTATCGAATGGAAGGAAGTAATAGTTTGCAGAAAGTAAACACAAAGCAGTAAACAGTTTGTAGATTGTAAGTAAAAGAAAGGACCGGGGTCCATAGTTCACTAGAGGTGGCTCTCCTTAAGATAGATAACATGCTGGGTGAACAAATTACATCGGGGCAATTGGCAAACATTGAGAAAGCATACAAGCATATACTAATCATCTTGACTCCTTTGGAACTTGATTGGGCATTACAACATTATACATAGACCGCCATCCAACTACATCTATGACTAATAATCCACCTTCAGGTTATCATCCGAACCCCCTCCAGTGTTAAGTTGCAAGCAACAGATTATTGCTTTATGAATTGCGTGTAATGTAAACAATACGATTGTTCTATGAACAAAGGATTATTGTTTTCTCCCTAGTAGCAACAACACATCTAGTACCTTAGAGATTTCTGTCACTTCCCCAGATTACCAGAGGCATGAACCCACTATGAAGCATAAATACTAACTCTTGGAGTTGCTAGCATCTACTTGGCCAAGATAGCTACTAACAACGGAAAGCATGCAAGATCACAAATAACAAAGACATGATAGAATCAATAATCAATCTGAAATAGCATCTCAATATCCATCTGATCCCCGCGAACACAACATGCAGAATTACAAATAGATGATCTTGATCATGAACGGAGCTCACAAGATCTAGAAATGAAAGCTACTACATGGACTCGTAGTCCAGAGATGAACTACTCACACATCACACCGGAGGCTTGCATGATGATGAAGAAGGCCTCCAAGGTGAATTCCCCTCTCCGGCAGGGTGCCGGGAAAAGCTTCAGATCCCTCCCGATCTAGGGATGGAGATGACGGACGCTACAGACTCTTTCGTGGATTTTTTAACGGGTACTTAGGGTTTTGGTCCCGAGGGTAATATATAGGCGGAAGGAGAGGCCGAGGGGGTGCTGGGGTCGGCCAGACCACCCCCTGGCGCGGGCCAGGCCTGGCTGCCCGGCCAGGTGGTGTGGCCGGCCCCCAGCCCTTCTCTATCTCGTATTCTAGCATCAGATGTCTTCCGGAAAAATAGGCACTTTGGCTTTTTGTCCCGTCCAATTCTGAGAATGTTCATTTTCTGACTTTCCTGAAACCAAAAACAGCAGAAAACAGGCAGCTAGCACTGTCGCTCTTGTTAATAGGTTAGTCCAAGAAATCATATGAAAAGTACTCCAAAGTGTGGACAAAACACAAGAAAGTAGATAAAACCAAGCATGGAAGATCAAAAATTATAGATACATTTGCAATGTATGAACATCCCCAAGCTTAACTCCTGCTCGTCCTCGAGTAGGTAAGTGATAAAAAGAAAGAATAATTTTTGAGGTGACATGCACCATCATAAACTTGATCAAAGTATTTGTAAAACATTCAAAGCTGGGATCATAGTAATTTAATCATAACATGAAAGACAAAGTTCTAGCAATAAGAGAAAGAAACTATGATGCAACATGAAAAGGCACAAACAAAAGATTCATGAATAACAATGCTTTGCAAGACGTTTGTTTGTTTCACATAAAGAAAACATAGCATAATAGTATCCATCTTGTCCCTCATAGAGTAGCAAATATAAATGCATAGCACACCTTCAAAGTTCATAAGAGTGACTAGATACAAATAGTTTAAAACAAGCAATATCAAGTTATGCATCAATCAACTAGTCTTGGGACAATGCACATAGAACTAAGAATGGCCACTATGCTCTCAAAGTAGGTGCATAAAGGTTGAAGGTGGAGACTCAATATAATGGTGGAAGAAAGGCCTTCATAGAAGTAAGTAGAGATTCAAGTTCCATAAAGAGCTTCCAAAAATTATGGTACTTATAGCTTTCAGCTCTCATTGCCCCTATCATAAGCATCTTGAAGTGATTAAGGTTAAAGTGAACAAACTATTGTGTACATGCTTGACGAAGTATAAGTTAGAAATCTCATGTCCCTTGAATACGAGGGCCGCTCCTCATGCTACTCAAGTTTAGTCACCGGTAAGTTCTTGTCATCGTAAGTACATGTGTATCATAGAGAACCGCCAACAGGGTACCCCTTGCTCGATGATACGGAAGAATCCCCATATCAAAATGACAAGGCAAGCAGACAACAAGCATCCCCACAATCTTCTTATTTACCATGGGAATATGGTGCTTTTTTCTCTCTTTCCTCTTTTCATAATCTCTTTTTTTTCTCTTTCTCTTTTTTCTCAATATAGGACTCTTTTTTTATAAGAAGAATGCTTCATAGACAAGCTCATTATGGTTACGCTGCAGGTTTCCACCATGTCAGCATGGATTAGACCAGCGGCCCAGGCGTTTCTCTAACACATATACATAACTCCATGGACTTACAAGCTCCCCTTTCATTCCACACCGACGACATCCATAGACAAAAGAGCATGATATCAACTAGGTACAAAGTACCAAGTGCAATGTTGAAAGCGTTCCCCATGACAGCATGGTTCTGCTAATTCCCAAGAAATAAGTGCAAGCATATACAACATAGACGACACAATGGTTCAAGTTTATTAAGGGCAAGAAAAGTAAAGTGTGCCATCAAGTTCGTGAGAGCTTTAATCACTAGTTTTCTCATAACAAGTTTAATTTGGAAGGTAAACAAAAGCATGAATATACTTGGAATAGCATAAGCTAGTAGGTAGGTATGGTGGACTCTTTGGAATAACTTGGTTTAGGGAGTTGGATGCATGAGTGGAACTCATACTTCGTTGTGGAGGCTAGCAAAAGACTGGGAGCGATAAACTAAGAGAGCAATAATGGTCGTAATCATGCAGAGCGACAAAACATCATTGATCAAAGCATAAAGTGATACTACAAGTTGAAAAATAAAGGATCATTAAGGCTATGGTGACTTGAGATAGTCATAACATGGTGTGATGCGCCAAGTCAACCCAAATAAAGCATCAAAGGAGAATACCACTATACTATGCTTTAATATGCTAAAACAACGCATGATTCATCCAAGGCACATTAATCAATATCAATTGTTTATAACAAGTCATGTTACAGCAAAGAATACTAAGCATAAAGCCAAAACAATATCAAGCATGGTATGACAAAGCATAGGCTACGTTCAAAAACAAGCTCTTTTTACCACTTAAGCATGAACTTTCCTACTCTTTTCCAAACCAAACCAAACTATTTGAAAACCAATGTATGAAAGAGCGGGCCCAACCAATTTATTCATAAAACTAAGCAAACCAAGCAAACGAAAAACCAAAACGAAAACAGAAAAGAAGACGCTCCAAGAACAACACAACTGTGCAAGAAACAATAAAAATGAAGCGTTTGGAAGAAACCTGGGATTTTTATTGATGAAGAGGGGGGTGCCTTGGGCATCCCCAAGATTTGACACTTGTACTTCTTGAATATTTCTTGGGGTGACACGCGTGGCATCCCCAAGCTTGAGGTTTAGTCCAACCTTCATCTTATTACTAATTCCTTCCATACACCTGAATTTTTTGCTTCATACAAAACTTCACACAATCTTTATTAGCAACATTAGTGCACTCAAGATAATAAGTATTAAGGTTCAGTTCTAACACCAATAAACTTCCATTAGAACACTAGCTACTGTAACACTTCCCTCAAAAAGCTCAATTCCCCAAAAGAACTAAAAAAGGAACCAACAAGAAGCAAATGCAGAAAATGGCAGAAATCTGTCAAAACAAATCAGCAGGTAAAGACGAATTTTTTCGAAGACCTTCTGTTGATCAAATCAAAAAGTGTTGAACTAACAAAAGTTAGATAACAACTTGGGGCAGACGCAAAAAAATTCACGCCTCAAAAGGACGCACAGAGATTTTACACAATACGGTGAAGCACATAAATCTGTTTCGGGACAGCAACTTTCTCAATCATTACTTCTCTCTCATTAGAGGTTACTCTTGGCACAAAAAGCAAATAAAAAGGATAAGGAGCAGTTATTACTGAGGTAATAACTTCCAAGACTCATCTAAAACTTTTGGGTTATCTCCCAATAAGTACTTTTCTTTAACACCTTTAAGTTAGGCGTAAGAAGCAAAAAGAATCAAGTGTTCTCAAATGAAGAGGCATTAAGACCAAATTGCTTGCCCTTACCTCTCTTACTTTTATTCTTAACCTTGGGGAAAATATGATTGTTTGGTGGAGAAGAAAGGTGCATGGTCCCCTTTCCCACATCTATTATTGCTCCAAGGAGTTCTAATAGGGACCTTCCAAGTGTAATTTGTCCTTTTCTTGCACATTCAATAACAAGATAATCAGTAGAAAATAATTTTCCCAAGGATCTTTGTAAACACTCCTTCAGCTATTCCAATAGGTAATATTGTAGCATTATTAGCTAGAGATATTTCTTTTCCTCCTTCAGTAAGACCCCAAACATTCAAAGATTCATAAATATCTTTGGGCACAAGATAAAATTCAGACATGATATCATAGCGAGCTTAAAAAGTTTCAGTATTTATATCAATCTTTACTGTGGGGAGCCACTTTGATGGTTCAGAATTTAGTGGAACATAGTTATGATGCTCCCTAAGCGTATTATAGCAATCTTTTAAGCTAGTAGTGCTAGTCTCAAGAGTGTTCAATCTAGCAAATATGCTTGCGAAAGAAATATCAGTTTTGTTAGGCCAGTTGTAAGTAAGGATCAATTTCTTTATAGCATTAATAGCATCATCCTCATTATGTTGGAGGACATATGCTCCCACAATGGCATCTAAAGCATATCTATAGCAAAGAGCAATTCCAAGGTAAAAACTGCTAAGGAACAAGCTTTGAGTCATTTTAGGCTCAATTTTTTCATGTAGATAAGAGATTCTATACCAAGCTTCTTTGAAATTATCTTAAATTCCTTGTTTCAAAGTGAAAATAATTTCCTCAGGTGACATAGTGATTGGAGCAAGGCTAGACATAATGGACACCTAAGATAGGAACTAATTTTTTTTGTGTTTTCAATAAAGAAAGCAAACTTGTAGAACTAATTGTTTGTGTGTTTTTGATAAAGAAACAAGAAAACTAAGCAAAACAAAAATAACAAAGTAAAGAGATTGGTTATGAGGGACTCCCCTTGTGAAGATGTCCTTGACTCCCCGACAACGGCACTAGAAAAAGTTGTTGATGGCCCAAATATATCGAGCTCGTTGGGGAACCCCAAGAGGAAGGTATGATGAGCACAACAAAAAGTTTTCCCTCAGTAAGAAACCAAGGTTATCAATCCAGTAGGAGCAAGGAAACACCCCAAATTTGTAGCTAGCTGAACATTGGCAGGGTGCACTACCGGTGCCAGCAGCAACATGGAGACTTGCACAACACAACCACAGAACTTTGCCCCCAACTTGTGATGAGGTTGTCAATCTCACCGGTTTTGCTGAAAACAAAGGATTAAACGTATCGAATGGAAGGAAGTACTAGTTTGCAAAAATTAAACACAAAGCAGTAAATAGTTTGTAGATTGGAGGTAAAAGAAAGGACCAGGGTCCATAGTTCACTAGAGGCGGTTCTACTTAAGATAGATAACATGCTGGGTGAACAAATTACATTGGGCAATTGACAAACATTGAGAAAGCATACAAGCATATAC
Source organism: Avena eriantha (assembly GCA_910589775.1). Lineage (NCBI taxonomy): Eukaryota > Viridiplantae > Streptophyta > Magnoliopsida > Poales > Poaceae > Avena > Avena eriantha. The sequence continues at coordinate 65,586,254 of OU342746.1, read as the reverse complement.
TAATCATCTTGACTACTTTGGAACTTGATTGGGCATTACAACATTATACATAGACCGCCATCCAACTGCATCTATGACTAATAATCCACCTTCAGGTTATCATCCGAACCCCCTCCAGTGTTAAGTTACAAGCAACAGATTATTGCTTTACGAATTGCGTGTAATGTAAACAATACGATTGTTCTATGAACAAAGGATTGTTGTTTTCTCCCTAGTAGCAACAACACATCTAGTACCTTAGAGATTTCTGTCACTTCCCCAGATTACCAGAGGCATGAACCCAGTATCGAGCATAAATACTAACTCTTGGAGTTGCTAGCATCTACTTGGCCAAGATAGCTACTAACAACGGAAAGCATGCAAGATCACAAATAACAAAGACATGATAGAATCAATAATCAATCTGAAATAGCATCTCAATATCCATCGGATCCCCGTAAACACAACATGCAGAATTACAAATAGATGATCTTGATCATGAACGGAGCTCACAAGATCTAGACATGAAAGCACAAAGGAGGAGAACCAGCCATCTAGCTACTACATGGACCCGTAGTCCAGAGATGGACTACTCACGCATCACACCGGAGGCTTGCATGATGATGAAGAAGGCCTCTAGGGTGAATTCCCCTCTCCGGCAGGGTGCCGGGAAGAGCTTCAGATCCCTCCCGATCTAGGTATGGAGATGACGGTGGCCACAGACTCTTTCATGGATTTTTGATCGGGTACTTAGGGTTTTGGTCACGAGGGCAATATATATCCGGAAGGAGAGGCCGAGGGGGCGCTGGGGTCGGCCAGACCACCCCCTTTCATGGGCCAGGCCTGGCCACACGGCCAGGTGGTGTGGACGGCCCCCAAACCTTCTCCGTCTCGTATTCTGGCTTCAGATGTCTTCCGGAAAAATAGGCACATTGGCTTTTCTCCCATCCAATTCCGAGAATGTTCATTTTCTGACTTTCCTGGAACCAAAAAAAGCAGAAAACGGGCAGCTGGCACTATGGCTCTTGTTAATAGGTTAGTCCAAGAAATCATATGAAAAGTACTCCAAAGTGTGGACAAAACACAAGAAAGTAGATAAAACCAAGCATGGAACATCAAAAATTATAGATACATTTGCAATGTAGCAGCGGCTGTCCGTGCAGCGCTCGCTGCGTCCCTCGCCGACCTCAAGGCCAAGAAGAGGCACGAGGAGGAGGAGCTCGCCATCGCCATCAACGGCGAGCTCTCCAAGAAGTAGGAGGAGATCAAGGAGGCGCTCACCACCATGCGCAGTGAGGAGGAGGAGGCCAAACTGTCATCCGTCAATGACATGGACGTCGACATGATCTTCCTCGACGACTAGGAGCTTGCCGACGATGACAGGCTGTGACTTAGTGCTCCATGCCGACTAGGAGCTCGCGTTTTGGACATACTAGGACGCGACGACGTCCTCCGCGAGCTCTCCCAACACTATTTTTAGATGTAATTTTGCAATATGTATGTACTAGATGATGATCGTGCACACGACCTTCCCTCGTTAATTTAAATTTCAGTTCAAATCACGATTTAAGGGTTGGATTTACAGGCATTGTTCTCCGCTGATGAGGTTGAAACCCTAAATCACGAGTATAGGCAGCTGTACTCGCGATTTAAGGGTTACAGATCTGAGGGCGTTGTTAGTGATGCTCTAACAATGATGAACCGACTGCATACAAAGAAGTGATGACAGGCCCTGACTACATAAAATGACTAGAAGTCATAAAATCCATGATAGTTTCCATACACGATAAATCATGTTTTTGAACTTGGAAGAACCTCCAGAAAGGCATGAAGCCTATTGGTCGTATTTGGATCTATAAAGAAATATACATGGATGTTTCACATCTATGAAATAGTTTATATGTTAGAAAAGAGTTTATGACAATGTTCAAGGAGTTGACTACGACAAGATTTGATCTTTCATAGCGATATTTAGTGTGGAAGGATTAATGTAGCAACCACTAGATATGTAAATTTTCGTATATGGTAGTTGAACAAAACAAAACAAAGTTCTTCTAATATAATGGTTACCTAGGACATGTACATGGAACAGTCTGAAGGGTTTTATTAATTCAAAGGATGCTAAAAGGGCATGCAAACTTTCGTGGCTGAAGTAAGCATAGCGGAGTTGGAATCTTCACCATGATGAAATTGTTAAAATGTTTAATTTCATCAAAGACGATGAAGATACTTGCATTTGTAAGAAATTAAGTGGGAGCGATGAGACATATTTCTAATACATTATGTAGAAGACATGTTCTTGATTGGAAATGATGTATCTTTTATTGACACAAGTTAAGAATTTCAACTAATCAGATTTTGATGAAAGACTTGGGAAAACCTAGAATATTAGGCATCAATGTCTATATGGTTAGACTGAGACACTAATATGGTTGTGTCAAACGTACATATATGCGATACTGAATGAGTGCAATATGGAAACGACAAGAAAGGTTCTTGCCACATGGAAAGGGTTGAATTAAGATTCAAATGCATCGACACTTGGTAAGTGAAACGAGATTCAAGTGTTTTGACACTTGGTGAGAGAAATCACATTAATATTTTGATCAATCAAGTATACCGTGATATGTACATATCCATATATGTCCTATGCTCTAAATGTTATGAGAATATACCAGAATGACTCGTAAGATGATCATTGGACGATAGTATGGATATTCTTATGAGCTTTGGAAGAACAAAGAATATGTTATGTAATAGTTCATTGTAAAGTGTTACATTGATACTAGTTTTGTCACAAGATACAAGTTAAGTTTATCTCAATTTATACTATGGGTGGCATAATATAATGGAAAGGAAGTTCCATGATGGATTTGGATGAGTTTCAAAGTTAAGACATTGCGACAGATACTACAACTAAAGGCTGAGTATATGACTACTATAGTAGCAGCAAAGGAGGGCATTGGTGTTAAGTAGTTTGTTATCAAGCTAGGTATGGTTCACAGTGGGCTAGTACTATGGAGATATGTTGTACAACAATAATATCAACATGTTTTAAACCAAAGGAACTAAAGGTCTCACCAAAGGACTAGATTTATACAATGCCATCTCATTTGAGAATGAATGATGTGTAGAGACACAAATACATGCAAATACACATGGAACTAAAAGTGTCAGATCCAGAGATTATGTTTACCACTAGCAAATGCGTATATACAACACTAGAAAGCTATAGGTGTTGAATGCATAAGTTTTCAAACTAGATTAGTGAATCTAGTGCAAGTAGGGGATTGAAGGGAATATGCCCGAGAGGCAATAATAAAGTGGTTATTCTCTTATTCCACGTTCATGATAAAAAATTATTTCTCATGCTATAATTGTTTTATTTGGAAAAATCAATACATGTGTGTTTAATAAATAAATAAAGAGTTCCTAGTTATGCCTCTCATATAAACTAGTTCGTTGATTAACAAGATGATCAAGGTTTCCTGATCATGGATATTGGATATTGTTAATCATGAGGTCACAACATTGGTGGAATGACGTGATGAACATTGACCCAAAGTATAGTAATATGATCAATGTCATTATGTTTACATTTCTATAACATCATGTGAAGTAACCCTAATCCTTAGACCATGAGATAATGTTAATTGCTAACACTAGAAGAGTATTTTGATAACATCAAACATCACACCATAACATGGTGATTATAAAGGTGGGTATGGGTACTCTAAAAGTGTGATGTTGAGGCCCGTGGATCAATAGTGGAATTTTCCATCCTGATGACAGAGAGATATACTCAGGGCCCATCGGTGATATCACATTGACACAGCTTACAAGCATGTGATTGGATCACATTGAATGTTATATCACGGGAACAAGAAAAAAGTAATTGTCGGTAATGAAATCAAACTTGGTATGGGGATACCGATGATTGAATACTGGACATGTAATATATCGCAAGACAAAGGGATTTACTCACGATGTCAAAGGTTCTCATGGTCACTAGATTCATTGTTGAATGTGTGGGAGTCAGTACGGATCTCCAGGTCCTGCTGCTGATTATTGATCGGAGAGGGTCTCGATCATGTATACATTACTCGCGAACCTTAGGGTGACACACTTAAGGTATACCAACACCAAATGGAGCAGATATAATACCAGAGAAAGGATTCGAAAGATCTAGGATTATTCTGATGGACACCGGAATTGTTTCGAATCCAATTGCTGAAAATGGTTTTAGAAGTGATATCACAGTATTGTAAGGTGTTTTATACAGATGTTTGTTAATTAGAGTAATTAAAAATATTAATAAAATAAATAAAATATTTTTATTAAATGAGAGATGGCATTAATTTGGGTGGAAAATTAATGCATGTGAGTGGAGATGGATTTACGTGAGTGGAGCATCAACCTACATGAATGAGGGAGAGGTGGGGACACCCATCTTGGCTGCTGGCCATGGCATGGGGCTTCCCCTTTGTCCTATAAAAGTGGCTCCCCTCCTCCACTCTCACACCTCCTCATGAAGGATCTCTCTCCCCCTCTAGGAAATTCCTCATGGCTTCGGATTAGCGAAGTACATGTTCTTGGTGGTTTCTTTGGAAGGATCTTCTTCTTCCGCTGCTTTGCTAGAGTGAGGACTCGGAGGTTGTAGGGGGGTTGAACGTGTGTGCGATCATGGATTTTTTGATACTTTGTGTCGCTAGACTTCAACTCGATCTTGAGATCAGCAAGTGTACGAATACATCATCCATGAAATCATATTTCGTTAACAAAGTTTTTCGATCTTCGAGGGTAAGATATCTATGGATGTATATCCACCCGTTGCTTGTATCTAGGTAAATAGATCTTGGTGCTTAGTTGTTCATATCATAGGAAAAATTGTCCACTATGCTACAAAACCAACAAAAATGGTGTGCCATTGGGAAGGAGCTACCTAGGCTACGTAAAGCTAAATTTGTCCGAGATATTATCCACACCAAAAGGGTGGCCAATCATGTACTTATACCCAAGAAAAGACGAAAGATTTAATGATATGTGTTGATTATACCAGCTTAAACAGGTCATTCCCAAAAGATTTGTTTGCTTTGCCTCACATTGGCCAAGTCATTGGCTTGACGATTGGCTTAGGCCTTTTGTCTTTCTTGTATGCATATTCTGGATACCACCAGATCAAGATGCACGAGTCGCACCAATTGGCCACTTCGTTCATCACCTCGTACGACACTTCACTGCAAGAAAAGTGCCTATCCGCAATGACTTGGAGCATCGGTTGTCATAGAAGGCACGTCTTCTGTGACGAATTTCTCAGCTCAATCGTGGCTGATGGAAAACTTTTTTCTAGTTTCATGGCCCTCTACTACGATGAAACCACTAAAAACATTGAGGAATCTCAGCCAACGCCTAGCAAAAGCAAGATTTTCGGTTCCTCGCACGATGTTGACTCGCCGAAGTCTTTTGAGGAGTGTGGGTCCCGGACGTTAGTGTCTCCAGTGGACCATACTGTTCAGTCGTGCCTCCCTGATTTGAACTCGATAACGTTGCTCGATGCGTTTTCCGTTTAGTAAGGCTACTAGGTCCCACATGTCAGCCTCTCATTAGAAGAATCATGTGTATGATGGATTTTTTTCTTTATTTTCTCATGCTACCCTGTTCTGAACTTGATAGAGTTGCTCAATGCATCTGCTATTTAATCAGGCTGCTGGGTCCCACATGGCATCCTCTCATTAGAAGAAACGTGTGCATGATGAATTTTTTTCCTTGGCTATTGCCTCCCTGATTTCAACTCGATAACGTTGCTCGATCTATCTTCTATTTAGTGATGATGCTAGGTCCCCCATGTCAGCCTCTCATTTGAAGAGTCTTGTGTATTATGGAATTTTTTTCTTTGCTTGTGCTACCCTGTTTTGAACATGATAGTGCTGCTCGATGCTTCTACCGATTAATCAAACTCTTGGGCCCCACATTTCACCCTTTCGTTAGAAGAAATGTGTGTATGATAGAATTTTTTCCCTCGGTCGCGCTTCTGTGTCCGAACTTGATAGCGTTGCTCGCGACATCTACAATTTAATCACGCTGCTGGGCCCCACATGTCATCCACTCATTAGAAGAAATGTTTGTATGATGGAATTTTTGCCCTCGGTCACGCCACCATTTTTTGAACTTGATAACGTTGCTCGATGCATCAACCTTTTTAGGGTGTTGGGTCCCCCATGTGAGCCTCTCATTAGAAGAAACATGTGCATGCTGAACTTTTTTCTTGCTCGTGCCTCCCTATTTCGAACTTGGCAACTTTGCTCGATGTAGTACCTATATGAGGTCGCGCTACTGGGTCCCACATGTCGGTCTCTCTGTAATCAAACCTGTGTATGATGGACTTTTTTTCGGTTGTGTCCACTGTTTTGACCTTGGCAATGTTGGTTGATGCTGCAGCCGTGTATGGTCTTGCTGCTGAGGGCCCCATGCGAGCCTCTATAGTATGTTCTAGCTTGTGGATCCATGATGCAGTCCTGTATGTTCTGGCAGGTGATTCCCTGATGCCAACCTCTCTCTACAAGTATTTAAATTTTTTTCAAACCCAACCATTCAACTCGAGGGGTGTTGCAGGCTGGTGGGTCCGTGATGTCAACCTCTCTGTAATGTGATATTAAAATGTAAACCCAATATATATATATATGTAGCACAGGGGATTCGAACTAAAGACCTTCAGATCAAATAGACGTAAACTAAGTGCTTTGCCACTACACCAAAGATATTTATAGAAGTTATATCATTAAACATGTATTAGTACTACAACTTATGTATCAATCTTATAAAAACTATTTTGTGTGTCTATGTTTATCTCTTTTAAAATATTAAATGGCAGCGCTCAGGCATCTCAATTTATAAAATACCACATAATGGAGCAGTTTCAAACATGCGTAGGAAGAGTTTTTTATTTTGAGAGGTGGGGGCAATGCCCAAAAGGCAGAATTAAAAATAGTTTGCCTATCTACATGGGTTATACTACATATTCTATGCTCCATGGGCTCCATTTTAAAATATCTCTAGGCTATGCTCAGTAGTCCCCCATGTCCCTCTCATTAGAAGAAACGTGTGCATGTTGGACTTTTTCCACTCTCATGCCTCCGTGTTTCAAAGTTGTCAACGTTGCTCGATGCAGAGTCTATATAAGGTCTTGCTACTAGGTCCCACATGTCAGTCTATCTATAAATGAAATGTGTGTATGATGGAATTTTTTGTCTACGTCTGTTGTTTTGACCTTGGAAACATTGCTAGATGAGGCATCCGCGTGTGGTATTGCAACTAGGGCCCACATGTCAGCCTCTCTGGTATGTTCTGGCTTGTGCATGTTATCCTACCTAGTATGTTTTGGCTTGTGGGTCCCTGATGTCATCCTCTCTATATAAGTGATACCTTCGATCCGAAAAACGGATGTAGTATAACTCTTTTTCCCTAGTATACCTAGGTTCATTGAATCCTCGAGAAGTAGAAAGCATAGTGAAGTTACTTTAACGGACCTTGGGGAGTTCTAGAATTATTTTTGTGTTTCACTGGACCAATAGTTTTGCTGTCTTTTGTTGTTGTCGATGATGTATAGAGAGGGCCTAGGGCATTCGGTTTCACCTGTAGTTGTGCAAAACATCTTATGGGAATAAACGATAATAATAAAGTATGCATGTAATTGTTAGAACAAGATAAATTATATGTGGGCAGTGCAACCATAATTTTTATTGCCTCCACAACTAGGAATGTAAGTGGATAGGATAATTTCCGAATCGAATTCGTTTCCGAACCCGTCTTAGAGACTCCATATCCGATTTGGGTGAATCCGACAGATAAGGATATCCGGATCCGAACTTGACACCCAAAAACGGTACAGGATATGGTATGCGTATTAGCACACGGATATCCCTATCCGAAAACTATTTAGGATTATCCCATGGATTTACACCGAATAATCTGATTTTTCATCCGAAATATCAGAGTTAATAAAACATGAATAATAGTTAGTGAGTTGGTGAGTTCATTCGTTAAAAATCTACACACTTACATAGTCATTTTATCGAATATAAAGTCCAAACTTGTTAGGATATTGAGTTACTTAAGCATGCCTCAGTGCTATTTTAGCTCTTGTGTGTGTTATTTCATACACATCGACTTATTTTTTCATGTGGCCAAGTTATATTTGCTCATTCAATCATGTTACAATTGTTGAATACATTAGTATTTTGTTAAACTTGTTTTATCAATCAATTTTTGTTGTTAGTCTACTTATGCATGTGCCGATCCGATTACTTCGTTTTCAGTCCCGAATCCACTCCATTTCCGTTCCGAATCCGCGTTGTAGTTGTTGGAGATATGCCCAAGAGGCAATAATAAAAGTGGTTATTATTATATCTTTGTGTTTATGATGAATGTTTACATCCCATGCTATAATTGTATTATTAGGAAACACTAATACATGTGTGTTTTGTAAACATGTGAGAGTCCCTAGTAAGCCTCTTGTTGAACTAGCTTGTTGATTAATTGATGATCATGGTTTCCTGATCATGGACATTAGGATATGATTAATAACAAGGTTATATCATTAGGAGAATGATGTGATGGACACACACCCATAGTAAGCCTAGCATAAGATCAAGTCATTAAGTTCGTATTGCTGTAAGCTTTCAAATACATAGTAACCTAATCCTTCGACCATGAGGTTATGTTAATCACCATCACCGGATGGATACTTTGATGACATCAAACGCCGCTTCGTAACTGGGTGGTTATAAAGGTGTCATTGGGTATTCTGAAAGTATGTGTTGAAGCGCATGAACCAAGATTGGGATTTTTCCATCCATATGACGGATAGATATACTCTGGGCCCTCTCGGTGGAATGTCATCTAGTTAGCTTGCAAGCATGTGACTAGGTCACAAGCGATGACATATCACGGAACGAGTAAAGAGTACTTATCAGTAACGAGGTAGAACTAGGTATGGAGATGCCGACGATCAAACCTCGGATAAGTATAGTATCGTGAGACAAAGGGAATTAGTTTCGTATGTAAGTGGTTCAATCGATCGCGAAGTCATCGTTGAGTATGTGGGAGCCATTATGGATCTCCAGGTCCCGCTGATGGTTATTGATATGAGATGTGTCTCTGTCATGTCTGCATATTCACGAACCGTAGGGTGACACACTTAAGGTTCGAAGTTGTTTTAAGTAGATATGGAATATGCGTTGGAGACCGAATGTTGTTCGGAGTCTCGGAATGGATCCGGGACATCACGAGGAGATCCGGAATTGTCCGGAGAATAAGATTCATATATTGGGGATCATTTTCTAAGTTAGGAAATGTTCCGGAGTATTTGTATGAGGGTTCTAGAAGGTTTCGGAATGTTCTGGAAGGTTCTAGAGGATTTCTTGGAGTTTGCTTGAAAACCAAGAAAGGGTCAAAGGAAACCTAGTGGGGCATGACACGGATTCGTGGGGGAGGAGGACTCCTCCCCCCTTCCCACCGCCGGCCATAGGAGGGGAGTCCTACTAGGACTCCCCCTCCCCAGGCGCGCCTCCCCCCCTTAAATAGAAGGGAAGGGGCGCCCCCTCCTAGTCCTCTCCTACAACTCCCAATCTCTGCCGCCTCTCTCCTCCACCTTTCTTCTGCATAGGCATAGGCGAAGCCATGCAGAATTCTCTACTCCACCACCACCACCACCACACCGTCATGCTGCTGGGATTCCGTGGAGAAGATCTACTACCTCCGCTGCTCGCTGGAACGGGGAGAGGAAGGTCTGCTTCGACTCCGCACGTGTGACCGACTGCGGAAGCGCTGCCGAAACGCGGCGCCGGAAGGATCATCAACTTGACCGACTGCGGGAGCGCTGCCGAAACGCGACGCCGGAAGGATCGTCCACACGATCTTGAGATCGGCAAGTGATCGACTACATCTACCACGAGATCTAATCTCATTAACGCTTTCGGATCTACAAGGGTTAGTTCCCATCTATCTCATTGCTCATGTCTAATAGATTAGATCTTGGCTTTTATCTAGATTAGATCTGGGTTTTGTTCGTTCTTGCGGTAGAATTTTTTTGTTTTCCCTGCTACGAACCCATCAGTGGTATCAGAGCCGTATCTATGCGTAGATCTGTTGCACGAGTAGAACACAATGTTTTTGTGGGCGTTGATGCTTTTGTTGTCGGTGTCTTAGCATGTACTTTGCATCTTGCGGCATGGTGGGATGAAGCGGCTCGGGCTAACATTACATGTCATCGCACATGAGACTTGCTCCACGCTTGACGTGCAACTTGCTTTGCACAAGTGGCTTTGCGGGTGTCTGTCTCTCCCACCATAGTTAAGATTCAATTTACAATGAGCATCTTGACAACACTTGTATCAACGTTGTGGTCCTTGTTCGTAGGTAAGAACGGTCTTATGCGAAAGCCCCAAACCACGTAAAAAATGCAAAGAATATTAGAGGCGTCTAACTTGTTTTTGCAGGGGTTTTGTGATGTGATATGGCCATCATGTGATTGTGATTGTATTTGATGTATGCAATGATCCTTGTTGTAATATGGCAACCGGCAGGAGCCTAATGGTTGTCTTTAATTCTGTTAAGACCTGCGTGTCTATTCATCTTGTAATAGCTTTATTCCAAGTAGTTGTAATAGTTGCTGGTGATGATGGACAACCATGAAGCGGCGCCACTGACCTTGACGCAATGCTGGTGATGATGGAGTTCATGTTCGTGCTTTGGAGATGGAGATCAAAGGCGCAAGAAGAAAAGACCATATCATGTCACACTAATTATGAATTGCCTGTGATGTTAATCCTTTATGCATCTTGTATTGCTTAGATCGCGACGGTAGCATTATAAGATGATCCCTCTCACTAAATATCAAGTAATAAAGTGTTCACCCTTAGTTGGCACCGTTGCTAAGACTCGTCGTTTCGAAGCATCTCGTGATGATCGGATGTGATAGATTCTACGTGTGCATACAACGGGTGCAAGCCAGATTTGCACATGCGGAAAGTAAGGTTATCTTGACGAGCCTAGCATGTACAGAGATGGTCTCGGAACACGGAATACCGAAAGGTAGAGCATGAGTCATATAAATGATATGATGAACATGAAGATTGTTCGCCGATGAAACTACATCTTCTCTCGTGAAGATCGGACTTGGTGTAGTGGACTTGGTTCGTGTAATCACTAAGACAATGTGAGGGATGTTGTTTTGAGTGGGAGTTCACCTAGTTAGTTTAATAATTAAATTTGAACTCAATTTGTCATAAACTTAGTCTAAACTACTTGCAAATTGTTGTAGATTATGGCGACCCCCTCCATCAATTTCAATGCGTTCCTAGAGAAAGAAAAGCTGAAGAACAATGGAAGCAATTTCACAGACTGGTTCCGTGGACTGAAGATCGTCCTCAGGGCTGGTCAGTTGACCTATGTGCTCGATGCACCGCTAGGTGACCCACCTGCAGATAATGCCACCGATGACGAAAAGAATGTTTTTGCCACTCGGAAAAATCATTACTCCACAGTTCAGTGTGCCATCTTGTACGGTTTAGAACCGGAGCTCCAAAAGCGTTTTGAGCACCACGACCCGTTTGAGATCATTAAGGAGCTCAGGCTAATTTTTGAGACTCGCGCGGCCATGGAGAGCTATGAGGCCTCCGAAAAATTCTTTAACTGTAAGATGGAAGAGGGAAGCTCCGTTAGCGAGCACGTGCTCACCATGTCTAGGTACGCTAAGAAACTCCAAGAGTTGGGAATATTGATTCCTAATGAATTGGGGATTCACCGTCTCCTTCAATCACTGCCACCAAGTTACAAGAACTTTGTGATGAACTACAACATGCATTGCATGAACAAGACGTTGCCTGAACTATCGTCCATGCTGAAAACTGCTGAAGTGGAGATCAAGAAGGAGCACCAAGTGTTGATGGTCAATAAGACCACCAATTTCAAGAGACGGGGCAAGCCTAAGAACAAGGGCAACTTCAAGAAGGACGGCAAGAAAGCTGCCGCACCTGCTAAGAAGCCCAAGGCTGGTCCTAAGCCTGAAACTGAGTGCTTCTACTGCAAGGGTGCTGGTCACTGGAAGCGTAACTGCCCCAAGTACCTGGCGGATCTGAAGAATGGCAACATCAAGAAGAAAGGTATATTTGATATATGTGTTATAGATGTGTATCTTACTAGTAATCGTAGTAGTGCCTGGGTATTTGACACTGGTTCGGTTGCTCATATTTGTAACTCGAAACAGGAGCTGCGGAATAAACGAAGACTGGCAAGAGACGAGGTGACGATGCGTGTTGGAAATGGCTCCAAGGTTGATGTGATCGCCGTCGGCACGCTCCCTCTACATCTACCTTCGGGATTAGTTTTAAATTTAAATAATTGTTATTTGGTGCCTGTGTTAAGCATGAACATTATATATGGATCATGTTTATTGCGAGACGGTTACTCTTTTAAGTCCGAGAATAAAGGTTGTTCGATTTATATGAGTAATATCTTTTATGGTAATGCACCTGAGATGAATGGTTTATTCTTACTGAATCTCGATAGTAGTGATACACATGTTCACAACATAGATGCTAAACGAATTAAATTGAATGATAATTCTACATACATGTGGCACTGTCGTCTTGGTCATATTGGAGTGAAGCGTATGAAGAAACTCCATTCTGATGGACTTCTTGAATCACTTGCTTTTGAATCACTTGAAAGATGCGAAGCATGTCTAATGGGAAAAATGACTAAGACTCCATTCTCTGGTACGATGGAGCGAGCTACAGACTTATTGGAAATAATACATACCGATGTGTGCGGCCCAATGAGTGTAGCATCGCGTGGTGGATATCGTTATGTTCTCACTTTCACGGATGACTTAAGTAGATATGGGTATGTCTACTTTATGAAACATAAGTCTGAAACTTTCGAGAAGGTTAAGGAATTTCAAAGTGAAGTGGAAAATCATCGTAACAAGAAGATTAAGTTTCTGCGTTCTGACCGCGGAGGTGAATATCTGAGTTATGAGTTTGGCATGCATTTAAAGAAATGTGGAATACTTTCGCAGTTGACACCGCCGGGAACACCATAGCGTAATGGTGTGTCCGAACGTCGTAATCGAACTCTCTTAGATATGGTTCGATCTATGATGTCTCTTACAGATTTACCGTTATCATTTTGGGGCTATGCATTAGAGACAGCCGCATTCACTTTAAATAGGGGACCATCTAAATCCGTTGAAACGACACCGTACGAATTGTGGTTTGGTAAGAAACCTAAGTTGTCGTTCCTTAAAGTTTGGGGTTGCGAAGCATATGTAAAGAAGTTACAACCTGATAAGCTAGAACCCAAAGCGGAGAAATGCGTCTTCATAGGATACCCTAAAGAAACAAGAACCCAAATATCCCACGTATCCATTTAGACATATTTCATCTTTTTAGAATGCAAAATTCATCTTCTATCCCTGCGCCAGAAACAAGAACCCAAAGAACTCGAGGAGCACCCTAAACCCTGAACCCTAAACCCTAAACAACCCATAAAACCTAAACTGTAAAACCCTAAAACCCTCAACCCATAAACCCTAACCAAGTAGGTACCGTGCACTTATTGATCAAAATTTGAGATACTTCCATTAAATTGCGGTAAAGTCATTCTATTCCATGAATATAAGCATAAATCTTGAACATTATTGAAAATTTCCTAAACCCTAAACCCTCAAGCCCTAAACGACCCTCACAAAGGAGGTATCATGCACTTGTAGCTCAAAATTTTAGATATACTCTAATCAAATTGCGCTAACGCCATTCTATTCCATGAATATAAGCATAAAGTAGCTTGAACATTATTGAAAACTCCCTAAATCCCTAAAACGTAAAACCTAAAAACCACAAACCCTAGAACCCTAAACCCCTTACCAAGCAGGTAGCATGCACTTATAGATCAAAATTCAAGATACTTTCACTAAATTGCGAAAACACCATTCTATTCCACGAATATATATAAGCATATATACATATAAAGTTGAACATTATTATTGAAAATTCCCTAAACCATGAAACCTAGACAACCTAAACCCTAAAACCCTAAATCCTGAACCCTAACCCCTAAACAATGAACCTTAAACCCCTAAATCCTAAACCATGAACAATAAACCCTAAACCCCTGAACCCTCAACCCAAAAACCGCAAACCCGAAACCCTAGGTTATATATATCTTGTGTGAAAACAAGGGCAGTGGGATTTTGAGCCATACTTATTTGTAGTTGCTTCACGACAAAAGCCACTATCGTCGCTTGGAAAATTAAAAATAACTTCAAATTTGGAAGCTTCCTTTGTAAATGATATTTTAAACACCAATATGCACCAATCCACCAAATATGAACATGTTATTATAAACTATAGCAAAGATATGGCTTGAAAGCCATGCATATTCATACATGGTTTGAAAGCCAATATGCACCAATATGCACCAATCCACCAACCCACCTTGGTCATCTGGTTTGAAAGCCATGCATATTCATACATGGTATGTCATATCTCGTATGAAAAAATTAAATCCATTATTATCTAGAAAATTTAAAATAACTTCAAATATGGAAGCTTTTTTTGTAAACAATGTTTAAATGCCAATATGCACCAATCTACCAAACATGGTTACATTATCATAAAGTATGGTAACACATATGGTCTTGACATGGGTCATTTAGTTTTTGAAAGCCATGAATGTTCAAACATGGTATGCCATATTGTGAAATGAGTTTTTTCAAGAGTTATCAAATTTTAAGATTATATTTTTTTATGGAAACAGGCTAATGCACACAGTGAGACACCAGTAGATAAAAAATGGTTGTATTTTGTTTTATATTTATATATTTATTTTTTAGAAAAAATGGCCCAAATTTGGTGTCATTGATGGCTCAATGCACGGCGCCCAGAAAAGTGCTTGGTGCGTGGTGTTGATGTAGAGCTCGTTGGGAACCCCAAGAGGAAGGTATGATGAGCACAGCAGCAAGTTTCCCTCAGTTATGAAACCAAGGTTTAATCGAACCAGTAGGAGCAAGGAAACACCTCAAAGGTGTTACTAGCTGAGCTTTGGCAGGGCACACTACCGGTGCTAGTAGGAACATGGAGATCTGCACAACACAACCACAGAACTTTCTCCCCAATTTGCGATGAGGTTGTCAATCTCACCGTGTTTTGCGGAAAACAAAGGATTAAACGTATCGAATGGAAAGAAGTAAAAGTTTGCAGAAAGTAAACACAAAGCAGTAAAAGATTGTAGATTGTATGTAAAGAAAAGGACCGGGATCCATAGTTCACTAGAGGTGGCTCTCCTTAGATAGATAACATGTTGGGTGAACAAATTACAGCGGGGCAATTGACAAACACCGAGAAAGCAATACATGCATATACTAATCATCTTGACTCCTTTGAGACTTGATTGGGCATTACAACATTATACATAGACCGCCATCCAACTGCATCTATGACTAATAATCCACCTTCAGGTTATCATCCGAACCCCCTCCAGTATTAAGTTGCAAGCAACAGATTATTGCTTTACAAACTGCGTGTAAAGTAAACAATACGATTGTTCTATGAACAAAGGATGGTTGTTTCCTCCCTAGTAGCAACAGCACATCTAGTACCTTAGAGATTTCTGTCACTTCCCCAGATTACCAGAGGCATGAACCCACTATCGAGCATAAATACTAACTCTTGGAGTTGCTAGCATCTACTTGGCCAAGATAGCTACTAACAACGGAAAGCATGCAATATCTCAAATAACAAAGACATGATAGAATCAATAATCAATCTGACATAGCATCTCAATATCCATCGGATCCCCGCAAACACAACATGTATGAATTACAAATAGGTGATCTTGATCATGAACGGAGCTCACAAGATCTAAACATGAAAGCACAAAGGAGGAGAACCAGCCATCTAGCTACTACGTGGATCCTTAGTCCAAGGATGAACTACTCACGCATCACACCGGAGGCTTGCATGGTGATGAAGAAGGCCTCTAGGGTGAATTCCCCTCTCCGGCAGGGTGCCGAGAAGAGCTTCAGATCCCTCCCGATCTAGGGATGGAGATGATGGCGGCTACAGACTCTTTCGTGGATTTTTTATCGGGTACTTAGGGTTTTCGTCCCGAGGGCAATGTATAAGCGGAAGGAGAGGCCGAGGGGGTGCCTGGGCTGGCCACACCACCCCTGGCGCGGGTCAGGCCTGGCCGGGCGGCCAGGTGGTGTGGACGCCCTCTGGCACTTCTCTGTCTCGTATTCTAGCACTTGACCACTTCCAGAAAAATAGGCACTTTGGCTTTTGTCCCGTCCAATTCCGAGAATATTCATTTTCTGACTTTCCTGGAACCGAAAATAGCAGAAAATAGGCAGCTGGCACTGTGGCTCTTGTTAATAGGTTAGTCCAAGTAATCATATGAAAAGTACTCCAAACTTGGAACAAAACACAAGAAAGTGGATAAAACCAAGCATGGAACTTCAAAAATTATAGATACATTTGCAATGTATCAACATCCCCAAGCTTAACTCCTGCTCGTCCTCGAGTAGGTAAGTGATAAAAAGAAAGAATAATTTTTGAGGTGACATGCACCATCAAAGACTGGATCAAAGTATTTGCAAAACATTCAAAGCTAGGATCATAGTACTTCAATCAAAACATGAAAGACAAAGTTCTAGCTATAAGCAAAGAAACTATGATGCAACATGAAAAGGCACAAACAAAAGATTCATGAATAACAATGCTTTGCAAGACGTTTGTTTGTTTCACATAAAGAAAACATAGCATAATAGTATTCAGCTTGTCCCTCAATAGAGTAGCAAATATAAATGCATAGGACACCTTCAAGGTTCATAAGAGTGACTAGATACAATAGTTTAAAACAAGCAATATCAAAGTATGCATCAATCAACTAGTCTTGGGAAAATGCACATAGAACTAAGAATGGCCACTATGCTCTCAAAGAAGGGGCATAAAGTTAGAAAGTGGAGACTCGATGTAATGGTGGAAGAAAAGCCTTTTTAAAAGGAAGTAGGGATTCAAGTCTCATAAAGAGCTTCCAAAAATTATGGTACTTATAGCTTTCAGCTCTCATTGCCCCTATCATAAGCATCTTGAAGTGGTTAAGGTTAAAGTGACACAACTAAGAGGATATGCTTGACAAGTTATAAACCGAAATCTCATGCCCCTTACTTACGAAGACCGATTCTCATGCTACTCAACTTCAGTCATGAGTAAGCTCTTGTCATTGTAAGTACATGTGTATCATTAAGAACCGCCAACGGGGTACCCCTTGCACATGATATGGGAGCTTTCCCATAATCAAAATGACAAGGCAAGCAGACAATGAGCATCTCAGCGATCTTTTTATTTGCTATTTGCATAGGTTTTTATTGAGGATGCTTCATAGAGTGCTCATTATGGTGATGCTGCAAGTTTCCACCATGATTAGGCATGGCTTAGGCTAGCGGCCTAGGCATTTCTCTAACACACATACAAACTCCATGATCTTACAAGTTCCACTTTTATTTCACACCGCCGGGATCCGTAAGCAAAAGAACATGATATCAACGGGGTACAAAGTACAAGTGCAATGTTGAAAGCGTTCCCCATGAAACATGGTTCTGCTAATTTCAACTTATAAAGTGCAAGCATATACGCAACAAAGAAGGACCCAATGGTTCAAGTTTATTAGAGGCAAGTAAAGTAAAGTGTGCCATCAAGTTCGTGAGAGCTTTAATCACTAGTTTTCTCATAACAAGTTTAATTTGGAAGGTAAACAAAAGCATGAATATACTTGGAATAGCATAAGCTAGTAGGTAGCTATGGTGGACTCTTTGGAATAACTTGGTTTAGGGAGTTGGATGCATGAGTGGAACTCATACTTTGTTGTGGAGGCTAGCAAAAGACTGGGAGCGACAAACAAAGAGAGCAATAATGGCCATAATCATGCAGAGCAACAAAACATCATTGATCAAAGCATAAAGTGATACTACAAGTTGAAAACTAAAGGATCATAAAGGCTATCGTGACTTGAGATAGTCATAACATGGTATGAGCATGCGCCAAGTCAACCCAAATAAAGCATCAAAGGAGAATACCACTATACTATGCTTTAATATGCTAAAACAACGCATGATTCATCCAAGGCACATTAAGCAATCTCAATTGTTTATAACAAGTCATGCTACAGCAAAGAATACTAAGCATAAAGCCAAAACAATATCAAGCATGGCATGACAAAGCATAGGCCACAGTCAAAAACGAGCTCTTTTTACCACATAAGCATGAACTTTCCTACTCTTTTCCAAACCACACCAAACTATTTGCAAACCAATGTATGAAAGAGGGGGTCCAACCAATTTATTCAGCAAACTAAGCAAACAAAAGCAAACGAAAACGAAAACGAAAAAGAAGACGCTCCAAGAAAAACACAACTGTGCATGAAACAATAAAAATGAAGCGTTTGGAAGAAACCTGGGATTTTTATTGATGAAGAAGGGGATGCCTTGGGCATCCCCAAGGTTTGACGCTTGTACTTCTTGGATATTTCTTGGGGTGACATGCGTGGCATCCCCAAGCTTGAGCTTTAGTCCATCCTTTATCTCATTACTCATTCCTTCCATACACCTGAAATTTTTCCTTCATACAAAACTTCACACAATCTCATTAGCAAAATTAGTGCACTTAAGATAAATAAGTCTTAAGGTACAGTTCTAACACCAAATAAACTTCCATTAGAACACTAGATACTGTAGCACTTCCCTCAAAAAGCTCAATTCCCCAAAAAACTCAAAAAGAAACCCACAAGAAGCAAATGCAAAAAATGGCAGAAATCTGTCAAAAGAGACCAGCAGGTAAAGACGAATTTTTTCGAAGACCTTCTGTTTCTCAAATCAAAAAGTGTTGAACTAACGAAAGTTAGATAACAACCTGGGGCAGAAGCACAAAAATTACAACTCAATCCGACATACAGAGCTCTCTCACGAATTTTTATGGTGAAGCACAGAAATCTGTTTCGGGACAACAACTTTCCCAATCATTACTTCTCTATCATTAGAGGTTACTCTTGGCACAAAAAGCAAATAAAAAGGATAAGGAGAGGTTATTACAGAGGTAATAACTTCCAAGACTCATCTAAAACTTTTGGGTTATCTCCCAATAAGTACTTTTCTTTAACGCCTTTAAGTTAGGCATAAGAAGCAAAGAAAGAATCAAGTGTTCTCAAATGAAGAAGCATTAAGACCAAATTTTGTTTTCATAGGAGAAGCAAAAGAAATCTTTTCTATCTTTTTAGGGAAGTGTTCTATACCTTTCTTGAGTGGGAGTTGATATTTAATGGTGCCTTCTTTCATATCAATGATGGCACCAACAGTTCTAATAAAAGGTCTTCCCAAAGTAATACGACAAGAAGCATTGTATTCAACATCCAAAACATAGAAATCAACGGGGACATAGGAATCATTAACCATAATAAGAACATCATTAAGACTCCCCATGAGTTTCTTTTTATCATCATCATCAAGTGGGACATTCAAATAACAATCTTCAAGAGGAGGCAAATCAAGCATATCATAAATCCTTCTAGGCATAATAGAAACACTACTATCAAGATCACACAAAGCTTTGAAATCAAAGTCATTCACTTTCATATTAATGATGGGTTCCCAACCATCCTCTTGTTTTATAGGAATAGAAGCTTTATGTTTCATCTTTTCTTCTTTAACCTTTATGAGAGCATCAGTAATGTGTTTTGTAAAGGCCATGTTCATAGCACTAGGATTAGGACTTCTAGCAAGCTTTTGTAGGAACTTAATAACCTCAGAGATATTGCAACCATCAAGATAAAAATCAAATTTATCATCTAAAGTAGTAGAACTATTACTAGCCTCAACACTAGTGGTGGTAATAGTAGAAACACTAATGTTTCTAGCAATTTCATCTTCTCTTTCCCACTTAGCATGTAATTCAGCTAATAGTCTAACATTTTCATCAATTCTTACTTGTATAGCATTAGTAGCTGCAAAGGGATTATCATTAGTTTCAGGTTTAGCAGCCATTTTATTAATCAATGAAGATTGAGCTTCAGACAAAGATGATATATTTCTTTCAGCATTAGAGAGTTTCAATTGTAAACTAGGTATTTCCCTATTTAGACTCTCAAGTTGATGGCTAATGTTCTTCAAGATGGTGGATTGTTCCTCTATAGTTTTAGTAAATAGTTTATTTTGCTCATATTGCATTTGCATGAAGTTTTTAGTGGCTGTTTCAACTTCTAAAATTCTTCCTTCACTAGGTAATTCAGGTTTACCATTATAGCCATGAGTATTATTAGGAGGGTAGGGCCTATAATTGTTATTACCATAAGCATTGTTGCCAAAGTTGTTATTTCTTATGAAGTTCACATCAACTTCCTCTGTTGAGCAACCAAAGAAGCCAAAGGGACATTATTTGGATCAATATGGGTTGTCCCATTAACAAGCATAGACATAATAATATCAATCTTATCACTCAAGGAGGAAGTTTCCTCAACAGAATTTACCTTCTTACCTTGTGGAGCTCTCTCAGTATGCCTTTCAGAATAATTAACCATCATATTGTCCAGAAGTCTTGTTGCAGCACCCAAAGTGATGGTCATAAAGGTACCTCCAGCAGCAGAATCCAATAGGTTCCTTGAAGAATATTTCAATCCTGCATAAAAAGTTTGGATGATCATCCAAGCAGTCAGTCCATGAGTGGGACAATTCTTAACCAAAGATTTCATTCTTTCCCAAGTTTGAGCAACATGCTCATTCAAGTTGTTTAAACTTCATTATTCCACTTATCATGGATATAATCTTAGTAGGAGGATAGTATTTTCCAATGAAAGCATCTTTGCACTTAGTCCAAGAATCAATACTATTCCTAGTTAAGGAATTCAACCATTCTTACTTTTCCTCTCAAAGAGAAAGGAAACAATTTCAGTTTAATAATAACACCATCTATATCCCTATGCTTTTTGCATCTCACCAACAAGTTCAACGAAGTTATTTAGATGGGAAGCGGCATCTTCATTACCAATACCAGAAAATTGTTCTCTCATAACAAGATTGAGCAAAGCAGGTTTTATCTCAAAGAAAGTATTTTCAGCCACAGGTGGAGCAATAGGTGTACTCATAAAATCATTGTTATTGGTGCTAGTGAAGTCACACAACTTAGTGTTTTCAAGAGTAGTCATTTTTTGGGTTTTCAAATAAGAAATCAGACAAGTAAAACTAATTTTTTGTGTTTTTGAAAAAGAAACAAGCATACAAAGCAAAAAGAAACAAAGCAAAACAAAAACAACAAAGTAACGAGATTGGTTATGAGGGACTCCCCTTTGTGAAGATGTCCTTCACTCCCCGGCAACGGCACCAGAAAATCGCTTGATGGCTCAATGCACGGCGCCCAGAAAAGTGATTGGTGCGTGGTGTTGATGTAGAGCTCGTTGGGAACCCCAAGAGGAAGGTATGATGAGCACAGCAACAAGTTTGCCTAAGTTATGAAACCAAGGTTTAATCGAACCAGTTGGAGCAAGGAAACACCTCAAAGGTGTTACTAGCTGACCTTTGGCAGGGCGCACTACCGGTGCTAGTAGCAACGTGGAGACCTGCACACCACAACCACAGAACTTTGTCCCCAATTTGCAATGAGGTTTTCAATCTCACCGTGTTTTGCGGAAAACAAAGGATTAAACGTATCGAATGGAAAGAAGTAAAAGTTTGCAGAAAGTAAACACAAAGCAGTAAAAGATTGTAGATTGTATGTAAAGAAAAGGACCGGGATCCATAGTTCACTAGAGGTGGCTCTCCTTAGATAGATAACATGCTGGGTGAACTAATTACAGCAGGGCAATTGACAAACACCGAGAAAGCAATACATGCATATACTAATCATCTTGACTCCTTTGAGACTTGATTGGGCATTACAACATTATACATAGACCGCCATCCAACTGCATCTATGACTAATAATCCACCTTCAGGTTATCATCCGAACCCCCTCTAGTATTAAGTTGCAAGCAACAGATTATTGCTTTACGAACTGCGTGTAAAGTAAACAATACGATTGTTCTATGAACAAAGGATTGTTGTTTTCTCCCTAGTAGCAACAGCACATCTAGTACCTTAGAGATTTCTGTCACTTCCCCAGATTACCAGAGGCATGAACCCACTATCGAGCATAAATACTAACTCTTGGAGTTGCTAGCATTTACTTGGCCAAGATATCTACTAACAACGGAAAGCATGCAAGATCTCAAATAACAAAGACATGATAGAATCAATAATCATCTGAAATAGCATATCAATATCCATCGGATCCCCGCAAACACAACATGTATGAATTACAAATAGATGATCTTGATCATGAACGGAGCTCACAAGATCTAAACATGAAAGCACAAAGGAGGAGAACCAGCCATCTAGCTACTACATGGATCCGTAGTCCAAGGATGAACTACTCACGCATCACACCGGAGGCTTGCATGGTGATGAAGAAGGCCTCCATGGTGAATTCCCCTCTCCGGTAGGGTGTCGGGAAGAGCTTCAGATGCCTCCCGATCTAGGGATGGAGATGACGGCGGCTACAAACTCTTTCGTGGATTTTTGATCGGGTACTTAGGGTTTTCGTCCCGAGGAAAATATATAGGCGGAAGGAGAGGCTGAGGGGGTGCCTGGGCTGGCCACACCACCCCCTAGCGCGGGCCAGGCCTGGCCGCGCGGCCAGGTGGTGTGGCCGCCCTCTGGCACTTCTCCGTCTCGTATTCTGGCACTTGATCAGTTCCAGAAAAATAGGCACTTTGGCTTTTGTCCCGTCCAATTCCGAGAATATTCATTTTCTAACTTTCCTGGAACCAAAAACAGCAGAAAACAGGCAGCTGGCACTGTGGCTCTTGTTAATAGGTTAGTCCAAGAAATCATATGAAAAGTACTCCAAAGTTGGAACAAAACACAAGAAAGTGGATAAAACCAAGCATGGAACATCAAAAATTATAGATACATTTGCAATGTATCAGTCATTACCATTCATACCAAAAAGTTGAGTCTTGCAAAACTTTCGGTGGATCTACAATATTTGACTAATTTGGTACCTTTATATTATTTTTAAAAAGTCAAGAGCAAGCTATAACCCACACTTTTGTAGTTTGAAATTAGACATACTTACTTTAAATTGTCAAAAAAATAATTTTATTACACAGATCTACCAAATATGGACACGTTTGTAAGCAAAGCTTGATTGGCGAAGATGCATCAATGTACGGAGTAGTACAAAACATGGACACAAGACAGAAACTATGGCTGTGAACTTGGTCATCTTGTTTGAAAGCCTTGAATTAATATTCATTAATTTTGGCAGATGTCTATAAACTCATTAAATGCTGGAAATCATACAGGCGTGTGGGTCTATGTGATGGGGACAACATCCCCAAGTGGGAGTAGCGCACATTAGAAGCTTCAACTTACAAATTTCGGAAGAGCGCTGAAATATTCTGCCCATCCATTCAAACATCCTGCTCATGCATTCAAATATCCAGCCCCAAAAATCATTTTATTGCACAAATTTAGCCTGGAAGCTTGAAAGGGCGTGATACATTGTGTGAAAAATGGGGCCGACGGCATTTTGAGCCATCATGTTTATAGTTGCTCCTTAAAAAATACACTATTGTCACATGGAAATTTGAAAACAAACTTCAAATTTGGAACCAGACATAGTGGTTGATTTGCCAAGATGCACTGATCTACCAAATACGGACACAGCATCATGAACTATGGCCATGACCTTGGTCACCTTTTTTTGGGATGATGGTCATCTTCTTGAAAGCCTTGTATTGTTCGAAAATTTTGGCAAATACCTAGAAACTCATTTAAATGCTAGAAGGCAACTCTCGCTGGCGTGTGGGTCTAGACAATGACAGTGAATCTGAGCGGCCTCATGTCAGAGTAGCGTATGCTAGAAGCTTCAACCTCAAAAATTTTGTAAGGTGCCCAAACATCACACCCATCCATTAAAATATCCCGTGCATCCTTTCAAATATACTTCACCTCTTTTTAGAATGCAAAATTCATCTTTTATACATGCTCGGGAAACAAGAACCCAAGGAGCACTGTAATAACAGAGGGATATAGGTGGTAAATTTGCGTTCTCCCACGTGCATCACCCCATCGACATTTCCTTGCCCTTCTTCAATATTTACCTGCCTTCCCACTCCAACCTACACTAACATTTTGGACCCACCATGCAAGTGACCCACATGGCAGTGAGCCAAAATTACGAGAAGTAGAGATTCCCATTGCTTGTTGTTTAAAATTTGAACATTTTTTGCGAAATCAAGATAAAATCATTAAAATCAGCGAACCTAGCTCAAAAGCTTGAAAATTCATGAAACTTGGGCATTATACATCAATTGTTTTATACTTTGTGAGAAAATTGGTGCGGTGAGATTTTGAACCGCATATAGTCTTGGGATTTCTATTTTCGTGCCCCTGGTTCATTAGTTGTACTCAGTTTTCCCCAGCCGCTTAGTTTTTCCTCACTTTTGCCCTCCCTCCATTCCGACGGGGGGATGCCGTCAGGTCAAAGGCTTGATCGTTACATGCTGACCGGTGGGACCGCATTGGGGCGGGTCGTGCAATTAGCGTTACGTTACGTTGCCTTGACCGTTACATGCTGACAGGTGGGGCCAGGATACACAGCAGACCAGCCATCCATCTCTCGCTAATTATGGAGGACGTGGTGTGGAACCTTGTGGGGCACGTGTGGTGGTTACGTGTACCCTGTCGCCTAAATTGGAAGTTTTCTTTTTTGTTATTTTTATGATTGGCCTTTTTAAGACCGCCTTTTCCCCTCTCTCTCTCGCTAAAAGTTGTGTTTTTTCCCCAAAATGGTAGTGAATCTAGAGCAACTTCTCTCTTCATTCATTGTTCCTTTTGCCCTCGTTTTTCCCCAATCTGGTAGCACATCTAGAGCAGCCAATCTAACCAGCACCATAAATAAATTCAGTAAACAGAGCAGATGTAGATAAAGAAGCTGATATAGGTTATATAGTATGGTACTTAACGAGGTTCGACAATTAAGCTCCTCAGTAGCAGCAGCGGACAAGTTCAACATAGACAAGACAAAAGAAGCTGCTTTACAGCAGCAGCAGCAGATCAGTGGCTCCTCATGGCCTCTGCCAGGAGGGCCTCTGCCTCCTCCCTCTAGCGCCTCCTCCACTTCTTGATGCACACTCCCTTGACCTTGGGCGCCTTGGGCTTGATCGGGGGCATGCGACCCTCCTCGATAGCCACCTTCTGGAGGTTGCAGAGGTGAAGACCGAGCGACTAGTGCTTGGCTATGAAGCAGTGGACATTGATGGACTCGCCGCATGTCCTCACGTCCTCGGTATGCTTCATGAGGGAGTTCAAGTTTGTGGCGCGGAGCCTCCTGGTGGGGCAGAAGGGGCACCTGTACACGTCGTCGGTGAAGAAGTTGTTGTACTGGCCAGACTTCAGCCTCCTCAGCACATGACGAGTCTTGGTGTCCTTGGACTCGTCGTCGCTGCGGACGTCGCTGCTATCCTCCTGTTGAAAAAAATAGTAGAGTGAAATAAGGACATGATTGAGATATTTTGATTATCGGGATTGATTATTTGCATAAATTAACTGATTGACATCTCCTGATTATTCCTCGAATCTCAAACCAAATCGAATAATGATCCTAACTACGAATAGGGGGTTCAAATACGAATAGGGGGATTCATCGAAATACGAGATCTAACACAAGAGGATTACGTACTATAAAAATACGAACAGCCGAGCCCTAATAAAATACGATCTAGCATCCAACGATGAGAGGGGGAAGAACAAGGGAAGGGGAGAAAACCATGGTTACCTCCAACCATGGGTCGGTGATGCTGGTGTCGTAGGGGTTCTCTAACCTTATGTAATCAACCTCCTAGTAGGGATCCCAGCTGAGCGGGATCTTCCCGAGACCGGTGGGGGCCTCCTCGCCGGCGGCTACGGCGGATGTGGGGACGGGGATGGCTATTGACTTTGATGCCTGGACAGGGTCCTGTACGGGGACGGGGGCCTCTTCGCCGGCTGCCTTGGAGGCGTCGATGGCCACCGTGCCATTCTTCTCTAGTGTGGACGGTTGAGTAAGCGAGTGACTGATGAGTGGGAGTGAGGAGGCCTCTATTAAAGGAGAAGGGAAACGACATTTTGTTGCACCACCATGCACCGCATAACCGCGTATGCTACTGCACCGTGCACGGCCACACGTGTCCGCTACCGCCCCGTGCACCGCACACGCATACCATGAGTCACGTGTTTCCCTCGTGTCTAACCTTGGCGACTTAGTTGTGCTCAGTTTTGCCCTCGAGTGTAAGACTGGCAGTTTGGTTGTACTCAGTTTTGTCCTCCAGTACTAACACTGTCGTGTGCAATATACTCAGTTTTACCCTCTGGTGGCTGGCCAACAGAGAGTCAACGAATAGGTTTTAGCTAGCTAACTGAGTCATTTTATGCACAACAAATTCAAAAAGAGCAAAACATAGTGGCATCTACCCAGAGAGTCTTATTATGTGACCTACCACCATAAGAAATGTATATAAACCAAGTTTTAACCTAAATCACCACTTCTCAAATCACCTACTATCTATGAAGGTTCATGGCTTTCTACTCAAGCCTCTTCCCAAAACATCCCTCCCCAAAACATAGTTTGTATGAATGAGGCAATAATTGTCAAAATGGCGTATATTTGAATTGCAAATAGTTTGATGTATGCCAAGATGTATTTTATTGTATAAAAGACGCATTTTCCATTTTTTAAATCTTTTTCTATTTTCTATTTGAATCCCTTTGTCAGTCTTGCCCTTGGTTTTTAAGTTCTACTCAGTTTTTCCCTTGGTTCTTAAGTGCTACTCAATTTTCCCCTCTCTTGGTATCAATCTCTCGCACATGTGCTCATCTTCGCTACTACGCTCTGATTGGTTGAGACAGTTGTCTCGCGGATCGTGCCTACCAACCATTGATCCTCTATGATCTAGCGGATAGGATAACCCCTATATCTATCAGGGGCACCCCTCGATCCATGCAAAATAGACACTGGTACTTTAACTCCATAAATAAATGGACTTGAATATAATTTGAAGGGAACATGTTCGAAGGTGTATAATTTGTGCATTACATTCCACTCTATGAAAATGATAATCTCTCAAGATTTTCTGAGCACAATATTATCACGTATTAAGTGCGATTTCAAAGAGTCCAAATGTGTACAATTTTCGTATATGCAAGTTTATGCATTAGATTCCACTCTATGAAAATGGGGGGAGAAAATGATAATCTCTCTAAATTTTGCTATACGCAAGTTTAAAATCATTATCTCGTTAGTAAGTGTGATTCACAGTGTTCAAAGGTTTAAAATTTTCATATACGCAAGTTTATGCACTATATTTCACTCCATGGAAATGATAAATGATCAAGATTTTATTAGCACAACATTATCATGACCTAATTGCGATTTCAAAGAGTCCAAAGGTGAATAATTTTCGTATATGAATTACATTCCACTATATGAAAATGATAATCTCTCAAGATTTTCTTAGCACAACATTATCACGTATTAAGTGCGACTTCAAAGAGTTCAAAGGTGTATAATTTTCGTATATGCAAATTTATGCATTGCATTCCACTATATGAAAATAATAATCTCTCAAGATTTACTTAGCACAACATTATCATGAATTAAGTACGATTTCAAAGAGTTCAAAGGTGTATAAACTTCGAATATGCAAGTTTATGCATTACATTCCACTCTATGAAAATAATAATCTCTCAAGATTTTCTTAGCACAACATTATAACGTATTAAATGCGATTTCAAAGAGTGCAAAGGTATATAAACTTCGTACATACAAGTTTATGTATTATATTCAACTCTATGAAAATAATAATCTCTCAAGATTTTCTTAGCACAACATTATCACGTATTAAGTGCGATTTCAAAGAGTTCAAAGGTGTATAAACTTCGTATATGCAAGTTTATGCATTACATTCCACTCTATGAAAATGGGGGAGAAAATAATAATCTCTCAAAATTTTGTTAGCACATCATTATTACGTATTAAGTGTGATTTAAAAGTGTTCAAAGGTTTATAATTTCTGCATATGCAAGCTTGTGCATTATATTTCACTCCATGGAAATGATACACGATCAGGATTTTATTAGCACAACATTATCACATATTAAGTGCGATTTCAAAGAGTTCAAAGGTGTATAATTTTTGTATACACAAGTTTATGCATTATATTTCACTCCATGGAAATGATAAATGATCAGGATTTTATTAGCACAACATTATCATGTCCTAAGTGCGACTTAAAAGAGTTCAAAGGTGTATAATTTTTGTATATGCATTACATTTCACTATATGAAAATGAAGCTAGACAAAGGGCACGGGCGCGGGGCTGGCTCGGGTCCCATCTTGCAATGCCAACCTGGGTAAGCTGTGGGTTCGGTGCTCACGTGGATAAGCTGTGGGTCTGGCGGTCATGTGGATAAGCTGTGGGTCCGATGCTAATCTGGATACGTTGAGAGAGGTGTCCACTACGGGAATCAACTGAACATGGCCCTACTCGTCAGCATGTAACGGCGAGGGTCCACTACGGGACACGACTGAATACGGCCCCACTTGTCAGCACGTAACGGCAAGGCTGACGGACAACGAGTTTCAGACCATGTGAGAGTTTCGTACAAGGAGATGGGCAAAAGTGAGGGAAACTAAGCGGCTAGGGAAAACTGAGTACAACTAACGAACAAAGCGCATGAAAGTAGAAATCCCTATAGTCTTTGTAGTTGCTTCACAATTTGGCTACATTAGCATTCATTAAAGAAGTTGATGGGTTGTTTGGTTAAGCTTATCTATCGCTTTTAGCTTTATTTTATAAGCCACTTATGATTTTTGCTTTTGGCTTATACCATCATTCAACTATGTGTAACACACTCGAATCGGCCCTATGCAGATTTTAGTAGTTCCCGCCAAACCCACATAGAAACGATTCAAAGATATCCACCAGGCACTTACGTGCAGGTGGAAAACAAAGTAATACCATTACACAATAGTACACGGTGGAACCCACACAAACATATATATACAACCACAACTCCATGAGTCAAGATTACAGATATACAGTACAAAGATCCAAATCACCTTGACGATACAACATCCGAGTACGGATAAGAGTAAATTGAGCTAAGAGCCTCGAAGAATATCCAATGGCGTCCATAACCTTGCCTAGGCCAAGCCGTAAGGGTAACCCTACTAATGACATCAACCTTATACCTGTTAGATCAAAAAAGGGTCCCAACAAAGGGCAAAGGAAAAAGGGAGCGATCAGTATTGAGGCTAGTACACAGCGAGGCTAGAATTCGGTGGCTCTCGCCTACATAGGTATGGTGGACTGAAGCGGCAAAAAAGCAGGCACTAAACAACCTATAAAGACTCGATACAACTGTCAGCTATCAGAGAGAGGTAAGAAATACCTATGCGGGACTAACCTGACACTAACACCAATCATACCCATCCTGGCATTTCCCCCTCGAGACCAAACGAGGAAGTCAAACCGAGGAACTCACATAGTTGGCAGTTTTATTCATTCCATTATAGTTGCAGCACTTACTAGTTAGATATAGATAGCATGATTCGTCCTGATATCATAAGAAGTGGGAAGTTTTAGTTAACCATTCCGTTGTAGTTGCAATACTTACTAGGCAGATACAATTAGCGAGAGATATCCCAAATCCAACAGTTGTTGGCACTTTTATTTACTCATTCCGTTGTAGTGAAACAGACTACTAGACTTGTCAAAGTCAAATTTATAGCACTATAGTTTACTTATGGTTGTCTATGATCGAGATACTGTGTTCCAAGTCATCCATAACAGCGGACAATGCTTTCGAAAAGATTTACCCTGCAGGGGTGCACAAATAGCAACAAATGCACGATCAACCTTGGGAAGAACCAAATAAAAAGCAACGCATGACAATGCATTCACAAGGTTCATAAATTATTTCAGGGGCCACCCCACTAAGCTATCCGCAACGAAGTTGGTCGTCTCCGAGATGGACCAGGGTTTGTGACGACGGAGGTAAATGACTGGGAACCCAATAGTTGATTGGGCTTGTCGATAGAGCATAAACGTGGCACGGGTTCCTAAATAGTACAGGCGCTCCATGTGCAATCGTAAATAAAGTAGTAAAGCATGGCATAAGTACAGGATAGTAATAAAGCCCCAAACTAGTTTGTGCCCCCAAGAAATAAAGTGTGAATCAAGCTCAGGCGAAAGGGGATCCATAGAGTCTCCCACATGTGGATAGTGCGAATAGTCAAGGAACAGGTACAAAGTACTCGGGGCCTACGGGACACAAGTGAGCATGGAAGAACCAAATAATATCTATTGCCACCCGTGCCTCTACATTAGTAATATCTATTCCCAACATTTTATTTAACAATTTGTAATTAAAGCCAGGATCATCTCCACCATTAAACATGTGCCAACCTTCCAACAATGGTGGAATGATAACGATGCGAAGCAGCACCTAAGAAAGCAACTACGACTCACAAGGCCGACTATCTATCAAACAACAAGGAATAGGATGTGTCCGAGGCAATATGGAGGCTGCAAGGAATTAAATGGTGCACGGAAACTAAAGCATCGCAACACGGATAGCAATAGATCAACAGGAGGAAGTAAAGACTATAAATGCAAAATAGGTAGAAAGAGGAAGATTGCACGCCTGAGAAACACTCCCATAGATTTGATGAAGATCGGGTCGAGGCTTGCATCAACTCACCAGCTTAATTCGTGAAGAAGCAAAGCACTAAAATAAACACTAGATGCACTATTTAATACTACGGTAGAAGATCCGGCATGTTCATGATATGATGCATGACATGGCAAAGATGCGATGCAACTAGGCAATATTAAGCAGAATCAGGATTCCGACAATTAAATAGAAGGTTCAAGTTATTTAGATTCCCGCAATTTAAATGTTGTATTAACAAGGCAACGCATGGTACCAGTTCGCTACACAATTTTAAATGGAGGCGATATAAGACAAGTAAGCCCGCATATAGCCTCCATATTTAATTATGAGGTGAATCGACAAAATACCCCAAAACAAATGAATATGTATGCGAGCATGAGTAATTTAATATGCAACAAGTGATAATGTCATATTATAAAAATAGGGTCTCAGAGAGGGGTCACACATCAAGGTCCGGAGATCTTGGGGTTCCAAGGTTTTGGCGGTGCTCAGGCTTCGAGGTTTGGTCTTCGGATCTGGGGTCTTGGCGTCCCTGAAGGGGACCTCAATATTTTGCGGTCTTCGGTTCCATGTAGATCTTGTCTATTTTGAAGTTCTTGGGCGTTGGTGCCGGACTCGAGTTCCGGCCGATGGTCTTGCATAGTCATTCGGGTCTCATCTTGAGTCGGTCTCGATCTCTCGAAGGCACCAGAGATCTTGTCAGTAGCTCCTGATAACCTTGTCCAACTTTTATACTTGTCAACCGGGAGATCTTGGCACATATCTTGCATAGACATAGAATTCACCATCAACACCATCCTCACTTCACCCCACCACATCGATCACCCAAACACCACCACATGGTCATATCACCCGAATAGCATCTACAGCAGGACATGGTCTCTAAGACACACGGTAGAGCAACACCAGGCATGCTCATGCACGTGTAAGTCAACGAGTGGTGCCTCTACGCATAGTGACGGCGGAATCGAGGAACTCGGGTAGCGATAGGGCGCACGCTGGCGGTCGGAGTTCCTGTGTGCGAGAAACGACGGGTGATGACCCACAAGTATAGGGGGTGTATCGCATTATGTTCGAGGGAAGTGAAACCCAATTTATTGATTCGACACAAGGGGAGCCAAAGAATATTTATAAGCCTTAACAACTGAGTTGTCAATTCAGGTGCAATTGGAAACAATCTTACTCACAGCAGTTTATCAGTAGCAACAGTTTTGTAGTAGAAATAGTAAAGTAACAGCAGTAGTAAAGTAAAGACAGCAGTAACAATAGCAGTAAACAGTAGGATTCGAGTGCGGTAGGCATAGGGATGGATGGACGGGCGTTGCATGGACAAGACAATTCACATAGCAATCAGAACATAGGGCAATTGCAGATAAATAAGATAAAGCATCCAAGTACTAGATAATCCTAGGCATGTGTTCCATATATAGTCATACGTGCTCGCAATGAGAACTTGCACAACATCTTTTGTCCTGCCAGCCTGTTTGTAGTGGGGCCTCAAGGGAACTACTGGCAATTAAGGTGCTCCTTTTAATAGAGCACCGGAGCAAAGCATTAACACTCCGTGAACACATGTGATCCTCACATCAAAGCCATTCCCTCCGGTTATCCCGATTTCTGTCACTTCGGGGCCTTTGGTTCCAGACAACAACGTGTGTATACAACTTGCAGATAAGACCATAAACAATTGTTGGGTTCGTAGCATGGAAAACAAAAAAATTCTACCGCAAGAACGAACAAAACCCAGATCTAATCTAGATAAAAGCCAAGATCTATTCTATTAGACATGTGCAACGAGATAGATCTGTACTACCCCTTGTAGACCCGAAAGCATTACGAGATTGGATCTCGTGGTTGATGTAGTCGATCACTTGTCGATCTCAAGATCGAGTGGACGATCCTTCCGGCGCCGCGTTCCGGCAGCGCTTCCGCAGTCGGTCACACGTGCGGAGTCGAAGCAGACCTTCCTCTCCCCGTTCTAGCGAGCAGCAGAGGTAGTAGATCTCTCCACGGAATCCCAGCAGCACGACGGCGTGGTGGTGGTGGTGGAGTAGAGGATTCTGCAGGGCTTCGCCTAAGCCTGAGCAGAAGGAAGGAGGAGGAGAGAGGCGGCTAGGGGCAAGAGTGGAGGATTTGGGGGGTGGCGCCTCCACCCCTCTATATATAGAGGGAGGGTGCGGCCTAGGGTTCCCACCCCTAGGCCCACCCCCTAGGGCTGGCGCACAAGGGAGCTTGGGGGGAGAGTCCTTCCCCCCCAAGTTTCCCTTTTAAATTTCCCTTTATCCTTTTATCCTTTCTTGGTTTTCAAGTAAACTCCAAAAAATCTTCTAGAACCTTCCGGAACATTCCAAAACCTTCTAGAATCCCCATATAAATACTCCGGAACATTTCCTAACTTAGAAAATGATCTCCACTATATGAATCTTATTCTCCGGACAATTCCGGATCTCCTCGTGATGGCTCAGATCCAATCAGGGACTCCGAACAATATTCGGTCTCCAACGCATATTCCATATCTACCTAAACAGCATCGAACCTTAAGTGTGTCACCCTACGGTTTGTGAATATGTAGACATGATAGAGACACATCTCCTATCAATAACCATCAGCGGGACCTGGAGATCCATAATGGCTCCCACATACTCAACGATGACTTCGTGATCGATAGAACCATTTACATACGAGACCAATTCCCTTTGTCACGTGATACTCTACTTATCCGAGGTTTGATCGTCGATATCTCCATACCTAGTTCTACCTCGTTACTGACAACTACTCTTTACTCGTTCCGTGATATGTCATCCCTTGTGACCCAGTCACATGCTTGCAAGCTAATCAGATGACATTCCACCGAGAGGGCCCAGAGCATATCTATCCGTCATACGGATGGACAAATCCCAATCTTGGTCCATGCGCTTCAACACATACTTTCAGAATACCCAATGACACCTTTATGACCACCCAGTTACGAAGCGGTGTTTGATGTCATCAAAGTACCCATCCGATGATGGTGATTAACACAACCTCATGGTCGAAGGATTAGGTTACTATGCATTTAAAAGCTTATAGCAATACGAACTTAATGACTTGATCTTATGCTACGCTTACTATGGGTGTCTGTCCATCACATCATTCTCCTAATGATTTAATCTTGTTATTAATGACATCCAATGTCCATGATCAGGAAACCACGATCATCTATTAATCAACAAGCTAGTTCAACAAGAGGCTTACAAGGGACTCTTTTACGTTTACAAAACACACATGTATAAGTGTTTCCTTATAATACAATTATAGCATGGGATGTAAACATTCATCATAAACACAAAGATATAATAATAACCACTTTTATTATTGCCTCTTGGGCATATCTCCAACAGTCTCCCACTTGCACTAGAGTCAATAATCTAGATTACATGGTAATATACCTAACACCCATGGCGTTCTGGTGTCGGTCATGCTTTGCCCTAGGGATAGGTTTATTCAACGGATCTGCCACTTTCAGATCAGTGTGTACTTTGCAAATATTTATGTCACCATCTCGGACATACTCGCGAATAGCATGGAAACGTAGCTTGATGTGCTTCAGCTTGCTATGTGACCTTGGCTCCTGTGCATTAGCTATGGCACCTGTGTTGTCACAGTAGATGGCCATCGGGTCCAACGTACTGGGAACCACGCCAAGTTCAGTAATGAACTCCTTTATCCATATGGCTTCTTGTGCAGCCTCCAAAGCAGCTATGTATTCCGATTCAGTTGAAGATTTCGCCACAACGCTTTGCTTTGCACTCCTCCAACTCACTGCAGCACCATTCAAAATAAATACGTATCCCGACTGTGACTTCGAGTCATCCGGATCGGTGTTCCAACTAGCATCGGTGTAACCGTTTAGAACAAGCTGTTCATCACCTCCATAAGAAAGAACCATATCCTTAGTCCTCTTTAGGTATTTTAGGATATTCTTGACCGCTGTCCAGTGTTCCATTCCAGGATCACTTTGATATCTGCTAGTCAAACTAACAGCATGTGCTATATCCGGTCTTGTACACAGCATGGCATACATGATAGAACCTATGGCCGAGGCATAGGGAATATTATTCATCTTTTCTCTATCTTCTGCCATAGCTGGACTTTGAGTCTTACTCAAGGTCTTACCTGACAACATGGGCACAAACCCTTTCTTGCTCTCTTCCATTCTAAACTTCTTTAGAACTTTGTCTAAGTATGTACTTTGTGAAAGCTCTATTAGGCGTCTTGATCTATCTCTATAAATCTTGATGCCTAGAATATATGCCGCTTCGCCAAGATCCTTCATTGAAAAACTATTATTCAAATAGGCTTTGACACTATTAAGAAGTTCTCTATCATTCCCAATCAACAATATGTCATCTACATATAGTACTAGGAATGATACAGAGATCCCACTGACTTTCTTGTAAATACAAGCTTCTCCATAAGTTTGTATAAATCCAAAGTTTTTGATTACTTTATCAAAACGTTGATTCCAACTCCGGAATGCTTGCTTCAGTCCATAAATGGAGCGCTGAAGTTTGCATACCTTGTCAGCATCTTTAGGATCAACAAAACCCTTGGGTTGTACCATATACAACTCTTCCTCAATGTCTCCATTAAGGAATGCCGTTTTGACATCCATCTGCCAAATCTCATAATCGAAATATGCAGCAATTGCTAACAAAATCCTCATAGACTTTAGCTTCGCTACTGGTGAGAATGTCTCATCGTAGTCAACTCCTTGAATTTGTCGGAACCCTTTCGCGACAAGTCGAGCTTTATAGACGGTAACATTACCATCAACATTTGTTTTTCTCTTGAAAATCCATTTGTTCTCGACAGCCTTACGGCCATCCGGTAAGTCCACCAAAGTCCACACTTGGTTTTCGTACATGGATCCCATTTCGGATTTCATGGCTTCTAGCCATTTGTCGGAATCTGGGCTCACCATAGCTTCTTCATACGTCGCAGGGTCATCAGTGTTGTCCACCAACATGACGTTCAAGGCAGAGTCATACCAATCACGAGTGGTACGAACCCTCGTTGACCTCCGAGGTTTAGCAGTAAATTCGTTCGAAGTTTCATGATTACCATCATTAGCTTCCTCTCCAATTGGTGCAGGCGGCACAAAAACATCTTCCGGTGCTGCGCTACTCTCAAATCCGAGAGAAGGTTCGATAACCTCATCGAGTTCTTCTTTCCTTCCAGTCACTTCCTTCAAGAGAAACTCCTTCTCAAGAAAGGATCCATTCTTGGCAATGAAAACTTTGCCTTCGGATCTATGATAGAAGGTATACCCAATTGTTGCTTTAGGGTATCCTATGAAGCCACATTTCTCCGCTTTGGGTTCAAGCTTATCAGGTTGTAACTTCTTTACATATGCTTCGCAACCCCAAACTTTAAGGAACGACAACTTAGGTTTCTTACCAAACCACAATTCATACGGTGTCGTTTCAACGGATTTAGATGGTGCCCTATTTAAAGTGAATGCGGCTGTCTCTAATGCATAGCCCCAAAACGATAGCGGTAAATCTGTAAGAGACATCATAGATCGAACCATATCTAAAAGAGTTCGATTACGATGTTCGGACACACCATTATGTTGTGGTGTTCCCGGCGGTGTCAACTGCGAAAGTATTCCACATTTCTTTAAATGCATGCCAAACTCATAACTTAGATATTCACCTCCGCGGTCAGAATGCAGAAACTTAATCTTCTTGTTACGATGATTTTCCACTTCACTTTGAAATTCCTTAAACTTCTCGAAAGTTTCGGACTTATGTTTCATAAAGTAGACATACCCATATCTACTTAAGTCATCCGTGAAAGTGAGAACATAACGATATCCACCACGCGATGCTACACTCATTGGACCGCACACATCGGTATGTATTATTTCCAGTAAGTCTGTAGCTCGCTCCATTGTACCAGAGAATGGAGTCTTAGTCATTTTTCCCATTAGACATGCTTCACATCTTTCAAGTGATTCAAAATCAAGTGATTCAAGAAGTCCATCAGAATGGAGTTTCTTCATACGCTTCACTCCAATGTGACCAAGACGACAGTGCCACATGTATGTAGAATTATCATTCAATTTTATTCGTTTAGCATCTATGTTGTGAACATGTGTATCACTACTATCGAGATTCAATAAGAATAAACCATTCATCTCAGGTGCATTACCATAAAAGATATTACTCATATAAATCGAAAAACCTTTATTCTCAGACTTAAAAGAGTAACCGTCTCGCAATAAACAAGATCCAGATATAATGTTCATGCTTAACGTAGGCACCAAATAACAATTATTCAAATTTAAAACTAATCCCGAAGGTAGATGTAGAGGGAGCGTGCCGAAGGCGATCACATCAACCTTGGAGCCATTTCCAACGCGCATCGTCACCTCGTCTCTCGCCAGTCTTCATTTATTCCGCAGCTCCTGTTTCGAGTTACAAATATGAGCAACCGAACCAGTATCAAATACCCAGGCACTACTACGATTACTGGTAAGATACACATCAATAACATATATATCAAATATACCTTTCTTCTTGATGTTGCCATTCTTCAGATCCGCCAGGTACTTGGGGCAGTTACGCTTCCAGTGACCAGCACCCTTGCAGTAGAAGCATTCAGTTTCAGGCTTGGGACCAGCCTTGGGCTTCTTAGCAGGTGCGGCAGCTTTCTTGCCGTCCTTCTTGAAGTTGCCCTTGTTCTTAGGCTTGCCCTGTCTCTTGAAATTAGTGGTCTTATTGACCATCAACACTTGGTGCTCCTTCTTGATCTCCACTTTTCAGCAATTTTCAGCATGGACGATAGTTCAGGCAACATCTTGTTCATGCAGTGCATATTGTAGTTCATCACAAAGCTCTTATAACTCGGTGGCAGTGATTGGAGGACACGGTGAATCCCTAACTCATTAGGAATCGTTATCCCCAACTCTTGGAGCTTGTTTGCGTGCCCAGACATGGTGAGCACGTGCTCGCTAACGGAGCTACCCTCTTCCATCTTACAGTTAAAGAACTTTTCGGAAGCCTCATAGCTCTCCATGGCCGCGCGAGTCTCAAAAATCAGCCTGAGCTGCTTAATGATCTCGAACGGGTCGTGGTGCTCAAAGCGCTTCTGAAGCTCCGCTTCTAAACCGTACAGGATGGCACACTGAACTGTGGAGTAATGATTTTTCCGAGTGGCGTAAACATTCTTTACGTCATCGGTGGCATCTTCTGCAGGTGGGTCACCTAGCGGTGCTTCGAGCACATAGGTCAACTGACCAGCCCTGAGGACGATCTTCAGTCCACAAAACCAGTCCTTGAAATTTCTTCCATTGTTCTTAAGCTTTTCTTTCTCTAGGAACGCATTGAAATTGATGGAGGGGGTCGCCATAATCTACAACAAATTTGCAAGTTGTTTAGACTAAGTTTATGATGAATTGAGTTCAAATTTAATTCTTAAATTAACTAGGTGAACTCCCACTCAAAACAACATCCCTCACATTGTCTTAGTGATTACACGAACCAAGTCCACTACACCAAGTCCGATCTTCACGAGAGAAGATGTAGTTTCGTCGGCGAACAATCTTCATGTTCATCATATCATTTATATGACTCATGCTCTACCTTTCGGTATTTCCGTGTTCCGAGACCATGTCTGTACATGCTAGGCTCGTCAAGATTAACCTTAGTTTCCGCATGTGCAAATCTGGCTTGCACCCGTTGTATGCACACGTAGAATCTATCACATCCGATCATCACGAGATGCTTCGAAACGACGAGTCTTAGCAACGGTGCCAACTAAGGGCGAACACTTTATTACTTGATATTTAGTGAGAGGGATCATCTTATAATGCTACCGTCGCGATCTAAGCAATACAAGATGCATAAAAGATTAACATCACAGGCAATTCATAATTAGTGTGATATGATATGGCCCTTTCTTCTTGTGCCTTTGATCTCCATCTCCAAAGCACGAACATGATCTCCATCATCACCAGCATTGCGTCAAGGTCAGTGGCGCCGCTTCATGGTTGTCCATCATCACTAGCAACTATTACAACTACTTGGAATAAAGCTATTACAAGATGAATAGACACGCAGGTTTTAACAGAATTAAAGACAACCATTAGGCTCCTGCCGGTTGCCATATTACAACAAGGATCATTGCATACATCAAATATAATCATAATCACATGATGGCCATATCACATCACAAAACCCCTGCAAAAACAAGTTAGACGCCTCTAATTTTCTTTGCATGTTTTACGTGGTTTGGGGCTTTCGAATAAGAACAGATCTTACCTACGAAACTGAACCACAACGTTGATACAAGTGCTATCAAGTGCAAAGTGTAAATTGGATCTATACTATGGTGAGAGAGACAGACACCCGCAAAGCCACTTGTGCAAAGCAAGTTACACGTCAAGCGTGGAGCAAGTCTCATGTGCGATGACATGTAAGGTTAGCCCGAGCCGCTTCATCCCACCATACCGCAAGATGCAAAGTACACAAAGCAAAAGACGGCACGAGCACCAGCGCCCACAAAACCATTGTGTTCTACTCGTGCAACAGATCTACGCATAGATACGGCTCTGATATCACTGTTGGGTTCGTAGCATGGAAAACAAAAAATTTCTACCACAAGAACGAACAAAACCCAGATCTAATCTAGATAAAAGCCAAGATCTAATCTATTAGACATGTGCAACGAGATAGATCTGTACTAACCCTTGTAGACCCGAAAGCGTTACGAGATTGGATCTCGTGGTTGCTGTAGTCAATCACTTGCCGATCTCAAGATCGAGTGGACGATCCTTCCGGCGCCGCGTTCCGGCAGCGCTTCCGTAGTCGGTCACACGTGCGGAGTCGAAGCAGACCTTCCTCTCCCCGTTCCAGTGAGCAGCGGAGGTAGTAGATCTCTCCACGGAATCCCAGCAGCACGACGGCGTGGTGGTGGTGGTGGAGTAGAGGATTCTGCAGGGCTTCGCCTAAGCCTGAGCAGAAGGAAGGAGGAGGAGAGAGGCGGCTAGGGGAAAGAGTGGAGGACTTGGGGGGTGGCGCCTCCACCCCTCTATATATAGAGGGAGGGGTGCGGCCTAGGGTTCCCACCCCTAGGCCCACCCCCTAGGGCCGGCGCACAAGGGAGCTTGGGGGGAGAGTCCTTCCCCCCCAAGTTTCCCTTTTAAATTTCCCTTTATCCTTTTATCCTTTCTTGGTTTTCAAGTAAACTCCAAAAAATCTTCTAGAACCTTCCGGAACATTCTGAAACCTTCTAGAATCCCCATATAAATACTCCGGAACATTTCCTAACTTAGAAAATGATCTCCACTATATGAATCTTATTCTCCGGACAATTCCGGATCTCCTCGTGATGTCTCAGATCCAATCCGGGACTCCGAACAATATTCGGTCTCCAACGCATATTCCATGTCTACCTAAACAACATCGAACCTTAAGTATGTCACCCTACGGTTCGTGAATATGTAGACATGATAGAGACACATCTTCTATCAATAACCATCAGCGGGACCTGGAGATCCATAATGGCTCCCACATACTCAACGATGACTTCGTGATCGATAGAACCATTTACATACGAGACCAATTCCCTTTGTCACGCGATACTCTACTTATCCGAGGTTTGATCGTCGGTATCTCCATACCTAGTTCTACCTCGTTACTGACAAGTACTCTTTACTCGTTCCGTGATATGTCATCCCTTGTGACCTAGTCACATGCTTGCAAGCTAATCAGATGACATTCCACCGAGAGGGCCAGGAGCATATCTATCCGTCATATGGATGGACAAATCCCAATCTTGGTCCATGCGCTTCAACACATACTTTCAGACACCTTTATGACCACCCAGTTACGAAGCGGTGTTTGATGTCATCAAAGTACCCATCTGGTGATGGTGATTAACACAACCTCATGGTCGAAGGATTAGGTTACTATGCATTTAAAAGCTTATAGCAATACGAACTTAATGACTTGATCTTATGCTACGCTTACTATGGGTGTGCGTCCATCACATCATTCTCTTGTTATTAATGACATCCAATGTCCATGATCAGGAAACCATGATCATCTATTAATCAACAAGCTAGTTCAACAAGAGGCTTACTAGGGACTCTTTTATGTTTACAAAACACATATGTATTAGTGTTTCCTTATAATACAATTATAGCATGGGATGTAAACATTCATCATAAACACGAAGATATAATAATGACCACTTTTATTATTGCCTCTTGGGCATATCTCCAACAACAATACTATCATAATGAATCAATAACATGTTCAGATCTGAAATCATGGCACTCGGGCCCTAGTGACAAGCATTAAGCATAAAAAGTCACAACAAAGTCATAAAGCACTAATAAAAGATACTAGGCACCATGCCCTAACAATCTGATGCCATTACATGACCGATCTCATCCAATCCCTACCATCCCCATAGCCTATAGTGGGGGATTACTCACTCATAGATGGGGGAAACATGGATGGTCGATGGAGAAGCGATGGTGATGATGATGGCGATGATCTCCTCCAATTCCTCGTCCCGGTATGGTGCCAGAACGGAGTTTCTGGTGCTGTTTCATGGAATCTGGTGGTGGCGGCGGAGCGGAACTCCTTCTGGAAAAACATGGAACCCCCCTGAGTTTTTAGGTTAGAAGGCAACTTATAAGCAAAGAGGGAGACCGAGAGGGAGTCTGGGGCGGCTAGACCACCCCCTGGCGCGGCCTGGGCTTGCCCGCGCAGCCAGGTGGTGTGGCCTGGGCCCAACCCCCCTCCGTCTCGTATTCTGGCTCCGGGAGTCTTCTGGCGAAATAGGATTTTTGGCATATTTTTCGGGATTTTTCCTGATAGTTAATTTTCTGCAAAAAAAGTAGACACTAGGGCAATTCTGCTGAAAACAGCGTCAGTCCATGTTAGTTGCATCCAAATCACACAAGTTTAGAGGAGAAACAATAGCAAAAGTGTTTGGGAAAGTAGATATGTTTTGGATGTATCAACTCCCCCCAAGCTTAGCTTATTGCTTGTCCTCAAGCAATTCAGTTGAAAACTGAGTGCGATAAAAGAACTTTCACAAACACATTTGCTTCATATGATGTATATATTCTCAGCATGTGATCAAGTACTTAGAGAATTCATAATAAGAGTATGCAACTAAGTTTACTTAATAGGCATTACAAGCTATGAAGAGATTCCAACTCAAAAATAATAAGTAGCAAGAAGCATAAACATAAGAAACATTACAATGCTCATAACAAGGTATGATAGAGTGGTATCTCTCTTGCCTTTGATTATGAATGACAAGGCACCTCTGAAGTTCGGGTGAAAACTAGAAGTAAAGATATCGAGTATATAAGCATCAAAGTTATAACACAAATTAGGGATATTATAACCGGGACAAGAGGAAGCTCTCTCATGATCTAAGCATTCATAGTCGTTCGATCGCACCATCTAGCATCTTTTGACCGTCAGATATTCTTCATATCCCAAAGTGGGTCGAATATCCCCGAGGGACGCTTCTCTGAAGATCAG
Organism: Avena eriantha; assembly: GCA_910589775.1. Classification (NCBI taxonomy): domain Eukaryota; kingdom Viridiplantae; phylum Streptophyta; class Magnoliopsida; order Poales; family Poaceae; genus Avena; species Avena eriantha. Next base: position 65,543,861 of record OU342746.1, on the reverse strand, counting down.
ATTAGCTTCATGTGGTCAATTGGGCCCCCAAAACAGCCCATTATTTCGGTAAGCTAGAGAATGAGGCAATAAAAACATGGCCGACATGATTAGGTGGGTATCTCCTGGTATTTACTTAAGTAGATGACAACTTGAATTTTATATACTGATATTTTTATTATTTGATTGAGGTGATGGGTAAGTTTTATTTTGTCATCCTTATGTAAAGGATTGGTCTTCTGTGTCTTTTTTCTAATGCCACAAGTATCTTTACTGAAAATCTGAAGGCTACGATACATATACAACTGGTTTTCAATTATATGTAGTAACATTCGTGTCATTTTTTAAGAATTCCAAAACTTCATATCCACAAGTCTCTAGCAATTTCTCATAATTGAATGGTATGTTATCAGCTTGTTCTACTTCTTTTGTGCTCCGAGCAATCATTTGTCTCTCAAGAGGATATAATTGAAGGGAAACGGGTAGGCTACACTAGCGTAAAATCAAAAATTTCTACCGCGTCAACCAGGAATACTATTGTCATAGATCACGGGATTACCGCTAGACGCGCAGGTGCGGAACTCGATGAAGCACGTTGCGGCAGTGTAGATGTTCTACGTCTCCTCCTCGTCCTCGTCCCACGAGCAGCTCCCCTTTGCGCGGCTCGTCCAAGTGCTACAGATGCAGCACCTCCGAGGTATCCACACGTCCGGAGTGGAAGTCGTCACACGCCAGACTGCTAGGTCTGCGCGTGCAACACAGGCGAAAGAGGAGTGGCGGCTGGGTGGAATGCTCTCACGTTTTCAGCTCGCCCCACTCCCTCTTATATAGGCATCCCTGGTGGGCTTCTACATTAGCAGCCCATTAGCAGCCTAAGCCTGGTCTAATTCGGATCCAATCCTCATTAGGCTTCCAGCCCCTAAAGTGTGTGACCCTATAGGTTCATACACGTATAGACATGACGCGAGTACACTTACTCCGTCAATAGTTGGTAGCGGCCTCTAGCAAGACGTGCCAACTCCTAAACGCATATAAAGATCATTCGGACGAACCATCACAAGGTTGAGTACATGTCTTTCCCTTTGCCTCACGATATTTGGTCTAGCTCTAAGCTGACCTCTCTTTCTCGATACTGTGATTCAGAATCCCTTTACTAGGTTAACTCTTAACCATATGTAGCACGGCCATGCATTTCTGGATCCGATCACTCGAGGGGCCCAGAGATATCTCTCTCAAGTAGAGAGGGGCAAATCCCATCTTGATTGACCGATGCCTTGCAGCATGTATCAGGACAAACCCGAAAGCTACCTTTATAACTACCCAGTTACGGAGTAGTGTTTGATAGCCCCAAAGTAGGTCGATCCACATCTCAAGTACATGCGACAATCTCAGGTCTAAGGACAAAACGTACACGATGTGTAGAGAGAGCTGCAAGTATTATTGCTAGTCTCATGTTGGGTCAGTCCAACCCCATGTTCATAACATGTGTCCACATCATTGGTTTGACATCTCCATGTCAATGACTTGCGAAACATAGTCATTAACCAATCGATGTGCTAGTCTAATATTCACGTGTGTCCTCGCATGAACTCCGACTAGGGACAATTATTAGATAACCATACAAGTAAAGAGTTTCACAAACAATTCACATAATTGCCAATCAATACAAGTTGCCTGGTATATGGATATTCAAGGAACATTATAATAACTCATGGATACACATGAAATACAATCATCTCTATGATTGCCTCTAGGGCATATTTCCTTCAGTCTCCCACTTGCACTAGAGTCAATCTAGACAGTGTCTAATACCTATTGCTCTTGTGTGCGCTTCATGCGCAGGCTGCGGGAGTGGCTTAGTCAAGGGATCAGCAACATTTGAGTCCGTATGTATTTTGCATAACATGACACTACCTTCATCAATGAACTCACGAATCAGATGGTAGCGCATGCGAATATGTTTGTTCTTCTGGTGCTGTCTAGGTTCTTTGGCTTGTGCAATAGCACCATTGTTGTCACAATAAACGTCCAAGGGATTGGACGAGCCCTGAACCACACCAAGAGCGATCAGGAAATTCCTAATCCAAACAGCTTCCTTTGCAGCCTCCGAGGCAGCAATATATTCAGCTTCTGTTGAAGAGGAGGCCACTGTATCTTGCTTGGAACTTTTCCAGCTCACAGCACCACCATTCATGACAAACACATAACCTGATTGCGATTTCGAGTCGTCTGAGTCATTAAGGTAACTCGCATCTGTGTAACCCTTTACACTGAGTTCAACCTCACCTCCATAAACTAGGAACATATCCTTAGTCCTTCTCAAGTACTTAAGGATATTCTTTACCGCTGTCCAGTGAATCTCACCTGGATCAGCCTGGTATCTGCTCGTAACACTTAGAGCATAGGAAACATCTGGGCGAGTACATGTCATTGCATACATGATGGATCCAATAGCCGAAGCATATGGAACCCTACTCATGCGTTCTCGCTCATCAGTGGTCGAAGGACACTGAGTCTTGCTGAGTTTAATGCCGTGAGACATGGGCAAGAACCCCTTCTTAGCCTCTTCCATGCTGAACCGTTTCAACACTTTGTCAATGTACGTACTCTGGCTTAATCCAATTAGCCTCCTTGATCTATCTCTATAGATCTTGATACCCAGAATATATGCCGCTTCTCCCAAGTCCTTCATAGAAAAACTATTTTTCAATGAGGTCTTAACAGACTCGAGCATAGGAATGTCATTTCCAATCAATAATATGTCATCCACATATAAGATTAGAAACACAAGTGATTTCCCATTTTCTTTCTTATACACACAAGGTTCTTGTTCGTTTTTGGTGAAGCCAAACTCCTTTACAACTTCATCAAATCGAATGTTCCAACTCCGAGATGCTTGCTTCAGCCCATAAATGGACTTTTGAAGTTTGCATACCTTTCCAGCATTGTTTGGATCGACAAAACCTTCGGGCTGCATCATATACACGTCCTCAGAAAGGATTCCATTTAAGAAAGCCGTCTTGACGTCCATCTGCCATATCTCATAATCGAAATGTGCAGCAATGGCTAGAATGATCCGTATAGATTTAAGCATCGCTACGGGCGAGAAAGTCTCGTCGTAGTCAACTCCTTGAACTTGTCGAAAACCTTTTGCAACAAGTCGAGCTTTATGGATGTGAACATTTCCATCCATATCAATCTTCTTCTTATAGATCCACTTGCACTCGATGGCTTTAAAACCATCAGGCAGGTCAACCAAGTTCCAAACTTGATTGTCTCCCATGGACTCTATCTCGGATCTCATGGCAATCAGCCATTTCTCAGAGTCTGGGTCCACCATCGCTTCTGCATAGGTCGCAGGCTCATCATTGTCTAACAATAATAACTCTCGCGCTTCGCGGAGCCTCGCCGACCTTCGTGGTTGTGGTGCTTCTATTGCCACGGGTTCCTCAACTTGTTCTGCTACAATAGCATCACTCGTAGAAGCATCCCCGACTGGCTCATCTTGAACTTCTTCAAGTCGCACCGACCTTCCACTCGTTCCCTTTGTGAGAAACTCTTTCTCTAGGAAAACACCGCTACGAGCGACAAACACTTTGCCCTCTTCTCGGTTGTAGAAGTAATACCCTAAGGTTTCCCTTGGGTATCCCACAAAAATGCACTTATCCGATTTGGGTGTTAGCTTGTCTGACTGAAGTCGCTTGACAAATGCATCACAACCCCAAATCTTTAGAAAAGACAAACTGGGATTCTTTCCAGTCCACATCTCATATGGTGTCTTAACTACGGATTTAGATGGTACCCTATTTAGTGTGAAAGCTGCTGTTTCTAGCGCGTAACCCCAAAGTGATAATGGTAAATCCGACTGGCTCATCATCGATCGAACCATGTCCAACAAAGTTCGATTACGCCGTTCAGAGACCCCGTTTCTTTGAGGTGTTCCGGGCGGCGTGAGCTGTGGAACAATTCCGCAACTCTTAAGATGATTGCTAAACTCGTGACTCAAATATTCGCCTCCGCGATCAGATCGCAAGGCCTTTATTTTCTTGCCACGTTGATTCTCTACCTCATTTTGAAACTCTTTGAACTTTTCAAAAGTTTCAGACTTATGCTTCATCAAGTAGACATAGCCATATCTACTGAAATCATCAGTGAAAGTAATGAAGTAGTGATATCCTCCTCTGGCTGTCGTGCTCATTGGTCCACATACATCAGTATGTATGAGTTCCAACAAGTCTGTCGCTCTCTCGGGAAACCCCTTGAAAGGCGTCTTGGTCATCTTTCCAAGTAAACAAGCTTGACATGTCTCGTATGATTCAAAATCAAACGAAGTTAGAAGACCATCACCATGGAGCTTCTTCATGCGCTTTTCACTTATATGCCCCAAACGACAATGCCATAGATAGGTAGGACTCAAATCATTTGGCCGAAGCCTTTTAGCACTAACATTGTAAACACATGCATTATCAAGATTTAAAATAAATAACCCATTCACAATGGGAGCATCAGCCACAAACATAGCATTCTTAGAGATTACACAACCATTGTTTGTACTCGCGAATGAATAACCATCCCTCATCAAACATGAAGGTGATAAAATGTTTCGACCCATACTAGGAATGTAATAACAATTATTCAACTCCATGATAAATCCTGACGGAAGGTGAAGTTGCATGACGCCGACGAACAATGCAGCAACCCTTGCTTTATTTCCGACGCGAAAATCCACTTCGCCTTTTTGCACTTCTCTAGTCCTTATTAGCCCCTGCATCGAATTGCAAATATGAGCAACCGATCCGGTATCAAATACCCAAGAGTTAACATAAGAATCTGCGAGAAAAATGTCCACAACATTTACAACAAGTGTACCTGAGTGGGAAGTACTCTTACTTCCACTTTTCTTCAAAGAAGCCTGGTACTTGCTGCAGTTCCTCTTCCAGTGGCCATATTCGTGACAAAAGAAACACTCAGTGTCTCCTGCAGGACCAGCCTTTTGCTTGGGTGCAGGGTTTGGCTTAGGGATCGTATCCTTAGCCTTGCCCTTCTTCTTCTGCCAAGAAGTGCCCTTTTTCTTGAAGCTAGGCTTGTTCTGCACAGCCATCACATGGCTATGCCCTGCACACTTCTTAATGTCACATTCTGCTGTTTTCAGCATCCCACATAATTCATTAAGGCCCCTCTCCACCCCATGCATATGGTAGTTCGAAATGAAATGCCCATAGCTAGATGGAAGAGATGCCAAAATGAAGTCAGTGGCCAACTCTTGGCCTAATGGAAAACCAAGCTTTTCCAAAGTCTGACTGTAACCAACCATTTTGATCACATGGGGGCCTACAGCTGCTCCCTCTGCCAGCTTGCATTCCACAAAGGACTTAGCGACATTGTACCTCTCAGTCCTGGCCTGAGTCTGGAACATGTCCTTAAGCGCAACGATCATATCGTACGCTTCCTGATCCTCAAACTGTTTTTGAAGATCAGGTTCCATGCATGCAAGCATAAGACAACTGACCTCAAGAGATTCATCACATGCTTTCTTGTAGGCATTCTTAAGGGTAGCAGTTGCATTATCAGCAGGTTCATCCGGGATTGGGGTATCCAGAACAGTTTCCTTTTTCTCAGCCCTGAGAACAATTCTCAGGTTACGGACCCAGTCCGAATAGTTTGTTCCATTTAGTTTATCCTTTTCAAGAATCGAACGCAAAGCAAAAGGTGATGAATTGTTCGGTGCCATTGATCTACAACAAAAAAATATGCAAAATACTAAGCCATGTAACCATGAAAGAGTAAAACATATTAAACAATTTAATAGCATATACTCCCACTTAAATCAACATCCCTCTATTGATACTAAGTGATTCAAGATCCACAATTAACAAGTCGACTAGTGAGCTTTAGCATCACTGCTAGAAGACAAGGTAAATCGGTAAGCAACCTTTGCTAATCATATCACATATGACTCTTGTTGTTGGGTGACATCTCTATGTCAAAACTAGGCGCCCAACCTTTATGCCCCAAGGTCCTTAACTGTTAAGATGACCTTGTTAAGCTCACCAACCCTTATGCGTGTAGGTATCCGATACAAACCCATCCAGCCAAGGAAAACCGTGGCACCCTAATTTCATAGACCCACCAACGATTGTACAGGGCATAGGATGGTGCAAGGTTTGGTTGGGAGGGCATGGTTTAACTTAAACTTTGTGAGGGATCGTTCTACTTCTATCATCTAAGCATGCATAGTAGTAAAACGTATAAGAATAGCATTCACATAGATGTGATACAGTATGGCCCATTTTCTCATGGTGATCTCCATCGCCATAGAACCTGTCCACCATGATGATCTCCATCTTCATGCTCTATGCGAGCCATCCTCCAAGTGATGAGTTCTCCAAGAACTAATACAAGCTATTGCTCCTAACATCTAGTAATCAAAATTACATGGTATTGGGATCATCACAAGTTGGCACGCAGGCCATTACAATAATTGACAACACATATGGCTCCAGCCGTGTTGCCCAACTCACGACACGCAGGTCATGAAAAAATACATACATGCATCACATACATTTTTGGGCCATACTGATCACATAAATCCTGCAAAAACAAGTTGTGCATAGAATCGCATTCTACCGGATCATGTGAAATCGTACCACCTATGAACCTTAACGAGATACAAAAAAGGGGGATACGACTAAGGGGGGTCTAGGGGGTCTCCCCCTGCGGGGTTCGAAGGGGCAGCGCCCCTCGCGGTACCTTTTCTTTAAGGATTTTGATCGGCAAATCCAATTTACCATAAACCGACCATAGTTCCGATTTGACCAAACTCCTTTGATCACGGTACGTCGATTCAGATCTAATTCCCGATTCGATCAATCATATTGATCTTCGCGTGATTCAGAAGGATTTATGTGTCACTGTCTACCCCGATGGCGGAAACCGACCGGTAGGGGTAAGTCGTTCGACGACCTTAGAATCACGATCACGGAAATTAAGATCATAGATCAATCCAGAAAACACCGCCATACAAACGATCATATCATTCATATCAATCTACATATCACCATATGCAAACTTCCCGAACCTATGACTGAATAGCATCGGCTCTGATACCACTGAAGGGAAACGGGTAGGCTACACTAGCGTAAAATCAAAAATTTCTACCGCGTCAACCAGGAATACTATTGTCATAGATCACGGGATTACCGCTAGACGCGCAGGTGCGGAACTCGATGAAGCACGTTGCGGCAGTGTAGATGTTCTACGTCTCCTCCTCGTCCTCGTCCCACGAGCAGCTCCCCTTTGCGCGGCTCGTCCAAGTGCTACAGATGCAGCACCTCCGAGGTATCCACACGTCCGGAGTGGAAGTCGTCACACGCCAGACTGCTAGGTCTGCGCGTGCAACACAGGCGAAAGAGGAGTGGCGGCTGGGTGGAATGCTCTCACGTTTTCAGCTCGCCCCACTCCCTCTTATATAGGCATCCCTGGTGGGCTTCTACATTAGCAGCCCATTAGCAGCCTAAGCCTGGTCTAATTCGGATCCAATCCTCATTAGGCTTCCAGCCCCTAAAGTGTGTGACCCTATAGGTTCATACACGTATAGACATGACGCGAGTACACTTACTCCGTCAATAGTTGGTAGCGGCCTCTAGCAAGACGTGCCAACTCCTAAACGCATATAAAGATCATTCGGACGAACCATCACAAGGTTGAGTACATGTCTTTCCCTTTGCCTCACGATATTTGGTCTAGCTCTAAGCTGACCTCTCTTTCTCGATACTGTGATTCAGAATCCCTTTACTAGGTTAACTCTTAACCATATGTAGCACGGCCATGCATTTCTGGATCCGATCACTCGAGGGGCCCAGAGATATCTCTCTCAAGTAGAGAGGGGCAAATCCCATCTTGATTGACCGATGCCTTGCAGCATGTATCAGGACAAACCCGAAAGCTACCTTTATAACTACCCAGTTACGGAGTAGTGTTTGATAGCCCCAAAGTAGGTCGATCCACATCTCAAGTACATGCGACAATCTCAGGTCTAAGGACAAAACGTACACGATGTGTAGAGAGAGCTGCAAGTATTATTGCTAGTCTCATGTTGGGTCAGTCCAACCCCATGTTCATAACATGTGTCCACATCATTGGTTTGACATCTCCATGTCAATGACTTGCGAAACATAGTCATTAACCAATCGATGTGCTAGTCTAATATTCACGTGTGTCCTCGCATGAACTCCGACTAGGGACAATTATTAGATAACCATACAAGTAAAGAGTTTCACAAACAATTCACATAATTGCCAATCAATACAAGTTGCCTGGTATATGGATATTCAAGGAACATTATAATAACTCATGGATACACATGAAATACAATCATCTCTATGATTGCCTCTAGGGCATATTTCCTTCAATAATGTGATAATTTCCTTCGTCTTATCTCTTCTTTGTAGGTTACCTTCTCATTGTGACATAGAGAAAATGCTAAAAATAATTACTATGTTTCTTCTAACTTCAAATAAATATGCCACACCATCTATACTGAGAAATCGATGATTCAAATTTGATCAAATGTATATTGTTCCATTTGTCTTCAAATTTTGTTTAGCATGGTATCACATGCCCTCTTATATGTACATCAAGCCATTAGGCCATGAAAAAAATCCCATTCTGCCAAACTGACACATTATTTTCCTATGAACCACCTCGACTCTTCAACTACTTTGAATTCAACTAACATTTCAAGTAAATACATATTGATAAAATTCTTACCAATCAATCGAGAAAATAGACAGACGCAGCAATACGCGCCATTATGATCTAGTAATCAAGTAATGAGACAAGCACAAAGAATGACAACTATGCTCTCAAGAAAGTGCTCAAAGAGTATGTGCGGACTCAACAAGAAAATGAAAAGGTTTTGAATAGTTTGAAAGGCTTCCAAATGCTGAAAGTATGGTACTCATTAGCTTTGAGCTCTCATTTCCCTATCATAAGCATCTTTAATGTGGTTAAGGTGATAGTGAGGTCCGATCCGAGTTATATGCTTGACAGACTATAAACTCGAAATCCCATGTCCCTTGAGTACGAGGGCCGCTCCTCATGCTACTCAACTTTAGTTACCGGTAAGTTCATGTCATCGTAAATACGTTCGTATCATAGAGAACCGCTGATACATTGCAAATGTATCTATAATTTTTGATGTTCCATGTTTGGTTTTATCCACTTTCTTGTGTTTTGTTCCAACTTTGGAGTACTTTTCATGTGATTTCTTGGACTAACCTATTAATAAGAGCCACAGTGCCAACTACCTGTTTTCTGTTGTTTTTGGTTCCTGGAAAGTCAGAAAATGAATATTCTCGGAATTGGACGGGACAAAAGCCAAAGTTCCTATTTTTCCGGAAGTGATCAAGTGCCAGAATACGAGACGGACAAGTGCCAGAGGGCGGCCACACCACCTGGCCGCACGGCCACGCCAGGCCCGCGCCAGGGGGTGGTGTGGCCAGCCTAGGCACCCCCTCGGCCTCTCCTTCCGCCTATATATTGCCCTCGGGACAAAAACCCTATGTACCCGATCAAAAATCCACGAAAGAGTCTGTAGCCGCCGTCATCTCCATCCCTAGATCGGGAGGGATCTGAAGCTCTTCCCGGCACCCTGCCGGAGAGGGGAATTCACCATGGAGGCCTTCTTCATCACCATGCAAGCCTCATGTGTGATGCGTGAGTAGTTTATCCTTGCACTACGGATCCATGTAGTAGCTAGATGGCTGGTTCTCCTCCTTTGTGCTTTCATGTTTAGATCTTGTGAGCTCCGTTCATGATCAATATCATCTATTTGTAATTCTACATGTTGTGTTTGCGTGGATCTGATGGATATTGAGATGCTATTTTAGATTGATTATTGATTTTATCATGTCTTTCCTATTTGTGATCTTGCATGCTTTCTGTTGTTAGTAGCTATCTTGGACAAGTAATTGCTAGCAACTCCAAGAGTTAGTATTTATGCTCGATATTGGGTTCATGCCTCTGGTAATCTGGGGAATAGAACAATCGTATTGTTTACTTTACATGCTGTTCGTAACGCAATAATATGTTGCTTGCAACTTAATACTGGAGGGGGTTCGGATGATAACCTGCAGGTGGATTATTAGTCATAGATGCAGTTGGATGGCGGTCTATGTATTATGTTGGAATGCCCAATCAAGTCTCAAAGGAGTCAAGATGATTAGTTTATGCATGTATTGCTTTCTCGGTGTTTGTCATTTGCCCCGCTTTAATTTGTTCACCCAGCATGTTATCTATCTTAAGGAGAGCCACCTCTAGTGAACTATGGGTCCCGGTCCTTTTCTTTACATACAATCTACAATTGTTTACTGCTTTGTGTTTACTTTCTGCAAACTTTTACTTCTTTCCATTCGATAAGTTTAATCCTTTGTTTTCCGCAAAACATGGTGAGATTGACAACCTCATCGCAAGTTGGGGACAAAGTTTTATGGTTGTGTTGTGTAGGTCTCCACGTTGCTACTAGCACTGGTAGTGCGCCATGCCAAAGCTCAGCTAGTAACACCTTCGAGGTGTTTCCTTGCTCCTACTGGTTCGATTAAACCTTGGTTTCATAACTAAGGGAAACTTGTTGCTATACTCATCATACCTTCCTCTTGGGGTTCCCAACGAGCTCTACATCAACACCACGCACCAAGCACTTTTCTAGGCGACGTGCATTGAGCCATCAAGTGATTTTCTGGCACCGTTGTCGGCGAGTCAAGGACATCCTCACAAGGGGATTCCCTCATAACCAATCTCTTTACTTTGTTGGTTCTGTTTTTCTTAGTTTTCTTTTAGCTTTGTTGCTTGTTTTGTTCTTCGAAATCACAAAAAAATTAGTTTTACTTGTTTGCTTTCTTATTCAAAACCACAAAAAATTAAGTCTGCTTTAGTAGTCACCTCTCCCTTAGCTCACCATGTTGATCCCTACATTCATCCTGAAAGACCTTCCAATTGGTAGTGGTTCTATAATTGGGAAAGATAACATTGAAGAATTCTTTAATCATGTTAGTAAGCATGAAGATACTAAGGATAGGTCCCTTGTAGAACTTGCTCCAAACTATGATATTGCTGCAGCTTCTTTAATTCACATGTTAGAAGCTAGGTTTGTTAATCTCAACCCCTTAATGCAAGTAATGTTTCTTAAGCTTAAGGAAATTGAAGACCCTGAAAAGAGGGATTTTATACTAGAAACTTTGTTTAAAGAGTTCTATGTTGTTGCCAAGGAATCTAGGAAAGTCTTTGAATGTTTCAATATGCTAGGCTCATGTGTAGATGTTGTTGGTACACGAGAAAATATGAAAAAAACCGAACCTAATGGGGAGGAACCTAAGATACCAATACCCTTTAAACTAGTAGCAATACATGATGCCATAGAAAAGAATCTTGATTGGATTGTTCCTAAAATTCCTTTTGATGAGCATAGTGAACCTAAGAGCATTGAGAGAGGATCCTCTAAAACTTACTTGGATGATATACCTTGCCTTGTTGAAAATATTTTTGGTATTGATCTTAATACTTCTTCATTTGAGAACACTTGATTCTTTCTTTGCTTCTTATGCCTAACTTAAAGGCGTTAAAGAAAAGTAATTATTGGGAGATAACCCAAAAGTTTTAGATGAGTCTTGGAAGTTATTACCTCTGTAATAACCTCTCCTTATCCTTTTTATTTGCTTTTTGTGCCAAGAATAACCTCTACTGAGAGAGAAGTAATGATTGGGAAAGTTGCTGTCCTGAAACAGATTTCTGTGCTTCACCGTAAAAATTCGTTAGAGAGCTCTGTATGTCGGATTGAGCTGTAATTGTTTGTGATACTGCCCCAGGTTGTTATCTAACTTTCGTTAGTTCAAAACTTTTTGATTGGAGAAACATAAGGTCTTCTAAAAAATTCGTCTTTACCTGCTGGTCTGTTTTGACAGATTTCTGCCATTTTCTGCATTTGCTTCTTGTCGGTTCCTTCTTGAGTTCTTTTGGGGAATTGAGATTTTTGAGGGAAGTTCTACAGTAGCTAGTGTTCTAATGGAAGTTTATTTGGTGTTAGAACTGAACCTTAAGACTTATTTATCTTGAGTACACTAATGTTGCTAATGAGATTGTGTGAAGTTTTGTATGAAGGAAAAATTTCAGGTGTATGGAAGGAATGAGTAATGAGATGAAGGATGTGTTGGGTCCGCAGCATAGAAAACAAAAAAATTTCTACGATGTGAACTACACGCCAAGATCTATCTACTAGGTACAAAGCAACGGGTGGACATACATCCAACGAGAACTTACCCTCGAAGACAACGGGTTTTGTTAACGAGTAGGAACTCGTGGTTGATGTAGTCGTACACTTGCCGATCTCAAGATCGTGAGGAAGTCCGAGCACCGCAACTCAGCAGCGCATTCGTACTCGCACACACGTTCAAGCCACCAGACAACCTCCACCTCCTCGCTCCAGCGATCCAGCGGAAGCAGCAACTCCTTCCAGACGAAATGCCACCGGGAACATGTATCTCGCTAGTCCGAGACCATGGGGGAATAATTCTAGAGGGGGAGAGAGATCCTTCACAAGGAGGTGTGACGATGAAAGAGGGAATGGGTGGCCTTTTATAGGAGGAGGGGGTGCCCCCTCTCTCCATGGCCGGCTCATGGGGGGTGACCCCTCACCTCCCCCATTCATGTGGTGGTAACCCCTCCACATTAAAATGCCTCTTCACATTCCCTTTTAAAGTCTCCACTTTAAATGCATTAAATTTCTCCAAATTTAATGCTCTCTCATTTAATAAAACTTTTTTTTATTAAATTTATTCAGAATTTTTTTAATTACTTTAATTAACAAACATTCACATATAGCCCCTTGCAATATTTCAATATCACATGCAGAACCACTTTCTGCAATTTCACCTGAAACAATTTCCGGTTTCTATTGAAACAATTCCTGCGCTTTGCAATTCTTTCGTCTGAAACATATGTGCTCCAAAATGGTGTCCGATAAATCTTAAGTGTGCCACCCTACGGTTCGCAAATAATGCAGACATGATCAAGACCCTTCTCCGATCAATAACCAGCAGCGGGACCTGGAGATCCATACTGACTCCTACACATTCAACGATGACTTCTGTGATCGTGAGAACCTTTAACGCTTGTAACTAAATCCCTTTGTCTCTCGATATATTACATGTCCGAGATTCGATCATCGGTATCTCCATACTTAGTTTGATCTCGTTACTGACATGCACTCTTTTCTCGTTCCCGTGATATAACATTCTAGTGATCACATCACTTGCTTGCAAGCTATTTCAATGTGATATCACCGAGAGGGCCCAGAGTATATCTATCCGTCATCAGGATTGACAAATTCCACTCTTGATGCATGAGCCTCAACATAACACCTTCGTAGCACTGAACCCATCTTTATAGTCACCCTGTTACGGTGTGACGTTTGATGTTATCAAGATACTCTTCCGGTGTTAGCAATTAACATGATCTCATGGTCTAAGGATAAAGATTACTTCGTATGATGTTATAGCAATATAAACATAATGACTTTGATCGTAATGCTATACTTCGGATGAATGTTCATCACATCATTCCACCAATGTTGTGACCTCGTTATTAACAACATCCAATGTCCATGATCAGGAAACCTTGATCATCTTGTTAATCAACGAGCTAGTCTATAAGAGAGGCATAACTAGGAACCTTTTATTTGTTTATTAAACACACATGTATTGACGTTTCCGATCAATACAATTATAGCATGCAAAATAAACATTTATCATAAACATGGAATAAGATAATAACCACTTTATTATTGCCTCTCGGGCATATTCCCTTCAGGATGGACTAAAGCTCAAGCTTGGGGATGCCACGCGTGTCACCCCAAGAAATCTCCAAGAAGTACAAGCGTCAAATCTTGGGGATGCCCAAGGCATCCCCCTTCTTCATCAATAAAAATCCCAGGTTTCTTCCAAACGCTTCATTTTTATTGTTTCATGCACAATTGTGTTTTTCTTGGAGCGTCTTCTTTTTCGTTCTCGTTTTGGTTTTTTGTTTGCTTTGCTTAGTTTTCTGAATAAATTTGTTGGACCCCCTCTTTCATACATTGGTTTGCAAATAGTTTGGTTTGGTTTGGAAAAGAGTAGGAAAATTCATGCGTATGTGGTAAAAAGAGCTCGTTTTTTACTGCGGCCTATGCTTTGTCATGCCATGCTTGATATTGTTTTGGCTTTATGCTTAGTATTATTTGATGTAGCATGACTTGTTATAAACAATTGAGATTGCTTAATGTGCCTTGGATGAATCGTGCGTTGTTTTAGCATATTAAAGCATAGTATAGTGGTATTCTCCTTTGATGCTTTATTTGGGCTGACTTGGCACATGCTCACACCATGTTATGACTATCTCAAGTCACCATAGCCTTTATGATCCTTTAGTTTTCAACTTGTAGTATCACTTTATGCTTTGATCAATGATGTTTTGTCGCTCTGCATGTTTATGGCCGTTATTGCTCTCTTAGTTTGTCGCTCCCAGTCTTTTGCTAGCCTCCACAACAAAGTATGAGTTCCACTCATGCATCCAACTCCCTAAACCAAGTTATTCCAAAGAGTCCACCATACCTACCTACTAGCTTATGCTATTCCAAGTATATTCATGCTTTTGTTTACCTTCCAGATTAAACTTGTTATGAGAAAACTAGTGATTAAAGCTCTCACAAACTTGATGGCACACTTTACTTTACTTGCCTCTAATAAACTTGAACCATTGGGTCCTTCTTTGTTGCATATATGCTTGCGCTTTATAAGTTGAAATTAGCAGAACCATGTTTCATGGGGAACGCTTTCAACATTGCACTTGTACTTTGTACCCCGTTGATATCATGTTCTTTTGCTTACGATCCCGGTGGTGTGAAATAAAAGTGGAACTTGTAAGATCATGGAGTTTGTATATGTGTTAGAGAAACGCCTGGGCCGCTAGCCTAAGCCATGCCTAATCATGGTGGAAACTTGCAGCATCACCATAATGAGCACTCTATGAAGCATCCTCAATAAAAATCTATGCAAATAGCAAATAAAAAGATCGTTGAGATGCTCATTGTCTGCTTGCCTTGTCGTTTTGATTATGGGAAAGCTCCCGTATCATGTGCAAGGGGTACCCCGTTGGCGGTTCTTAATGATACACATGTACTTACAATGACAAGAGCTTACTCGTGACTAAAGTTGAGTAGCATGAGGATCGGTCTTCGTAAGTAAGGGGCATGAGATTTCGGTTTATAACTTGTCAAGCATATCCTCTTAGTTGTGTCACTTTAACCTTAACCACTTAAAGATGCTTATGGTAAGGGGCAATGAGAGCTGAAAGCTATAAGTACCATAATTTTTGGAAGCTCTTTATGAGACTTGAATCCCTACTTCCTTTTACAAAGGCCTTTCTTTCACCATTATATTGAGTCTCCACTTTCTAACTTTATGCACCTTCTTTGAGATCATAGAGGCCATTCTTAGTTCTATGTGCATCGTCCCAAGACTAGTTGATTGATGCATACTTTGATATTGCTTGTTTTAAACTATTGTATCTAGTCACTCTTATGAACCTTGAAGGTGTCCTATGCATTTATATTTGCTACTCTATTGAAGGGCAAGATGAATACTATTATGCTATGTTTTCTTTATGCGAAACAAACAAACGTCTTGCAAAGCATTGTGATTCATGAATCTTTTGTTTGTGCCTTCTCATGTTGCATCTTAGTTTCTTTGTCCTATTGCTAGAACTTTGTCTTTCATGTTATGATTGAAGTACTATGATCCCAGTTTTGAATGTTTTGCAAATACTTTGGTCAAGTCTTTGATGGTGCATGTCACCTCAAAAATTATTCTTTCTTTTTATCACTTACCTACTCGAGGACGAGCAGGGGTTAAGCTTGGGGATGCTGATACATTGCAAATGTATCTATAATTTTTGAAGTTCCATGCTTGGTTTTATCCACTTTCTTGTGTTTTGTTCCAACTTTGGAGTACTTTTCATATGATTTCTTGGACTAACCTATTAACAAGAGCCACAGTGCCAGCTGCCTGTTTTCTGCTATTTTTGGTTCCAGGAAAGTCAGAAAATGAATATTCTCGGAATTGGACGGGACAAAAGCCAAAGTGCCTATTTTTCCGGAAGTGATCAAGTGCCAGAATACGAGACAGAGAAGTGCTAGAGGGCGGCCACACCACCTGGCCATGCGGCCAGGCCTGGCCCGCGCCAGGGCGTGGTGTGGCCAGCCTAGGCACCCCCTCGGCCTCTCCTTCTGCCTATATATTGCCCTCGGGACGAAAACCCTAAGTACCCGATCAAAAATCCACGAAAGAGTCTGTAGCCGCCGTCATCTCCATCCCTAGATCGGGAGGGATATGAAGCTCTTCCCAGCACCCTGCCAGAGAGGGGAATTCACCCTGGAGGCCTTCTTCATCACCATGCGAGCCTCCGGTGTGATGCGTGAGTAGTTCATCCTTGGACTACGGATCCATGTAGTAGCTAGATGGCTGGTTCTCCTCCTTTGTGCTTTCATGTTTAGATCTTGTGAGCTCCGTTCATGATCAAGATCATCTATTTGTAATTCTACATGTTGTGTTTGCAGGGATCCGATGGATATTGAGATACTATTTCAGATTGATTATTGATTCTATCATGTCTTTGTTATTTGTGATCTTGCATGCTTTCCTTTGTTAGTAGCTATCTTGGCCAAGTAGATGCTAGCAACTCCAAGAGTTAGTATTTATGCTCGATAGTGGGTTCATGTCTCTGGTAATCTGGGGAAGTGACAGAAATCTCTAAGGCACTAGATGTGTTGTTGCTACTAGGGAGAAAACAACAATCCTTTGTTCATAGAACAATCATATTGTTTAATTTACATGCAGTTCGTAAAGCAATAATCTGTTGCTTGCAACTTAATACTGGAGGGGGTTCGGATGATAACCTGAAGGTGGATTATTAGTCATAGATGCAGTTTGATGGCGGTCTATGTATTATGTTGTAATGCCCAATCAAGTATCAAAGGAGTCAAGATGATTAGTATATGCATGTATTGCTTTCTCAGTGTTTGTCAATTGCCCTACTGTAATTTGTTCACCCAGCATGTTATCTATCTTAAGGAGAGTCACCTCTAGTGAACTATGGATCCCGGTCCTTTTCTTTACATACAATCTACAACTGTTTACTGCTTTGTGTTTACTTTCTACAAACTTTTACTTCTTTCCATTCAATACGTTTAATCCTTTGTCTTCCGCAAAACACGGTGAGATTGACAACCTCATCGCAAGTTGGGGACAAAGTTATGTGGTTGTGTTGTGCAGGTCTCCATGTTGCTACTAGCACCGGTAGTGTGCCCTGCCAAAGCTCAGCTAGTAACACCTTTGAGGTGTTTCCTTGCTCCTACTGGTCGATTAAACCTTGGTTTCATAACTAAGGGAAACTTGCTGTTGTGCTCATCATACCTTCCTCTTGGGGTTCCCAATGAGCTCTACATCAACACCACGCACTAAGCACTTTTCTAGGCTCCCTGCATTGAGCCATCAACCGCCAACGGGGTACCCCTTGCCCGATGATATGGAAGAATCCCCATATCAAAATGACAAGGCAAGCATACAATGAGTATCTCAGCAATCTTCTTATTTACCATGGGAAAATGGTGCTTTTTCTCTCTTTCCTCTTTTCATAAATCTCTTTTTTATTTTTCTCAATAGCTATCTCTCTCTTTTTTATAAGAAGAATGCTTCATAGATATCATTATGGTTACGATGCAGGTTTCCACCATGACGGCATGGATTAGACCGGCGGCCCAGGCGTTTGTCTAACACACATACATAACTCCATGGACTTACAAGCTCCCCTTTTATTTCACACCGACGACATCCGCAAACAAAAGAGCATGGTATCAACTGGGTATATATTTACAGGTGTTGAAAGCGTTCCCCGTGACAGCACGGTTCTGCTAATCCCCAGCCTATAATTTGCAAGCATATAACTTTCATGGATAGTCACAATGGTTCAGGTTTATTAAGTGCAGAAAATAAAGTGTGCCAATCAAGTTCGTGAGAGCTTTGCTAACTAACTTTCTCATAACAAAGAAGCATTTTATTCAGAAGAAAACAAGGCATATTGAATATGCATGGAAATAGCAAATGATGCTAATAGGTAGGTATGGTGGACACTTTTGGCAATATTTGGGTTTAGGGAATTGGAAACATGAGTAAAACATACTCGGTGTAAGTGAAGGTTAGCAATAGTAAGGGAGCGACAAACAAGAGAGAAATAGCTGTCATAATCATGCTTGCAACAAAACAGGACTAATCATGGCATGAAAGTGATTCAAGATCCTCAAGGAAAAATAATTCAACGAGGCTTAACTGATTATTTCAGTCATATGCATGCGTGAGCATGTACCAAGTCAATTCAAATGAAACATTCAGAGCAGGATACCACGATGGCATACCAAGTTATGAATAGAGTAATGCAAGCAAACATTCATATGACATGCTACAAACTATTAGCAAGCTAGGCCTAATCATATGAAAGCAATAACTACTAAGCATCCAAAGATAACATACATCCTACACAAATAGGCTAAGCATGCCCACAATGATGAGTATATGTACAAAAATGAAAACAAATAGAGTTCGTTACCAGCCTCTTACCACACCTCAAGTTGTCATTAATCCTCATTATTGCTCTTCACTTGTGTGGCTTGAATAATAATATGAAAACCAATATCCACTGAGGACTGTTGAACCCTGCAACAAACTCACAAAGCCAAAGAAGAACAGTAAATATTTTTGGTGTTTTCGAATTTTAAAGCAAGAACTAAAAAGGAAAAACAAGCAAAGCAAAATCTTTTTGGGTTTTTGAATAGTTCAAACAAAGCAAGAAGGGAAAAGCAAACGAAGGCAAAAATAAGAAGAAACAAACCAAAGAGAAACAACACAAATATTTTTGGTCTTTTTGTGTTTTTAGAAAGCAAAAGCAAAGAAAGAACGAAAACTAAAAAGAGAACGAAACATGAATATACAAAGTACCGACGAAAAATGATATGGAGATGAGTGCGGTGTCGGCGTACCTCCCCCCAAGCTTAGGCTTTTGGCCTAATTGGGTATCAATCCCAAGCTGGCCAGGATGAAGTGTCACCGTGGTACGACGAGGAGGTACCCTCGTCCTGGTGCGAGCTCGAGTACGTCCCTCCATAGTGCGCAGAGTAATCGTAGGAGCGCACATCCTCCTGGTGCTGCTCGTGGAAACCCAGCAAGCAAAGCTGCTCGTCCACCTCCTCCTTGGAGCGCGACCACGGTCTCCTGTGAACACTAAACAAAGAAGTCTATGGAAAAAGGATCTCCCTTTCATCCCTGTCAGTAAATAGCATCCTATATACTAGACTGTCCAAATCAGAATCAGTAGTGAGAAAGTGATGAGTTTTCATAGCAACAAGGTCAAGCCTTTGTGGTGCTAATATAGTATCATTGGGGTCCACTGAAAGCCCTAATGCATTGACCATACGTGAGGTAATGATGCCCCCATAGATAGGCCCCCTAGCAGCTAGGCGGCGAGCAATAAGCGAGCCAAGGTTGTACCGAGTATCATTGTTGAGCGCAGCAGCAAGGAAAGCTAAATGATAGTTGGAGATATTACTTGTGTTTTCCCTACCAAGTACGCTAGTAGCAAGATAATATGCAAAGTATCTAAGAGCAGGGAGTTGGATATTTCTTACCTTTCCGCACTGCGCCATGCGGTCATCATCATTGGTCACCCCTCGGTAAAGCTCCAGTAAATCAGCGGGTCGCCCTTGAATCTTTTTCACGGTCCCTATCATGCTTACACCTACAACACTGCAAAATCTTTCCAATGGCATGGTGAAGGGTAGGTTATAAATTTTGAAAGAGACAGTTGACCGATATGGGGTGTTAGTAAACGTGCAACTCTCAACAAAGGTTTTGGTGAGCACAGCGTATTGCTCACTCTCATCTTGCATATATGAGGTCAAACCAACCCTCTCAATCAGTAGCAAGAATTTATCAAGAATCCCTGCAGCTTGTAAGAAAGTAAAACAAGGAAAAGTAGATGGGTGAGCATCCCCATCGTCCCTTTCATTACCAATACGAGTTGCAATGAGATCTTCGTTGTAAGATGGCCTAAATTGAGAGGCTGATCTTGAGGGCCTCGACCTCTTAGGTGCATCCCTCTCAAATATCTCTCCAAAGGTATGGTTGTTCATGCTTGGTATTCTGAAATTTAAACACCTATTAAACAAGTGATTGCAAAGTGAATAAAATGAAGGATTCTACTCATAGGGACTTGTAAGAGGCCTAAACATGCATCAAAACTATATCCCTAAGCATCAAACAATCTTACAAGCTCTCATAACCTGTCACCTACAGCAGCAAAATACTCAAGATATAATCCACTAAACTCAAATCTACTTGGACAAGGGGAGGAGTCACATACCAGAGAACAAGTGCTCCAAATTTCAGCAACAAAGATGGGCTGAGAAAGGAGATCGAAAAAATCAAGAGCAAGCACAATAAGAACGCGATTTTGAGCAATAAACTGGAGCTTGCTCGGGAGAGAGAAGAAAGTGGCAGGTGAGAGAGTTAGTGGAGGGCCAGGGTGGCCCACACCATGGCATGGCGCCACCTAGGGCAGGCCACGCCACCAGGTGGTGTGCCTGCCTGGTGGGGCCCCCTGGTACCTTCTAGGTACTTCTCTGTCCCTTTTTTCATGTAAAAATTTAATATGAATTTTTTGGAATTTTTCGAGACACTTTATTTTTGGGCATTTTTCAGGTATAGAAAAATGATTTTCTGACAGACAGATTTTTTTGGAATGATGCAATGAAAAAACAAGGCTAGAACTACAGAAGTTCTAAGACACTCTAACATGCAAGCAACTAACAAAAAGGAGAACTAAACGAAAGCAAAAACTAAAATGGATAGAACAGAAGTACAGGGAAATAATCATAGTGAAAACATTGTTTTGTTCAATGAAATCCTTTTGTTAACAAGGTTTATCAGGTCTTGTTACTAAAACAATTCCATATGAGACAAAACTTTATATTCCACTAATGATTATGTTACCTCAACCTTGATAGCAATGGTCCCAATCATAATAGTTTCAAATTTTTCTCTTGGTATGGGACAATATATTTCTCCAACTTGAATGCCCTCAACATGTTCAATTGAATTCAAACCATAATTCCTTTCAATCTTCTTGGGTAAATAGACAGTATGTTCCTTGTCATTAATATTGAAGTCACATTTCCTTGATTACAGTTAATAACAGCTCCTGCAGTATTAAGAAAAGGTCTCCCAATAATAATAGACATATTATCATCTTCAGGCATTTCAAGCACATCAAAATCAGTTAATATCAAGCAATTATGAGCAACCTGAATAGGTACATCCTCACATATACCAACAGGAATAGTGGTAGATTTATCAGCCTTTTGCAAAGATATATTAGTTGGTATCAGTTTTTCTAGTTGAAGCCTCTTATAGAGAGAGAAAGGCATAATACTAACTCCAGCTCCCAAGTCACACAAAGAAGTTCTAACATAACGTTCTTAATAGAGCAAGGGATAGTTGGAATCCCTGGGTCTCCAAGTTTCTTTGGAACCTTACCATTAAAGGAATAATTAGCAAGCAAAGTCAAAATTTCTTCATTAGGGATCTTCCTTTTATTCGAGACAATATCCTTCATATACTTTGAGTAAGGAGGCAATTTAATAGCATCAGTCAAAGGAATTTGCAAGAATAAAGGTTTCGTCCACTCGCAAAACTTAGTATAGTGTTCATCTTCCTTTGACTTGTGTTTCTTATCAGGGAAAGGCATAGGTTTTTGGACCCAAGGCTCTCTTTCACTACTATGTTTCTTAGCAACAAAATCTTCTTTAGTGTATTTAGTATTCTTAGTGTGCTTTTTAGGTTCTTCTTCAACTTTTTATTCATTAGGAACATCATTTTCTTCATTACCACTTTGAGTTTCCGCATCAGAGATAGATATACTATTAGGATCTATTGCAGGTTCAGAGGGTTCTTCAATAGTTTTATGTTTCTTTTTCCTTTTCTTATGAGTAGAGCCACTATTTTCAGCTTGTTGTTAATCCTGCTCAATTCTTTTGGGATGCCCCTCGGGATATAGAGGATCCTGGGTAGCAGCACCACTTCTAGTTCTAATTTCATAAGCATGTTTTTCTTTAGCAGCATTAACTAGCAAGTCTTTTTGCACTTTAGTGAGTTGATCTATTTGAGTTTGAACCATTTGAAAGTGTTTAATAATCATTTTAACATCATTAGAGGTTCTTTCCACAATATCTTTTAACTCAACTATAGCTCTAGAGTTTTCCATTAGATGATTTTGCACCCTTTTATTGAAATTATCTTGCTTAACAATAAAAATATCAAATTCTTCTAAGCATTGATCAGGAGGTTTAGAGTAAGGGATATCACCTTCATCAAAGTGTTGGAGAGAGTGTACCTCAATAGTGGATGAGTAGGGGATAGGCTTACATAATTCTTCAATGGAAGGTAAATTCTTGACATCTGAAGCTTTAATTCCCTTCTCCTTAAGACATTTCTTAGCTTCCTTCATCACTTCAGAATTCAATTCAATAACTCCCCTCTTCTTTGATGTTGGAATAGGCACCTGTATAGTAGATTCAGGTATAATCACTTCAGGTGTAGCTTGTTCAGGAGGATTCCAATCCTCATAGTTCTTGCTTATTTTAGCTATTAATTCCTCGGCTTCCTTGGGAGTCCTATTCCTAAAAACACAATCAGCACAACTATCTAGGTATGTCCTAGATTATTCGGTTAGTCCATTATAAAATATATCCAGCAGCTCATTCTAAGGTAATGGACTTCCAACATGTGCATGAATCAAAGCACAAAACCTTGCCCAAGATTCGGGCAATATCTCTTTTTCTCCCTGTTTAAAATCAAAAAGTTCCTGAAAAATAGCATGTATAGCACTAGGAGGAAAATATTTCTGCAGGAAAGTACTAATCAAACAATCAGGTCTATCAATAGAACCAGGAGGTAAATTACTAAACCAAGTTTTAGCTTCTCCTTTCAGTGAAAAGGGGAAAATCTTAGCAACAAAGTAAGTAAGCATCTTAATATCATCAGAAAACAAGCTACTCATGGTAGAGAGCTCATTCATATGTGCTACCGCACTTTCATTCTTAGTCCTACAAAAAGGTTCTTTCTCAACAATAGCTATGTAAGATAGATCGAGAGAGAAATCAGAATTTTTATCTTTAATGTTTATGGGAGAAGCAGCAAACTTAGCAACAGGAGACAATTTGGGTCAAATAGTACGCCTCTCAAGGAGACTCTTAGCAGCGCTCCTATCATGGATGTTCTTACATTCTTGAATAAATTCATCGGTCATCTCAACATAACCATCTTCAATATCATAACTTTCACTAGACTCAGGTGAACTAATAGGTGTAGTAGTGTCTTCATTAGGAGTTTCAGTATTTCTAGCTATAGTTCTAGCAATCCTAGCATCTAGGAAAGGACCTAATGAACCACTCTTATCAAGCACAATAGAAGCAGCATCATAAGCATCAGAAGTTTCAGATTCAACAGTAGTAGCAGTGTGTGTAGCATGTGTATGTGGTGGTGTAACGAGCTTACTCATAACAGATGGTGAATCAAGAGCAACAGAGGTGTTTAGAACCGTACCTCTTCTTGTAGTGGATGGTAAAATAGGAACCTTGCCATCACGAGACTTACCCATGATGGATGGATAGCAGCGAACAATAGAGAATCCAAGTGAACTTAATAAATAAAGCTATGCTCCCTACCAACGGCGCCAGAAAATAGTCTTGATGAACCACAAGTATAGGGGGTGTATCGCATTATTTTCGAGGGAAGCGAAAACCAATTTATTGATTCGACACAAGGGGAGCCAAAGAATATTTATAACCCTTAACAACTGAGTTGTCAATTCAGCTGCACCTGGAAACAATCTTGCTCACAGCAGTTTATCAGTAGCAACAGTTTCGTAGTAGAAATAGTAAAGTAACAGCAGTAGTAAAGTAAAGACAGCACTAACATTAGAGTAAACAGTAGGATTCGAGTGCGGTAGGCATAGGGATGGATGGACGGGTGTTGCATGGACAAGGCAATTCACATAGCAATCAGAACATAGGGCAATTGCAGATAAATAAGATAAAGCATCCAAGTACTAGATAATCCTAGGCATGTGTTCCATATATAGTCATACGTGCTCGCAATGAGAACTTGCACAACATATTTTGTCCTGCTAGCCCGTTTGCAGTGGGGCCTCAAGGGAACTACTGGAAATTAAGGTGCTCCTTTTAATAGAGCACCAGAGCAAAGCATTAACACTCCGTGAACACACGTGATCCTCACATCAAAGCCATTCCCTCCGGTTATCCCGATTTCTATCACTTCGGGGCCTTTGGTTCCGGACAACAACGTGTGTATATAACTTGCAGATAAGACCATAAACAATACTATAATAATGAATCAATAACATGTTCATATCTGAAATCATGGCACTCGGGCCCTAGTGACAAGCA
Source organism: Avena eriantha (assembly GCA_910589775.1). Taxonomy (NCBI): domain Eukaryota; kingdom Viridiplantae; phylum Streptophyta; class Magnoliopsida; order Poales; family Poaceae; genus Avena; species Avena eriantha. Next base: position 65,519,281 of record OU342746.1, on the reverse strand, counting down.
TTAAGCGTAACAAGTCGAAACAAAGTCATAAAGCACTAATAAAAGATACTAGGCACCATGCCCTAACAATCTGATGCCATTACATGAACGATCTCATCCAATCCCTACCATCCCCATAGCCTACAGTGGGGGATTACTCACTCATAGATGGGGGAAACATGGATGGTCGATGGAGAAGCGATGGTGATAATGATGGCGATGTTCTCCTCCAATTCCTCGTCTCGGGAGGGTGCCAGAACGGAGTTTCTAGTGCTGTTTCGTGGAATCAGGTGGTGGCGGTGGAGCGGAACTCCTTCTGGAAAAACGTCGAACCCCCCTGAGTTTTTAGGTCAAAAGGCAACTTATGGGCGAAGAGGGAGACCGAGGGGGAGTCTAGGGCAGCAAGACCACCCCCTGGCGCGGCCTGGGCTTGCCCGCGCGGCCAGGTGTTGTGGCCTGGGCCCAGCCCCCCTCCGTCTTGTATTCTGGCTCCGGGAGTCTTCTGGTGAAATAGGATTTTTGGCATATTTTCCAGGATTTTTCCTGATAATTGATTTTCTGCACAAAAAGTAGACAACAGGGCAATTCTGCTGAAAACAACGTCAGTCCGTGTTAGTTGCATCCAAATCACACAAGTTTAGAGGAGAAAAAATAGCAAAAGTGTTCAGGAAGGTAGATACATTTTGGACGTATCAACGGGCGGGACATGACGAGGAGGAGGTGGCAACGTGCAAAGTGGGGGCCACAGCACGGGGAGAGTCGAGGGCGGTGGTAGTTCTTGGTTCGCAGACGGAGGCAGCAACGCGCAGGGTCTGGCGGTGGGGAGCTGGAGGGTTGGGTATAGGGGAAGGGGTGGAGTGTGGCAGGGTTGGGCAAGCTCAGGCAGGCCGACATCGTGGTGCTCCAGAGGAGGTGGGACCACGGCCGGGGAGGCCTTGGCTCGCGTGGTGGCCAGAGTTCTAGGAGGAGAGGACACGACCAGGCGCGCGGTGCAGACGAAGGCCGTTTGCGGTGGTGACGGCTATACTCGAGGCAACGGCACCATGCGGGGAGGTGGTGCTACGAGAGGCAGCCGAGGCAGAGAGAAACTCGGGAGGGCAGCATATATGCTCCAGGATCAAGCAGGGCTCGAGGGAGATGACGCATAGAACAACACGGGGTATGTGAGGGGGGTCGACAGGCATGCGTGGCGAGCGGGGTTGGTGGGCGAGATAGTAGGGGACGGTAGGGCTGGGCTCGTGCTAGGGCGTGTACCATAGGGTGAGCGCATGTTGCGGGATAGTTTGCATGCACAGCAAGTCGCTACGGTGAGTCGCGTTGGGTATAGGGGAAGGGTGGAGTGTGGCAGGGTGGTTTGGTGTTGAGTGGCTGGCGGCGGCGGATGGGGTTAGCTGGAGGGTTAGGGTTTGGAGGTGTTGTTGTGCCGGGGTTGTAGGTGTCCTGGCCTAACGGCTGGGCTATCTCCTCCGGTCCGAAAAACATTATGCTTATTTACTTTAATTTTGAAATACTCTTGCAAATAATTTTTAGACAAACAAAATATCCGGAAAGACCGGGGTTTTGGTATTTGAAATAAAGAGGGGTGATTTAGAAAACAAAGAGAGGCTTTTATAAAATAGTTTTGGCAGAAATATGCATAATAACATGACAATGCTCAAATGCAATGTGGCGTGATGACATGAGCATGTAGTCATGATGATGCACAAAACAAAAACAACACGCGATTTTCTAGTAGTGGTTTTGCCAGGGTGCTACAATTCGACAACACTAACAATGGATCTCGCCCTCGAGATCCACCTCATGGTACGGGGGGAGAAGGCTGATGATCGGATTCTTTTTGCATCGGTAAGAACCAAAGGATCGCACTAATGAGGTGCACCGATATATCTTCACGAGAAAGAGTGACAATAGTTTATGGTGGAATCCTGCGGAAGAAGTTGAATGTTGAATCTCTGAAGTTTATTGTAGAGATGCTTATTGCTTTCCTTAACCATGAGGTTAACGCAATATATTTGTGATTTATGGCATCAACCATAATTGGCTTTTACTAAAAGAAAAGGGTTAACAATTGACGTTAGATATATCTTCCATCCATCTTGTTTGACGATTTCGAGCTCCAGTAGAATGTAGAGTATCAGGGAAGATTTGCATTTGTTTCCACCAGATCACTGAAGATTTTGCTCCATCTTGAAATTGTCAAGACCACCAACAAGAGGTCGTTGTCCATGTTTTTTGAGGGAACACTCTGGAGAAACAAAGATGAAGTTCGAGGTCTCAAAAGATAAGGCCACCTCTAACTTCCATGAGAGGAGAGAAAATGTGCAACCTAATCCACTTCAATGTACGAGATAGAATAAAATGAGTAGTCGGCATGGGGAAAATCCATCACGCACCCAAACTATTACTCCAAACATGCAGTAGAAAAATCATGCAACCCATTCTTGGAATTTAGACTGAAGATCTTCACAAGCGATGTTCAAAAACAATGGATTGATATAGGTTCTTCTGATGTAGATGATGTTGCCGCTTTGGAAACTACCGAAAAATACAAAGGAAATCTTATGAAAAGGACACAATGATTAGGTTTCGCAATGGTTCCATTGAAATGAACAACACATGCTCAAAGTATACTCCAACTTCACCAATGCCCAGCATTCTCATATGTTTTTCAACGATACAGATATCCGTCAAGGGACAGATATAGATAAAGAGTTCAAGGACAAAAGATTGGATAAAGGGTACAACAAGAGACATGCAGACATGACTATTATAGCACCACCTTTATAAAAGGAAGGAAGTGAAACCCTGAAGGTACGACAAAAACCCAACCAAGAGAAATCTTGGACTCGAATAAAAGATAACAGAGCATATTCAAAACATGCAAAGGTAAGCAGAGAATAGCATAGATGTAAGGAGTACAATCAGACCTAATCAGACCTATCCAACCAATTTTGCAAAATAGTTTTGACACACTACATCATCCGTTAGCTAGGTTATCATATAGGCCAGACCAGTGGGGTATCGCAACTGCTCAGATCTGATACCACTTTGTAACACCCTTGAATCAGCCCTGTGCAGATTTTAGCGGTTCTCGCCAAACCCGCGTAGAAATAATTCAAAGATGCGCACCAGGCACTTGCATGTGGGTGGAAAAAAAAGTAATACCATTACACAATAGTTCATGATGGAACCGACAGAAACATATATATACAACCACGACTCCATGAGTCAAGATTACAGATATACAGTAGAAAGATCCAAATCACCTTGAAAGCAATACAACATTCGAGTACAGTTAAGAAGCAAATTGATCTAAGAGCCCTGAAGAATATTCAATGGCGTCCATAACCCTTCCTAGGCCAAGCCGGAAGGGTAACCCTGCTAATGATGTCGAACTTATACCTGTTACATCAAAAAGGGGTGCCGACAAAGGGCAAAGGAAAAAAGGGAGTGGTTAGTACTGAGGTCAGTACAATGCGAGTCTAGAATTCGGCGGCTTTCGCCTACATAGGTATGGTGGACTAAAGCAACAGCGAAGCAGGCACTAAACAACCTATAGAGAGTCGATACAAATGTCGGCAAGAGAGGTAAGAATTACCTATGCGGGACCAACCTGATACTAACACCAATCATACCTATCTTGGCATTTCCCCCTCGATATCAAACGAGGAAGTCAAACCGAGGAATTCACATAGTTAGCAGTTTTATTCATTCCATTATAGTTGTAGCACTTACTAGTCAGATATAGATAGGATGAGTCATCTTGATATCATAAGTAGTGGGCAGTTTTAGTTAACCATTCCCTTGTAGTTACAATACTTACTAGTCAGATACAATTAGTCAGAGATATCCCAAATCCAGTAGTTGTTGGCACTTTATTTTACTCATTGCGTTGTAGTGAAACTGATTACTAAACATGTCAAAGTCAAATTTATAGCACTACTTTAGTTATGGTTGTCTATGATCGAGATATTGTGCTCCAAGTCGTCCATAACCGTAGACACTGCTTTTAGAAAGATTTACCCTGCATGGGTGCACAAATAGAAACACATGCACGATCAACCTCGGGAAGAAGCAAATAAAAAGCAACAAGGCCTCACGACAATGCATTCACAGGATTCATAAATTATTTTAGGGGGCCACCCCACTAAGCTACCCGCAATGAAGTTGGCCAGCTCCGACACAGACCCAAGGTTTGTTGCGACGACGGTAAATGACTGGGAACCCGAAAGTGTGACTGGGCTTGTCGATACAGCATAAACATGGCATGGGGTTCCTAAACAGTACAGGTGCTCCACACGAAATCATGAATAAAACAGTAAAGCATGATATAAGTGCATGATAGTAATAAAACCCCAAACTAGTTTGTGGCCCCAAGAAATAAATTGTGAATCAAGCTCAGGCGAAGGGGAATCCATAGAGTCTCCCACATGTGGATAGTGCAAATAGTCAAGGAACAGGTATCAAGTACTCGGGGCCTACGGGACACAAGTGAGCCTGGAAGAACCAAATAACATCTATTGCCCACCAGTGCCTCTACATTAGTAATATCTATTCCCAGCATTTTATTTAACAAGTTGTAATTAAAGCCATGATCATCTCCACCATTAAACATGTGCCAACCTTCTAACAACGATGGAATGACAACGACACGAAGCAGCACCTGAGTAAGCAACTACGACTCGCAAGGGCGATTATCCATCAAACAACATGCAATAGGATGTGTCCAAGATAATATAGAGGCTGCAAGGAATATAAATTATGCATGGAAACTAAATCATCGCAACATAGATAGCAATAGATCAACAGGAGGAAGTAAAGTCTATAAATGCAAAATAGGTAGAAAGAGGGAGATTGCTTGCCAAATAAACACTGTCGAAGATTCGGCGAAGATCGGGTCGAGGCTCGCATCTACTCATCGGCCTGATCCATGAAGAAGCAAAGCACTAAAAGAAACACCGGATGCATTATTTAATAATACAGCAGAAGATCCGGCATGTTCATGATATGATGAATGACATGGCAGAGATGCAATGCAACTAGGCAATATTAAGCTGAATCGGGATTCCGATAGTTAAATAGAAGGTTCAACTTATTTAGATACCCGCAATTTAAATGTTGTATTAACAAGACAACATGTGGTACCAGTTCGCTACACAAATTTAAATGGAGGCGATACAAGACAAGTAAGCCTGCATATAGCCTCCATATTTAATTATGAGGTGAATCGACGAAATACCCCCAAAGAAATGATTATGTATGCGAGCATGAGAAATTTAATATGCAACAAGTGATAATGTCATATTATAAAAAATAGGGTCTTGGAGAGGGGTCACACATCAAGGTCCGAAGATCTTGGAGTTTCGAGTTTTTGTCAGGGCTAGGGCTTCGGGGTTTGGCATTCGGATCCAGGGTCTTGGCATCCATGAAGGGGTCCTCGGCGTTCCGTGGTCTTCAGTTCTGTGTGGTAGATCTTGTCTATTTTGTAGTTTTTGGGCGTTGGTGTTGGACTCGGGTTCGGGCCGATGGTCTTGCATAGTCCTTCGGGTCTCATCTCATGTCGGTCTCGATCTCTCGAAGGCACCAGAGATCATGTGGCCAGCTCCTGATAACCTTGTCCAACTTTTATACTTGTCCACCGGGAGATCTTGGCACGTGTCTTGCATAGACAGAGAGGGCACCATGAAAACCATGCTCACTTCACCCCACCACATCCATCACCAAAACACTACCACATGGTCACATCACCCGAATAGCATCTGCAGTCGGACATGGTCTCTGAGGCACATGGTAGTGCAACACTAGGCGTGCTCATGCATGTGTAAGTCAGCGAGTGGTGCCGCTACTCGTAGAGACAATGGAATCGAGGAACTCGGGCATGGATAGGGCACGCGCTGGCGGTCGGAGTTCCTATGTGCGAGCAATGATGGGGCGAGACACGACGAGGAGGCGGTGGGGATGCGTGAAGCAGGGGCCACGACATGGGGAGAGTCGAGGACGGTGGTGGTGCAGCTACGGATAGGCGCGGTGGCGGTTCCTGGTTCACAGACGGAGGCAACAACGCGCAGGGCCCAGTGACGGGGAGTTGCGGGGTCGAGGCGGGCTTGGCAGAGAGGCTCAGAGTGATCGGCGTGGGGACGGCGGTGGTTGGGCGAGCTCGGGCGGGCCGATGTCGTGGTGCTCGAGAGGAGGTGGGACCACGGCCGGGGAGGCCCTAGCTCGCGCGGTGGCTGGAGTTCTGGGAGGAGAGGACATGGCCAGGCGTGTGGTGCAGACGGAGGTCGTCCGTGGCGATGACGGCTGGTCTCGAAGCAGCGGCGCCACGCATGGAGGCGGTGCTGCACGAGGCGGCCGAGGCAGAGAGGAACTCGGGAGGGCGGCGGCTATGCCCCAGGATCAAGCGGGGCTCGAGGGCGATGACGTAGAGAGTGACGCGGGGTAGCTGAGGGAAATCGAGAGGCGTGCATACTGAGTGGGGTTGGTGGGTGACGAAGGGTAACCTCGGCAATGCCCATGGTGATGGACTTGGGGTTTTGTGGAAAAGAGAACGCTAGGGATTTCGTCAGATGTTAGGGAAACAATGGAATCAAAGTTGCCTGAATATTGAATAATCACACTATTACAAGTTGTCCTCTAGATTTCGGTACCCTCGCTTGGGCTTCTCCCGTCCTATATATAATAGGCCGGGTCTCAAAGCTATATGCGGATAGGTTTCAAACATGCGTAATTATAATACCAACATAATGTCAGTTCATAGTCTCTTTCCTAATATAATCAAAGTCTTTGTTGGTTGCTTCCTTGGGCTGTCATCTGAAACCTTCATGGGCCTTAAGCCTTTTACCCAATATAGGGTATCAAATCATAGTCCTCCGAGTAATCATACCCATGTCAATGGGCGAGAGAGCAGGGTTGCGGTGAGGCCGGGCTCGGGCTAGGGCATGTACCGCGGGGTGGAGCGCATGTTACGGGGTGGCTTGCGTGCGCAGCGGGTCGCTACGGTGAGTCGGGTTGGGTACAGGGGAAGGGGTGGGGTGCGGCAAGGTGGTTCTGTATTGAGTGGTTAGCGGGGGCGGATGGGGTTAGCCAGAGTGTTAGGGTTTGGAGGTGTTGTTGGGCCGGGATTTTAGGTGGCCTGGCCTAACGGCTGGGCTGCCTCCTCCGGTCCGAAAAACATTATGTTTATTTACTTTAATTTTAAAATACTTTTGCAAATAATTTTTAGACAAACAAAATATACGGAAAGACCGGGGTTTTGGTATTTGAAATAAAGAGGGGTGATTTAGAAAACAAAGAAAGGCTTTTATAAAATAGTTTTAGGCAGAAAGATGCACAATGACATGACGATGCTCAAATGTAATGTGGCATTATGACATGAGCATGTAGCCATGATGATGCACAAAACAAAAACAACACGTGATTTTCTAGTAGTGGTTTTACCTGGGTGCTACACTATGTCAGAGTAAAAGCTAAAAAATAAAGCCAAAAACTCCTTACTGGCTGATAAGCCAAAATTAGAGCCCAACCAAACAACGCCTAAATCTCGCGAAACTCTTGGTGTTTCTCCCTTGTTTTAGTACTTGGGTATCTTCAGTTGAATTTAACAAAAAATATGACCAAGCAAGTATCATCGACTTGAACATCAAATTTTGAGATACTTTCATTAAATTGCGGTAACACCATTCTATTCCACAAATATGACCATAAAGTTTGAACATATTATTTAAAATTCAAGGAATCCTCAACCATAAACTCTAAATCCCTAAACCCTAACCTAGCAGTTATTGTGCACTTATAGATCAAAATTTGAGATATTTTCGTTAAATTGAGTAACACCATTCTATTCAACGAATATAAGCATAAAGCTTGAACACTATTGAAAATTCCCGACACCCTAAACCCCTAAAATCCAAATCCTAAACCCCTAAACCCTCACCAAGGACGTATCATGTACTTATAGATCAAAATTTGAGATACTTTTGTTAAATTGGGTAATGCCATTCTATTTGATAAATATAAGCATAAATCTTGAGCATTATCGAAAATTCCCTGAACCCTAAACACTAAAAACCCCTAAAACCCTAAACCCTCAGCCCATAAACCCTAACCAAGCAGGTGTCATGCACTTCTAAATCAAAATTTGAGATACTTTCATTAAATTAGGTAATGCCATTCTATTCGATGAATATAAGCCTAAATCTTGAGCTTTGTGGAAAATTCGCTAAAACCCAAACCCTAAACAATCCATAAAACCTAAACCCTAAAAGCCTAAAACCCTAAACCCTCAGCCCATAAACCCTAACCAAGCAGGTATCATGCACTTATAGATCAAAATGTGAGATACTCTCATTAAATTGATGTAACACCATTCTATTGCATGAATATAAGCATAAAGCTTGAACATTATTGAAAATTCTCGAAACCCTAAACCCTAAACCCCTAAAACCCAAACCCTAGATCCCTAGACCCTAAAATCCTAAACCCTGACCAAGCACATAGCATGAAGCTATAAATCTAAATTTGAGATACTTTAGTTAAATTGGATAATGCCATTCTATTCGACGAATATAACCATAAAACTTGAGAATTATCAAAAATTCCCTAAACCCTAAACCCGAAATAACCCCCAAAACCTAAACCCTAATATATAAACCCTAAAACCCTAAACCCTCAACCCATAAACCCTAACCAAGCAGGTATCATGCACTTATAGATCAAAATTTGAGATACTTTCAATAAATTAGGTAACACCATTATATTCCACGAATATAAGCATAAAGCTTGAGCATTATTAAAAATTCGCTAAACCCTAAACCCTAAACAACCCATAAAACCTAAACCGTAAAACCCTAAAACCCTAAACCCTCGACCCATAAACCCTAACCAAGCAGGTACCATGCACTTATTGATCAAAATTTGAGATACTTTCATTAAATTGCGTAATGCCATTCTATTCGACGAATATAACCATAAAGCTTGAACATTATTGAAAATTCCCTAAATAAAACCTAAGCCCTCAACCCCTAAATGACCCTGATAAATGAGGTATCATGCAATTGTAGATAACAAATTCAGATATACTTTCAACAAATTACGCTAACGCCATTCTATTTGACGAATATAAGCATAAAGCAGCTTGAAAATTATTGAAAATTCCCAATAACCTCAACCCTAAACCCCTAAACACCATAAAACCTAGAACCCTAAACCCTCATTCCATCAACACCTTACCAAGCAGGTATCATGCACTTATATATCAAAATTCGAGATACTTTCATTATATTGCGATAACACAATTCTATTCGACGAATATATATATAATCATATATATATAAAGCTTGAACATTATTTTTAAAAATTCCCTAAACCCTAAAACATAGATAACCCTAAACCCCAAAACCCTAAACCTTCAATCCTGAACTCTAAACCCTAAATACTGAACCTTAAACTCCCAAACCCTAAAATCCTAAACCATAAACGAAAAACCCTAAACCCCTAAACCCTCAACCTAAAAACCTAGAACCCTAAACCCTAGGCTATATATATCTTGTGTCAAAACTAGGGCAGTGGGATTTTGAGCCATACTTATTTGAAGTTGCTTCATGGCAAAAGCCACTGTCGTTGCTTGAAAAATTGAAAATAACTTAAAATTTGGAAGCTTCCTTTGTAAATAATATTTCTAATGCCAATACGCACCAATCTACCAAAGACGGATAGGTTATTATAAACTATTGCAAAGATAGGGCCATGACCGTGGTCATCTGGTTTGAAAGCAATGCATATTCATACATTGTACGCCATATATCATATGACAAAATTAAAGCCATTATTATTGATTAGGGCTTTTAAAATAACTTCAAATATGGAAGCTCTTTTTGTAAACAATGTTTAAATGCCTATCTACACCAATCTACCAAACATGGTTACATTATCATAAATTATGGAAACACATATGGCCTTGACATTGGTCATCTAGTTTTTGAAAGCCATGAATGTTCATACATGGTATGACATATTGTCAAACAACTTTTTTCAAGAGTCACTACAAGAAAAGTTGGCTTTTAGAACAGATGATTTTGGTGGTTGAAGGCCCATTTTTCGGAGAATATCATTTTGTGGCCGAAAAGTTGGGGCGCCCAGGCAACGCGGTACTCGAGTTGATTTTAATCACCGCGATTCAAAAAGTTGGGGTGCTAATTGCTAAGAGGGGTGTTTCGAGTGAATTATGGCCAAACCCAATATTTTAATCGCGCTCGTAAAGTCAGGATATTCCGTTACACTAGTTCCTATTGTGCCCCTTCTTTGCCGGTCACTCTTCTTAGCCACCCTGCACGTGTCTAGGGGCAAATCTATTATTGTACTTTCCTAACTCTCGACACTGAATCTGGCTATGGTGGTGGCGGTCCCTTTTCTTCCCTTCCACGACCCTGAATCTGCCGGCGGCAGAGGACCTTTTTTCTCCCTCCCCCGACACTGAATGAGACGATGGCGGCCCAGCATGTCTTGCAAGGCGAAGGTTGTAGCTACCTCGCTGACTAATTCTGGTCCATCGGGCCAAAGTCTGGGCTCAACGCGAAGTAGTGGCGAGGTCTTCAGCCCTGGTTAGCGAGGAGGCCAGCAAGGATTCTGCTCCCAAGGTACCTACGAGCAGCGGGCTGAAGAGAAAAGTAAGGCCGGTGGCGGATTGTTCGGCTCCGGTGGGCGGATGCGGCACCAGATCTCGAAGAAAATAACCTAGGAGAAGAGCGAGAGGTGAATTTTTCTTATCTGCGCCTTATCTTGCAAGTAGATTAGTTACAGCATAATAGAATCGAATGAACTAAAAAGTTCCCCTTTTTAATCAAAATAGGCACAACTTTGATACAAGGGACCTATATGAGTTCACAGTTCATGTTCGCCAGTACACTTCAAAACTTGATTTTGGTTGCGAGAGGGTTTTGTTCGGGCAAGATGTGCATCTTCTTGTGAATTGCAAAGAGATTGTGTATGTTTCACAGCTGGTAGATATGCTTGCCGCTAGAATTCCCTGGGGTTCTAGACAGAGGACAAAATTGGTGTGGTGCAACATGAATGATACCTATCAGCAAATTGAGCACTCCCATGAGCTTCAGATGGTTTGGGAGCGTTGTGTAGCTGGTCATAAGGTGAAAGTTGAAGAGATGATTGATGATATGTATGCAGATGATGCAGATCTTGCTGCCAGAGCTTCTGCTCCTATAGAATACGGATCAATAGATGTTGATCTAGATAAGTTCAGTATACAATAGAGGTGGATTCATACATGGAAAAACTTGATGAGGGAGTTAATAAGCCAGTTTCATCATGTACTATGAAGATCCCTGTCGATTCCAAAAACATAACTCTTGATGAAATGAGAGAGATGATCGGTAAGGAAATCAGTATTGGCCCTATGCAGATGGCAAAAATCCGGTGGTTGTATCATAAGAAGCAGCAATTCATAGATGTTTTGGATACTGAAGATCTGATGCAGATTATGCGACGAAAGAAGCGAACTAGGAAGGTGTTCTTCCTTGGTACCTTTTCTGATGTTGTTGAACATGTTATAGTGGATATAGAGGCCCCTCTAGTGGCTGAACAGAATGAGGTGGTCGAGGTTGATGAGATCTGGTGAGAGCTGCTACCCTAGGCTTGTCATATGGACCGCGGGGTTCCCCTGCATGTATTTGTAATATTGACTGTTGTAGCATTTAGAGCGTGTTTCTGTGATTATGTTTGTTGAGAAATTGCGACATAATGATGTGCGAGCTGTTGAGATTTTCGGACATGTCACTCAGTAAAACCATCGTTGTTGTAATAAGACATAAGTACAATGTAGTTGACATGATTATGTTTCTTAAGATGACGTACCGTACTTGTTTCTGTTATTATGTTTGTTGGGACATTGTAATGTAATGTTTTCTGAAACCATGACTAGACAAGTGATGCATAAATACATTGTAGTTGACATGATTATGTTTCTTGAGATGATGTACTGTACTTGTGTCTGTTATTTTGTTTGTTGAGAGATTGTAATGTAATGTTTTGTGAAACCATGACAGGACAAGTGATGCGTAAGTAGCTTGTAGTCAACATGATTTTGTTTCTTGAGTAGATGTAATATACTTGTTTCTATTATTATGTTTGTTGAGAGATTGTAATGTGATGTTTTGTGAAACCATGATGTGATTATGTTTGTTGAGAGATTGTAATGTAATGTTTTGTGAAACCATGACTGAAGAAGTGATGTATAAGTACCTTGTAGTTGACATGATTTTGTTTCTTTAGATGATTTAATATACTGGTATGTTTTCGTTAGGCAATGAAATTGGGATGGAGGGAGTACATGTTTAATATTCAAAATAAGAATGTATGAAGAGAATCCATATTAGGCAGGAGACAGTAATCCAGGGAAAGGGCATGATATCCATTAAACTATTGTAACATGCCAATTTAGTCATTGTTGTAGCGGTAGAAGGGCTGCTCTCTCTCTCTCTCTCTCACCGATGCCGTCGCCTGCGACGACTCATTCGCCATGCTGTCCTTGAACGGCGAGGAAGACTAGTCGAGCAGCGATAGCCTTCTCTCCAACATCGAATTTTCCTTCCATGATGTGAGTTCCTCTGTTTTCTCGGACTAGGGTTAGGCAATGGTAAATCTCTCAATCTGAGCTCCATATGTGCATGCAATCGTGTTCAATTTCAGCTTTGCGTTTACCTATAGGTACCACGGACGATCTACGACTCCGAATGGGAGGGCCTAGATCTCGATGGAGAAGTGCCATGTGACCATGGGCTAAAACTGAGGAGATATGTTGCATTCGAAGGCAGTAACACTGGGAGAAGGTTTTTGGGTTGTACAAATTAGGTTTGTTTACATTATGTGCAACTGTGACATGAAGTAAAATGTATCGTGCATGTTCATAACACTATAGTGTGTGTGTTTTTAGGTTGGCTCGGTGTGTAAAGCAGTAGAGTGGGTGGATCTTGAGTGGCTAGATGCACTTAAGAAATGTTTGGCGTGGTTATGGGAGATGTATGAGTTGGAAAGGTCGAGGAGATTTACTGATGTAAGTGATGGAGCTAAAAAAATTACAAGTTGTCGGTACGAAATAAGGAGCTAGAACAAGAAATCGAGAATTTGTAGTCAAAGCTAACTGACAGAATTAATGGGAGCTTGGTTGTTGGAACTGCAAAGAAGCTTCAGGATAGTCACAAGTTGCTGATTCATAATGCAGAAAAGGAGAGGGAACAGCTCAGGGAAGACAAGAAGAAGCTAGAGTACTGCATTGCGGATCTGTTGAAGGAACTGAAGAAGGCGCGCTAGGGAGAACAAGGACAGACTATAGAGGATAAAGGAAATTCAAGATGAATAATTTATGTTGTGCCAATGCCTGAAACTAGTTAACTGTAAGACTTGTAGTTGTGCTTTCTTAACTAAGACAAACTCAATCCTCGAGCAAATTAATTTCAGACGAACACACATATCGTGCATAGAGTTAAGTTCACGCTTACAAAATCACCACTGAAGAGGATAAATTAGGCAGTTCAGTACTAAATAGACATATGTTGTGTTCAAGCGAGCCTGGCCCAAAGTTGCTTGTTTTCCTCCCTAAGATCGGCCAGCTCCTTCAGTACTTTGTCGTGCTTCAGCCATAGGATCTAGTGTTGTGTCACAGATTGGAGAAGTTGGTCCGTAGCCGTACGATTTTCCTTCAAGATCCCTTTCATGATCTCCATCTACTTCCTAGCCGAGGTGCGACCTTCACTGTGTAGCTTCGCCCAGCCGGCGTTTAACTCCTTCAGTTTCTGGCACTTGTCAGAAAGGACCGCGAGTTCAGCGTGTAGGTGGTCAAAGGCCAGTTTCTGGGAATTCCGCTTCTCCCTTTGGATTGCTATCTTGTCATTTAGCCAGGTCGCTAGGTCCTGGTCGAGCTTTCACCTCTTTCTACATAATATGGTTTGTTTAGTTCAGGAGGACAAGCTGGTTAGTTTCCATAATTAACGGAATCGACTAGTGGCACTATCATAATTTCAAGGAAGGAGCAATCTAGGACTAATCAACATTTTATAAATCGACTAGTGGCACTGTCATAATTTCAATTTTAAAGACAAATAAGGTTTATCTGCAGTTTAGTGTGATGTGGGTTTTTCCCAATATCACCAAATAGTAGTGGGCTAGTGGCAAACTCATAATGCAGAAACCCATGTCCAGATACATAATGGAAAGAGCACATGGTGTCCATTCATGAACATGAACACCAACACATGTCCAGATAGATAAGGAGTTGCCCTAGGATTCTTATTGCACCCTATAATGGGAAGCAGACTTGGGCATTGCTCCCTGAACCCTAAATATTACAAAAGGAGTGGAGGATGAACTGATATTCGTGTCCCTGCTAACGGGAATCGGACTTGGGAATTGCTCCGATACGCCTCCAGACAAGCCCTTAGCTCCTCGTTCTCTTTCCGAACACCCTCGACTACGGTGATCCCTCTGCTCATGTCCTCCTTCATCTCCTTCACTGCATCCAGGCAACGGTTCCTATAATGGTAGGCTCGGGTGGCAGCCTTGGTTTCCTCGACGTGTCCTCTGAGTGCCTCGGTGACTTCGTCCTGCAGGAGAGTGCACCTTTCCACGAGATTCTTCTTCTCCTCCATGAGCTCGTTGATTATCTTGATGGCCTGTTCTTGCATGTTCTGGTTATGGTCGAGCACTTTCTACAGCCTCACGACGTCACGTGCAAAATCTAGCAAGATCTCATTCTGCACAGATAATTGCTTGCGTAGGCTATCATTATCTTGGGTGAGGGAGCGTGCAATCTCATGTTGGTTGTCAATCTTGGCACTGATCGCGGCCACCTTGTCAGGGTACTCGGCCGTTGATCGCTGCATTGTTCATGTTAATTAAAATAGGAATTCTATAATTACACTCTAGGTTCCAGGTGAATACTAATACAGATCAAAAAATTCCCATTGAATCTATTGACCACAATGTTAAAAAATGGACTTAGAGATCTATTCATGACCATGATAAACTAATCCTAATCACAAAAAATCCATAGTGAATCTATTAACAGCGGTATTAAGGAAAGACCAAGAGATCCAATCATATTCATGAAAACTAATACAACTCGCAAAAGAAGAAGAAAAACCAATGCAGGGCGGACACGATCTAAGAAATCCACATCACAACTCGGAGAAATAACAGTGTGGAGATTTGCTACCTCGCTGAGACGTGGAACGGGGCTGAAC
Source organism: Avena eriantha (assembly GCA_910589775.1). Lineage (NCBI taxonomy): Eukaryota > Viridiplantae > Streptophyta > Magnoliopsida > Poales > Poaceae > Avena > Avena eriantha. The sequence goes on along the minus strand of OU342746.1, from coordinate 65,504,054 downwards.
TGGTCCTGCGACGCCTCCGTCGTGGTGGATTCTGGCTCCACGGCCAACATGTAATACGTAGAATAGGAAGAGCAAGAAGAAGAAGAAAAACAAGAAGAAGCTGAATAAGATCATGATGGAGAGGGAGATGGAGAATAAGTAGAACAAGAAGACCGTACCGAGAGGAGCCCTCGCCTGCTAGAACATTCGGCGCCATTGTCGGGGGAGATTGGGCCTTGATGAGAGGGGGCTTGAGCGGCTGGTAGAGCAAGAAGTGCGTCGCGGCAATTTATCTGCCTTTTCTCCGCGAGGATCATCAACCAGCCTCTCCCCCTCCTCAGGGGAGCCATGGCTTGCAGGGTGAGGGTGGCCATGGTAGGAGGAAGAAGATAGTGATTCGTGTGGGAGAAGAGTCAAAGAGTACAGGCCGTGGTCCAGTAGTACTAGTACTATTATACAAGACCACCGTGTACGGTCTACCTTCTCAAAGAAGCCAGGGAGGCAGGGGTAGGGAATTGATGGGACTTGTCTTTATTGCGATGGACATTTCAATGGTCTTTGGCGCCGCCCAAAATCCAGTATATAATAAGGGGAGTGTGAGTCGGGTGGTCATCACGGGCATCGGCGCGAACATCCCGTGCGCGTGTGTCACGTGTTGATGGGGCAATGACGTGCGCAACTGCTGCACGATCACGTTGGCACGTCGAACTCCAAGTCGACAGGCACGCACGGGATATTTACGAGTCTAGAATACGTTGTGCCACTTTTGTTGTGATCAAATTATGTTCAGTACGCGAGATATTACTTCTTTTTTTTTTGATAATCGACAAATGCATGCGTGGACACGACGCACGAAACCGCTGCTCATCCTTGATTAGATCGGCACCCCCACTCTATGTACCCGCCATCGACCATTCGGAGCAACTACCTCGAGCACGATGCCCCCTCGCCGTGGAAACGGCTGGTCCAAGCCGTCCACTGACCGTCCTGCGTCCCTGGCTCTTCGCTGCATTGTTCCCGCTCGCGAGTCGCCTGCTGAGGCAGCACGTCATTTCCGACCGCGCCAGGATCCATCGACATCGGCACTCGAGGACACCACAACCTCAAAGCTCATACCGGTCGCACAAGACGAGCGTGGGGTACCTGCAGCGTCGGACGAGCGCAAAGCAGCAGCCAGGATGGGGGCGCGTGTTGCACCGGAGAGTACGGACAAGAAGAGGAACCAGAAGAAGACCAGGAAGAAGAGAGGAGATAGCTATTTGGATGAGTCCGACTCGGCCAACGAGGAGGCATTCATCGATCAGTTGGAGGCAGAAGCGGAGGAGAGTGACGTGGACCCGTGGGACTATGAAGAGGAGGAGGAAGAGGAGGACTCTGACGAAGAGATAGCATGCTTATTCGAGGAAGGGGACGGTGTCGAGTCGTCAGAGGAGGATACCGACGGCGGCAATGGCAGGGACCATGGCGTTGACAAAGACGAGGACGAACCGGAAGACGAAGACGATAGCTTCTTCGAAATATGATCATTTATTTTATTTAGATAGATGGATTTTCACTTATTTATGGAGGTAAAGTATCGGTGGCACGGATAGAGAGGTGGCACGGCTTGACCATGCATAAAAAAATAGGAGAAGGGAGGGGTTATCCTGCCTGTTGGATCACATAGGATCAATGGTTGGTGGAGACGATCCGTGTGACATCTGTGTCAGCCAATCAGGGCATAGTACCCAGACTGAGCATGTGTTTGGGATCTCCACACGTTTGGGCTTTTGTGAGATTTGTGACCGAGAGAGAGGGCAAATCTCTTTTCACAATCCACCTATGGATCCACCAGTGTCATTGCATGTGTGTTCTTCTCATTAACCACAGCTAGAGTTGTTGCATGTGTGTTCTTTTCATAGACCACATATGGAACCACCATTGTCATTAAAATGTGTATTCTTTCATTAACCACATCTGGAGTCATTTCATGACTGTTCTTTTCAAAGACCACATATGGATCCACCAGTGTCATTGAAATGTGTGTTCTCTTCAGAGACCACACATGGATACACCAGTGTCATTGCATGTGTGTTATTTTTACTAACATATGGATCAACCAATGTCATTGCATGTGTGTTCATGTCACAACCCACACATGGATCCACCAATGTCATTGCATGTGTGTTCTTTCCATGAACCACATATGGGTCAACCAGAGTCATTGCATGTGTGTTCTTTCGACAAACCACATATGGATCCACCAATGTCATTGCATGTGTGTTCTTTTCCACAAACCACACATGGATCCACTAGAGTCATTACATGTGTGGTTTTTCCACAACCACACATGGATCCACTAGAGTCATTGCATGTGTGTTCTTTCCACAAACCACATATGGATCCACTAGAGTCATTGCATGTGTATTCTTTCACAAACCATATATGGATCAACCAATGGTATTGCATGTGTGTTCTTTTCACAACCCACATATGGATCAAGCAATGTCATTGCATGTGTGTTCTTTCCACAAACCACATATGTACCCACTAGAGTAATTGCATGTGTGTTCTTTTTCACAAACCACATATGGATCCACTGGAGTCATTGCATGTGTGTTCTTTCCACAAACTACATATGGATCCACCAGAGTCATTGCATTGTGTTCTTTTCACAAACCACACATGGATCCACCAGAGTCATTGCATGTGTGTTCTTTCCACAAACCACATATGGATCCACCAATGTCATTGCATGTGTGTTTTTTCCACAAACCACATATGTACCCACTAGAGTAATTGCATGTGTGTTCTTTTCCATAAACCACATATGGATCTACTAGAATCATTGCATGTGTGTTCTTTCCACAAACTACATATAGATCCACCAGAGTCATTGCATGTGTGTTATTTTCCACAACCCACATGGATCAACCAATGGCATTGCATGTATGTTCTTTCCACAAACCACATATGGATCCACCAATGGCATTGCATGTGTGTTCTTTCTACAAACCACATGGATCAACCAGAGTCATTGCATGTGTGTTCTTTCCACCAACCACACATGGATCCACCAGAGTAATTGCATGTGTGTTCATGTCACAAAACCACACATGGATCCACCAATGTCATTGCATGTGTGTTCTTTCCACAAACCACATATGGATCAATAAATGTCATTGCATGTGTGTTCTTTCTACAAACCACATATGGATCCACCAATGTCATTGCATGTGTGTTCTTTTCCACAAATCCCACATGGATCCACCAGAGTAATTGCATGTGTATTCTTTTCACAAACCACATATGGATCAACAAATGTCATTGCATGTGTGTTCTTTTCACAAACCACATATGGATCAACTAGAGTCATTGCATGTGTGTTCTTTCGACAAACCACATATGAATCAACCAGAGTCATTGCATGTGCGTTCTTTCCACAAACCACACATGGATCAACCAGAGTCATTGCATGTGTGTTCTTTACACAAACCACACATGGATCCACCAGAGTCATTGCATGTGTGTTCTTTCCACAAACCACACATGGATCCACCAATGTCATTACATGTGTGTTCTTTCCACAAACCACATGGATCAACCAGAGTCATTGCATATGTCTTCTTTCCACAAACCGCACATGGATCAACCAGAGTCGTTGCATGTGTGTTCATGTCACAAACCACACATGGATCCACCAATGTCATTGAATGTGTGTTCTTTCCACAAACCACATATGGATCAACAAATGTCATTGCATGTGTGTTTTTTCCAAAAATCACATATGGATCCACCAATGTCAATGCATGTATGTTCTTTTCCACAAACCTCACATGGATCCACCAGGGTAATTGCATGTGTGTTCTTTTCACAAACCACATATGGATCAACCAATGTCATTGCATGTGTGTTCTTTTCACAAACCACATATGGATCAACCAGAGTCATTGCATGTGTGTTCTTTCGACAAACCACAGATGGATCAACCAGAGTCATTCCATGTGTGTTGTTTCCACAAACCACACATGGATCAACCAGAATCATTGCATGTGTTTTCTTTCCACAAACCACACATGGATCCACCAGAGTCATTGCATGTGTGTTCTTTCCACAAACTACACATGGATCCACCAATGTCATTACATGTGTGTTCTTTCCACAAACCACATGGATCAACCAGAGTAATTGCATATGTGTTCTTTCCACAAACCATAGATGGATCCACCAATGTCATTACCTGTGTGTTCTTTCCACAAACCACATGGATCAACCCGAGTCATTGCATCTGTGTTTTTTACACAAACCGCACATGGATCCACCAGAGTCATTGCATGTGTGTTCATGTCACAAACCACACATGGATTCACCAATGTTACTGCATATGTGTTCTTTTCACAAACCACATATGGATCCACTAGAGTCATTGCATGTGTGTTCTTTTCACAAACCACACATGGATCACCAGAGTCATTGAATGTGAGTTCTTTCCACAAACCACATATAGATCCACCAATGTCATTGCATGTGTGTTCTTTTCCACAAACCACATATGGATCCACCAATGGCATTGCATGTGTGTTATTGTCATACACCACATATGGATCAACCAATGTCATTGCATGTGTGTTCATGTCACAAACCACACATGGATCCACAAATGTCATTGCATGTGTGTTCTTTCCATGAACCACATATGGATCAACCAGAGTCATGGCATATGTGTTCTTTCCACAAACCACACATGGATCCACATGAGTAATTGCATGTGTGTTCATGTCACAAACCACACATGGATCCACCAGTGTAATTGCATGTGTGTTCTTCTCATTAACCACAGCTAGAGTCATTGCATGTGTGTTCTCTTCAGATACCGCACATGGATTCACTAATGTCATTGCATGTGTGTTCTTTTTACTAACAACAACTGGAGTCATTTCATGACTATTCTTCACATACCACATAGGAATCCACCAGTGTCATTGAAATGTGTGTTCTCTTCAGAGACCACACATGGATCCACCAGTGTCATTGCATGTGTGTTCTTTTTAGAAACAACAACTACAGTCATTGCATGTGTGTTATTTGCACAATCCACCTATGAATCCACCAGTGTCATCGCATGTGTGCTCTTCTCATTAACCACAACTAGAGTCATTGCATGTGTGATCTCTTCAGAGACCACACTTGGATCCACCAGTGTTATTGAAATGTGTGTTCTCTTTAGAGACCACACATGGATCCACCAGTGTCATTGCATGTGTGTTCTTTTTACTAATAACAACTAGAGTCATTGCATGTGTGTTCATGTCACAAACCACTCATGGATCAACCAGTGTCACTGCATGTGTGTTCTTCTTATTAACCACAGCTAGAGTCATTGCATGTGTGATCTCTTCAGAGACCACACATGGATCCACTAGTGTCATTGCATGTGTGTTCTTTTTACTAACAACAATTGGAGTCATTTCATGACTATTCTTTTCACATACCACATATTGATCCACTAGTGTTATTGAAATGTGCGTTGTCTTCAGAGACCACACATGGATCCACAAGTGTCATTGCATGTGTGTTCTTTTTACTAACAACAACTAGAGTCATTGCATGTCTGTTCTTTTCACAATCCACCTATGGATCCACCAGTGTCGTTGCATGTGTGTTTTTCTCATTAACCACAACTAGAGTCATTGCATGTGTGTTCTCTTCAGAGACCACACATGGATCCACCAGTGTCATTGCATGTGTGCTCTTTTTACTAACAACAACTGGAGTCATTTCATATGTGTTCTTTTCACAATCCACCTGTGGATCCACCAATGTCATTGAAATGTGTGTTCTCTTCAGAGACCACACATGGATCCACCAGTGTCATTGCATGTGTGTTCTTTTTACTAACAACACCTAGAGTCATTGCATGTGTGTTATTTTCACAATCCACCTATAGATCCACCAGTGTCATTGCATGTGTGTTCTTCTCATTAACCATAGCTAGAGTGATTGCATGTGTGTTCTTTTCACAGACCACATATGGAACCACCATTGTCATTGAAATATCTATTCTTTCATTAACCACATTTGGAGTCATTTCATGACTGTTGTTTTCAAAGACCACATATGGTTCCACCAGTGTCATTGAAATGTGTGTTCTCTTTATTATTTATTTAATATACAATAGTATATTCATATTGTTCTGTGCGTGTGATTATGGCCAATTTGCAAAAGATTAGTTCGAAAGGAATTGTAGATTTCATATTATAGCTAAAAAATAAGGCTAGATTCATCTTGCAGAGGAACAGATCTAAACATATATATATCCAAGCTTGAGATTACGAACCCAATACAAAAGGATTTGACTAAAACGGAGTTACAAATCTTTAATTATGAATTATCGGAGTATCATTGTTTTTAAGAGTATTGAATCTATCACGGTGAAAATTAAGCGGATTAAATATATCTAAAATTGTAAACTATTAATTTAGTGGATAGACAATTTAAGTACGAATCCAACATGACAAAATCATCTAATTCGGATTTGTGGATCAAAAGATACGAATTTTACAAAATTTAGTCTGATCTAGCTTCTTTTACATGCGAGAGATCTGGATCCAATACTACAGACATACATGCGCCTACGATGATGCCAAGTGGATGATATACATTAGATTAGTCAGCTAAATAGTTTAATCAAGATCGGATAGACTGTGCTACACATCTTTAATTTTTATAAGCTGGTGTTAAACTAGTACAATACAAGGAACCGATCAATCGGAGGCTGAAAAAAGAAAAAAAATAGATATATATAACGTGGCAGGTCATTTTTTTTTTTGCGGGTGATGACAGGTAGTTAAGCTGCTAGCATATACATCACACGATCGAAGGCTGGCGGCAGTGACGTACCAGTAGCAGTCGGTGGTTGATGACTAAAAAATGTGAAGCTCGTGCGCGTGTCGACGAATCGAGATTCCACTGGTCGACGGCGCGGTGCTCGAGAGGTCTTTGGCGAAGGCGGAGAAGTGGACGAGATGTGGCCATATACCATCCTCATCGTGTCTTCGGCGTCGCGGCTCTCCTCCCGGAACAGCGCTGACAGGCGCCTGGAGCGGTGTGGCGTCGGCGAGCTTCAGCGACTTCTAAAGCTCTGGTAGTGCACTGCAGAGGGCGAAACGAGATTTAGTCTATGCGGTAAAACGAGGGGAAATAAAATAGAGGATAAAAGAGAGTCTGGGGGCTGCCGTCGTGGATGGAAACGTCCTGTTTCGAGCTTTAGGCGGAGCAAAACCGGCGAGATTGGATCAGACGATTCTGTAGAATAGAAGTTATAATTTTGGCAAAAATTGATCTAGGAGAGGGAGGTGATCTTTATGGGGTATTTTCGTGGAGGAGGGCAAAGTAATTAGGGGAATCGGAGAGAATTCTGGTACTCCGTTTTGATACGGCAGAGAAACGTCCGGGGCTCGATCTCCTGCTGTAGGTTGAAGACGAGCTGGGCCCCAACTGTCGGGGTGAGAGAGAAAGGGATAAAAACAATTACGGAGAGAGGTACTGGTCGGGTGGTGGATTGACTTGGTGCATGTGATCGTGCGTGCAAAGCACTGGACCCGGTCGGGTGGTCAGGTACGGTATGTCTCGCTCCCATATTTTATTTCTTATTCATATTTCTTTTATTTAGGAAAAGTCTAGGCTATATTTGACTCCAAAAAATAAGTTTAGGATTTTAATGCAAGGATCATGAATGGAAACAAACACAAATGCCTTGGATTTGTTCAAAACTTCTCAGTCAACGTGATAGTCATTTTAATCCACTTCTTTTAACGTGGCATGGTAAAATTTCAAACAAACATGAAAAGTTTCTTTTCATTCAAAATTTTAATAAGATCAAACAATTCAATCAATTTTTTTTTAACATTCCAAAATTTAGGAAAAATTTGTGATGTTACATGGATCCACCAATGGCATTGCATGTGTGTTATTGTCATAAACTACATATGGATCAATTGCATGTGTATTCATGTCACAAACCACACATGTATCCATCAATGACATTGCATGTGTGTTCTTTCCATGAACCACATATAGATGAACCAGAATCATTGCATGTGTGTTCTTTCCACAAACCACACATGGATCCACCAGAGTAATTGCACGTGTGTTCATGTCACAATCCACACAGGGATCCACCAGTGTCATTGCATGTGTGTTCTTTTCACAAACCACATATGGATCAAGAAATGTCATTGCATTTGTGTTCTTTCCACAAATCAAATATGGATCCACCAATGTCATTGCATGTATGTTCTTTCCACAAACCACATATTGATCCACTAGAGTCATTGCATGTGTGGTCTTTTGACAAACCACATATGGATCCACCAGAGTCATTGCATGTGTGTTCTTTTCACAAACCACATGGATCAACCAATGCCATTACATGTGTGTTATTTTCATGAACCACATGGATCAACCAGAGTCATTGCATGTGTGTTCTTTTTACTAACAACAACTAGAGTCATTGCATGTGTGTTCTTTTCACAATCCATCTATGGATCCACCAGTGTCATTGCATGTGTGTTCTTCTCATTAACCACAGCTAGAGTCATTGCATGTGTGTTATATTCAGAGACCACACATGGATCCACCAGTGTCATTACATGTGTGTTATTTTTACTAACAACAACTAGAGTCATTTCATGACTATTCTTTTCACATACCACATATGGATCCACCAGTGTCATTGAAATGTGTGTTCTCTTTAGAGACCACACATGGATGCACCAGTGTCATTGCATGTGTGTTCTTTTTACTAACAAAAAATAGAGTCATTAAATGTGTGTTCTTTTCACAATCCACCTATGGATCCACCTGTGTCATTGCATGTGTGTTCTTCTCATTAACCACAGCTAGAGTCATTGCATGTGTGTTCTCTTCAGAGACCACACATGGATCCACCAGTGTCATTGCATCTGTGTTTTTTTAATAACAACAAGTGGAGTCATTTCATGACTATTCTTTTCACATACCATATGGATCCACCAGTGTCATTGAAATGTGTGTTCTCTTCAGAGACCACACATGGATCCACTAGTGTCATTTCATGTGCGTTCTTTTTACTAACAACAACTAGAGTCATTGCATGTGTGTTATTTTCACAATCCACATATGGATCCATCGATGTCATTGCATGTGTGTTCTTCTCATTAATCACAGCCTTAGTCATTGCATGTGTGTTCTTTTCACAGACCACATATGGATCCACCATTGTCATTGAAATGTGTATTCTTTCATTAACCACACATGGAGTCATTTCATGACTATTCTTTTCACAGACCATATATGGATCCACCAAAGTTCATTGCATCTGTGTTCTCTTCACAGACCACACATGGATCCACCAATGTCATTACATGTGGTTCCACCAGTGTCATTGAAATGTGTGTTCTCTCTAGAGACCACACATGGATGCACAGGTGTCATTGCATGTGTGTTCTTTTTACTAACAACAACTAGAGTCATTGCATGTGTGTTCTTTTCACAATCCACCTATGGATCCACCAGTGGCATTGCATGTGTGTTCTTCTCATTAAATAGAGTCATTGAATGTGTGTTCTCTTCAGAGACCACACATGGATCCACCAGTGTCATTGCATGTGTGTTCTTTTTACTAACAACAACTAGAGTCATTGCATGTGTGTTATTTTCACAATCCACATATGGATCCAACAGTGTCATTGCATGTGTGTTGTTTTCCACAAACCACATATGGATCCACCAATGGCATTGCATGTGTGTTGTTGTCATAAACCATAGATGAATCAACCAATGTCATTGCATGTGTGTTCATGTCACAAACCACAGATGGATCCACCAATGTCATTGCATGTGTGTTCTTTCCATGAACCACATATGGATCAACCAGAGTCATTGCATGTGTGTTCTTTCCACAAACCACACATGGATCCACCAGAGTAATTGCATGTGTGTTCATGTCAGAATCCACACATGGATCCACCAATGTCATTGCATGTGTGTTCTTTTCACAAACCACATATGGATCAAGAAATGTCATTGCATGTGTGTTCTTTCCACAAACAAAATATGGATCCACCAATGTCATTGCATGTGTTCTCTTTCCACAAACCACATATGGATCCACTAGAGTCATTGCATGTGTGGTCTTTCACAAACCACATATGGATCCAGCAGAGTCATTGCATGTGTGTTCTTTTAACAAACCAAATGGATCAACCAATGTCATTACATGTGTGTTATTTGCATGAACCACATGGATCAAGCAGAGTCATTGCATGTGTGTTCTTTTTACTAACAACAACTAGAGTCATGGCATGTGTCTTATTTTCACAATACACCTATGGATCCACCAGTGTCATTGCATGTGTGTTCTTCTCATTAACCACAGCTAGAGTCATTGCATGTGTGTTATATTCAGAGACCACACATGGATCCACTAGTGTCATTACATGTGTGTTCTTTTTACTAACAACAACTGGAGTCATTTCATGACTATTCTTTCACATACCACATATGGATCCACCAGTGTCATTGTCGTGGAAATGGCCACGGCAGTCGCTGCCACTGGCAGCGATTGAGTGTTCTGTGAGGAAGAGTTGGCGGCCATCTGCGGTGCGAGATGGGGGCGGATGCACATGGGTTTACCCTAGGGAGGTTTATATATGAGGCACCTCGCTAGGGTTTACAAGCTGTCCCCGAACAAGATAATGATCCGGAGACTTTTGACCTAATCCGACTGGGCCTCTGCTACGCTTCTGGACTTCTAGTCGCCAGTCGATGGGCCTTTCTTTTCTTCATAGTTCAGTCGCCGTCTTTCAGACCCACTCGCCGGCCTTTCAGCCCACTTGGAACGTTCTGCTGGGCATACCCCCTTTGGCATATCCCCATCAGTAGTCCCTGAGGCCATCATTGATGCAGGCGCGGGCGTCCTTTTGGCGTTCAGAGTAGGCGAGCCCAATTTGGGCGTCCAGTCGAGTCGGCGATGGACTCTATTAGAACCGAGGAAGATTTCCCCAGGTTTCCACTCATCACTTCGATGAACATCACCGCCGCCTAGTCGTCGCTTCGGCGAGAGGAAAGACTGGCGGGTGGCGGGTAGACCAAAGGAGTTGGACCGTCAAACCCGGTCAAACTATCTGTTGGAATTTCCAACGGTAACTACGGCGCAATTACCATGAGTAACGGCTATCCCGATTTTGGCGGGTGACGTTTCCCATATAAGGGGAGTGATGGCTTCAGCTCCACAATCCTTCTTCGCATTCTTCATCCTTCCTCATTTGCACTTTCTTCCTGTGTCCTCCCGACTTGTTCTCCCCGCGTCGCGCGATTCCACATCTTACTCGATGGTGCCTCCAAAGGGCTCATGGGGGATATCCAAGTGCACCACGACCCAACTTAGATCCTTCGAGGACGTCGGGGTGCTCCGCAAGGGGAATTGGCGGGTTCCCCCCTCCTCTGAGACCGAGCCGAGGCCGCGACCCGGCGAATGCATCTGCTTCACCAGTCATCTTGAGAGGGGTTTGGGGTTCCCCAGCTCACTCTTCTTCCGCCGCTTCTGCGCGTATTACGCGATCAAGCCGTCGGATCTTGGTCCACATAGTATCGAGCAGCTGGCGATCTTCGTCGCCTTCTACGAATGCTATCTTGGCTGCATGCCATATTTCCCGCTATGGCTGGAGCTTTTTCACGGCCGCATCGGGCGCGAGGCGTCCTGTGGCTTGATGCTGGCCACAGGTGGGGTCACCTTTCAATTGAAGCCGAAGGCCAACTTCGTCAAGCTCCTCCTGCTGAAGAAGGCCGCCAGGGAGTGGAAGAAGAGCTGGTTCTACGTCAAGGAAGCCACTCCCTCCGGCGAGGTGTCTCTTCCCGAGTTCGTCACCGAGAGGAGCGAGCCCCGTCGGTTGGCACCAAAGAAGCTTCCGGAAGATCAGCGGATGGTCGTCGCAGAAATGATGGATCAGATCCAGAAGCTGAAGGACCAGGGGTTGATTTCGATTAACCTCTACAACTTCTGGCTCGGGCGGCGCCTGGTTCCACCGGCGGCTTTACCGCACTAGATGTACGAATACAGCGGGAAGCATGACCCATCCCGAACCAGCAAGGAGTCATGGGATGCCGAGGACTACAAGGCCGCCCTGAAGAAGATCACCGACACGGAGTTCACTGGCGTGGCGGTCAGGGTCGCCCCGTACGCTCAAATGAAGAATGAAGCCCCCACAGTAAGTTCTCTTTCCAATCGCCGCGCCTATACCTCAATTTCAGTCTTCTCGCTTGGTGTTTTTTGACTCGTGGTGGTCCTCAGCTTTTTCAGGTATTGGAGGGTTGGCTCCATCCGCTTGATGAAGAGGTTCCCCAGGAACTGGAGGAAGACTCCGAGGGGGATCCTTCCGACAGCGACGGGGAGGAAGAAGAGGTCCCTCCCCCAACACCTGTGGCTCGCAAGACCCGGATGCAGAGACAACGAGAAGTCGAAGCGAGCCGCAGCCTGGACGAGCTCGAAGAAGGCGACGAGGTCGCCCAGGAGCAAACGTCCCGGCGCACCGCTACACCATCGAAGCCCCCGCGCCGTCCCAAGTCGCCAGTGAAAAAGCCTGTGTCACTGGCCAGGTCGTCGGTGGTGTTCGAGTCGGATGATGATTCCGAGGGCGAAGGATGTCTCGAAGTCTTGCACAAGGCCCCAAGGGACACAGTCCCGACGAAGGGGTTGGAGGGCGAGGATACGGAGGTGGTGGTAGAGGTTCCCCTGGCGGCGATTGCGTCGACGACCTCGGGGGTTCCAAGCCAAGAAGCAGCTGAGGCGATGGCGTCCAAGTCGCCACAACCGTCAAAGGCGGCCGCATCGGAGCCGGAGATCCTGGCGACTGCAGCTTCATCGTCAAGGAAGCCCTCGGTTTCATGGGCTTCAGACGTCTTTGAGAGGGGGCTCAGCCGCAAGCTGGGTCCTGAGTTCGACAAGCCCGCCCATATTAGCACTAGGCTTCGTGTCCTTCCAGTCGCTAAGTAAGTAGCACTTCCTCATCCCAGTTCGCCTTGCTCCATTTGTGTTGCTGTTGTGTTGATTGAAGAGGCTCGTGCAGGTCGAGAGCTAAAAATATTGGTCGCCCTTCGGTGGCTAAGATTCCACCGGCCACCGACATGGGAGAGGGTGACCTACCCAAGAAGAGGAAGGCCTCCGAAGATGTGGCGACCGCCGAGGTCGTGAAGAAGTAGAAGGGGGCACCGACGACGCTGCGACCAGGGGGAGCGCCGCAGAGCCAGTTGCTGCGCCAGTCGCCAAAGAGGTTGCGGCGACGCGATCGGAGCCAACCTTGGCTGTGTCCGAGCCGGAGGCGCCGGTCCCGGCAACCAGCGCCCCCGCCAGTGCGTCGGCGATGTTCCCTCGTTTTATGGCGAAGGGGTTTCCAGGTGTGGCGGACACGCAGTCTCCGTAGAGTCCGGAAATCATGGATGCGGACATCGGGTCTCGCCGCGGGAACCTCCTTCACGATCCCGTCAACTGACGCCGGGGAACTTCACAAGATGCTCGACGCTGCTATTCAGGCATGTCCAGTCCCTGAATTCCTAGTCGCTGAATTTCGGTGGCTAGGAATTGGTTTTATTTTTCTTGCTTCTCCAGTCCCCGAGTTCCTTGTCGCTGAATTTCAGTGGCTGGGAACTGGGTTTTGTTTTGTCAAATGCTTAGGTGAATTCTTTGTTTGCAGGGATTACAGAGGGAGTCGACTGATCGGCAGGCTGCGAGAGAGCGCTTGGAGGGTGACTTGCGCGAAGCACAGGAGGTGAACCAGCGGCTTCAAGAAACTATTGGTGAGTGTCTGCTTCGTCTTTGTTCTCCTCTTTCGGGTTTGAGCTGGTCGTGTATAGCATTCGGATGTATTCTCATGCAGATGCTTTCCCGGCTGAGATCTCCAAGGCCCGTGAGGGGTATGTTCCGGTCGCCGAGCTGGACGCGGCGAATAGGCGAGTAGCCTCTTTGGTCAAGGATTTGGAGGAGGCGAGAGCGGCCTCGATTTCTTCGGAGGAGCGAGCGAAGGCTGCCGTTGCTGTGGCTGAGGAAGAGCGCAAAGCCACGGATTCCATCATCGTGAGGTTTCACCACAAGCAAACTGCCTTGGAGAAGCATGTCAAGGAGAACTGCCGCAAACTCCTTGGTGAGTCTTTGTCTTTGCTTGACCCTTTCGTCTAGTCCCTGCTTTGGGGATTTCATAGTTTCACTGACGCCTGACTTTGCAGCTGTGGTAGGCCAAAGCGACCCGGTTGTGCAGACTTACAACGCCTCGCAGTGCGTGACTGCCGTGGTGAATGCAGCCACGGCCTCGGCGTTGTGCGTCCAAGCGGCTCTCCAGGGCATGTCTCCCACCGAGGTTATCCCTGGGGGGCTGACGGAGGTGTGGCGCTATCTGGAGGAGGTGACCGCCGTTGTGGAGTGGATGACACGCTCGGCGTTCAAACGCGGGGCCGCCACGGCGTTGAGCTTGGGTCTCGCCCATTTCCCCGATGACTTCGATCTTGACGATGTGACGAGTGGCTATCCGTCGGCGACCGGCACGGTGGAGATGTCGGAGGTGCTGAAGCTGACCGCGAAGGCCACTCCTTACGCCGATCGTGTCTTGGCGATGGGGGATCTGCTGCCATATCAGGAGGCGGTGTTGGCGCCTTCCGACCCCGAGCCGGAGTACCGCGACATGAAGTCGGAGCAGCCCTTTCGGTCGTCGTTGTCGAAGTCGTTGACAACATACCCGACGAACCCGTGGCAACCTTTTGTGCGCGTCAAGGGGGGTGGTGTTGCTTTGTCATCAGGGCCTATAGAGTAAACAATGTAATTTTCCAAGTTGTGATGAATGCCAAGTGGCGAATGCTGTAAGATATTTTTGTAATATATGCTACGAGGGGTCGATCTACTCGAGTTTTGATGAGTAATGTATGTTGTGTTTTTCTTATGCAATGTTTTGATTGAGCGAGTCCCCGGGCGCGTCCGCCTTTTAATGGGGTATAACTCGATTGTATACTTTTGTGTATTTGTTTTGTTTACGCGCTGTTTTTATCCCTCGCGTCTTCTGAGTGGCAAGTCCCCGAGCGCGAGTAGGACTGACTTATGAGCGAGTCCCCGGGCGTGGTGCCCGACCGTATTGGTCATGATCCTTTTGCAGGTTGTGAGTGCGTTGTTTGTAAGGCGTCTCCTCCCCTGGCCCGGAGAGCCAGTCGCTTGGCGAGCCCTAGGCAACTCTCTTACTTGGTGTGTTCCCGAGCCGCGTGGGGTTCCCGTTTTGCGGAGTCCCCGTGCGTGGTACTTAACCGTTCGAGTCGCTTTGCGCGAGGGTGGGAGGGACAGATCGCTGTGAGAAGCGTGTGTTGGATGTCTTGGCCCGGCGGGCCAGTCATGCGAGGTGACTCCAATGGTGGCTCCGGGTTGGCGTTTTTCGTGGACGACCCAAGGCCCGGATATTTCCGGTCCCCTTGTGCCGCACTACTTGGCCGTGCCGGTCGCTCGACCAGAGGTTGACTTCCGTAAGTAGCGTATTGCCGGCATGTACGAGTGCGAGTGGCACAAGAATATGGCGAGTGGACACAATTTGGGCGATCTGAATGAATTTCATTATATATTCCGATGGAGTACAGTGTGAGGTTCTAAGTATAGAACTTTCTGAGGAGGTTTACATTCCATGGCCTCCCGACCTCCAATTGGCCATCACCCCGTATGTCGATGAGGTAGTAGGCGTCGTTGCCGAGGACTCGGCCTATGGAAAATGGCCCCTCCCATTGGGGGGAGAGCTTGTGCATGCCCTTCTTGTCTTGGACCAGTCGTAGGACCAGGTCGCCTTCCTGGAAGGTGCGAGTTTGCACCCGGCGGCTGTGATAGCAGCGGAGTCCTTGCTGGTATATGGTGGTGCGGGAGCGAGCCAGGTCGCGTGCCTCGTCGAGTTGATCGATGCTATATTGGCGGGCGATCTCGTTGGCCGCCTCGACATAGTTGGCGACTCGAGGTGAGTCGTGCTCCAGGTCGGTTGGCATTACGGCCTCGGCGCCATATACCATGAAGAAGGGCATGAACCCTATTGATCGGTTGACGAAGGTGCGAATCCCCCATATCACAGAGGGGAGCTCGTCGACCCAGCATCCTGGGATGCGCTCGAGGGGCACCTGTAGTCGCGGCTTGAGCCCGTGGAGGATGCTCTGGTTGGCGCGCTCTGCTTGGCCGTTTGATTCCGGGTGGGCGACTGATGCAAGGTCGAGTCGGATGCCGTGTTCCTCACAGAATTCTGCCATGGCCCCCTTGGCGAAGTTGGTGCCGTTGTCTGTTATGATGCTGTGCGGGTAGCCATACCAATAGATGAGTTCGCGTAGGAACTTGGTGGGCGTTTTGCCGTCACACTTTTTTATCGACTTGGCCTCTACCCATTTGGTGAATTTGTCGACTGCGACCAGGAGGTGGGTGAAACCCGACGGGGCCTTCTTGAATGGGCCTACCATGTCCATGCCCCATACGGCGAATGGCCACGTGATGGGGATTGTCTTGAGTGCCGAGCCAGGGAGGTGCGTCTGGTTGGCGTATTTCTAGCACCGGACGCATCATTGGACGATGTTGGTAGCGTCGGTGTGTGCGGTGAGCCAGTAGAAACCATGCCGCATCCCATGGGTGGTGGAGGGGGCCCAGTCGCCAGCGCTCCAGGTGGTGGTCTTGCGGGGTTGCTCCCGCCTGGCGGCGCGTTCTCGCAGTATTCGCGCTCGGCGGCGCGTGTGGGGGTCGCCCTCGTCGTTGAAATTCAGGACGCGGCCCTGAACGTTGGGGTTCAGGCGGGTCCTGATGAGGCACTGGTGATAGAGTGACAGCTCTCGCGCCGTCTCTCGCTCAAGGCGGTATTTCTCGCGCTCAGCGAGTTCGTTGCGTTGCGCCTCCGCGAGCCGTAGATGGGCTTGCTCCACCTCCGTGGCCGTCGCGGTCGGCGGGATCGGCGTGGAGAACGGATCTGGCGGGGCGGCCATGCTACCCTCCATGTAGATCGCGTTGAAGCGATTGGATCTGGCGCGAAAATCCTCGGGGGATTTCGAGCCGGAATCGGAGTCGAAGATCCCCAGGATGGAGGGGTCCTCGAAGTCCTCGGGGTTGGAGACTCGCGTGATGGAGTCCTCCGGTGAAGCGGCGGTGATGGGTCCGCCGACCGATGCGGGGGTCGTGGAGTCGGCGTCGTCGTTTAGGGCGTCATCGTTGGTGGCGGCGTTAGTCTTGACCGCGTCGCTGGCGGCCGAGTCGTACTCGGTGAAGAGGCTCCTGATGGAGCAGACCTGCTCCTCTAAAAGCAGATCACGGTATGGCGGCGATCCGCCAACGATCACCGTCACGGCTGGGTCGATCGCGCCGGTGAAGCCGAAGAAGAGGTTGATGGAGCCGACCGGCATCACCGCGGCGTGACGCCGGGATGTAACTGCTGGGCAGGACCGATGGCGATCATGCGACCGGTGGTGATTGGCCAATCGACCGGCGAGTAGGGTCTCGCCGCAGAACTCAGGCCAGTCCCGCTATGCCCCACGGTGGGCGCCACTGTCGTGGAAATGGCCACGGCAGTCGCTGCCACTAGCAGCGATTGAGTGTTTTGTGAGGAAGAGTTGGCGGCCATCTGCGGTGCGAGATGGGGGCGGATGCACATGAGTTTACCCAGGTTCGGCTCAGAATGGTAGTGAATAGAGAGAAAGATTCTTCTGATTTTCTTGTTCCTGAAAATATTCTCCCCAGAGGGTAAATACCTACACCTCCTAGATTAGATTATGAGGGAGCGAGTTACAAGGGTGGCGAGCTCGGCGGCTAGGCAGCGAGTCGCTTGAGGGGGTGTATGATGGAACATTAGGTTCCAGGATACCCTAGGGAGGTTTATATATGAGGAACCTCGCTAGGGTTTACAAGCTGTCCCCGAACAAGACAAGGATCCGGAGACTTTTGACCTAATCCGACTAGGCTTCCAGTCGCCAGTTGATGGGCCTTTCCTTTCTTCATAGTTCAGTGGCCGTCTTTTAGACGCACTCGCAGGCCTTTCGGCCCACTTGGAACATTCTGCTGGGCATACCCCCTTTGGCATATCCCCATCAGTCATTGAAATGTGTGTTCTCTTCAGAGACCACACATGGATGCACCAGTGTCATTGCATGTGTGTTCTTTTCACTAACAACAAATAGAGTCATTGAATGTGTGTTCTTTTCACAATCCACCTATGGATCCACCAGTGTCATTGCATGTGTGTTCTTCTCATTAACCACAGCAAGAGTCATTGCATGTGTGTTCTCTTTAGAGACCACACATGGATCCACCAGTGTCATTGCATGTGTGTTCTTTTTACTAATAACAACTGGAGTCATTTCATGACTATTCTTTTCACATACCACATATGGATCCACCAGTGTCATTGAAATGTGTGTTCTCTTCCTAGACCACACATGGATCTACCAGTGTCATTGCATGTGTGTTCTTTTTACTAACCACAACTAGAGTCATTGAATGTGTGTTATTTTCACAATCCACATATGGATCCACCGGTGTCATTGCATGTGTGTTCTTCTCATTAACCACAACCTTAATCATTGCATGTGTGTTCTTTTCACAGACCACATATGGATCCACCATTGTCATTGAAATGTGTATTCTTTCATTAACCACACCAGGAGTCATTTCATGACTATTCTTTTCACAGACCATATATGGATCCACCAGAGTTCATTGCATGTGTGTTCTCTTCACATACCACACATGGATCCACCAGTGTCATTACATGTGGTTCCACCAGTGTCATTGAAATTTGTGTTCTCTTTAGAGACCACACATGGATCCACCAGTGTCATTGCATGTGTGTTCTTTTTACTAACAACAACTAGAGTCATTGCATGTGTGTTCCTTTCACAATCCACCTATGGATCCACCAGTGTCATTGCATGTGTGTTCTTCTCATTAACCACAGCTAGAGTCATTGCATGTGTGTTCTCTTTAGAGACCACACATGGATCCACTAGTGTTATTGTATGTGTGTTCTTTTTACTAACAACAACTAGAGTCATTTCATGACTATTCTTTTCACAGACCACATATGGATCCACCAGTGTCATTGAAATGTGTGTTCTCTACAGAGACCACACATGGATCCACTAGTGTCATTGCATGTGTGTTCTTTTTACTAACAACAACTA
Source organism: Avena eriantha (assembly GCA_910589775.1). NCBI lineage: Eukaryota > Viridiplantae > Streptophyta > Magnoliopsida > Poales > Poaceae > Avena > Avena eriantha. The sequence goes on along the minus strand of OU342746.1, from coordinate 65,484,899 downwards.
AAGTCATTGCATGTGTGTTATTTTCACAACCCACATATGGATCCACCAGTGCCATTGCATGTGTGTTCTTCTCATTAACCATATCTAGAGTCATTGCATGTGTGTTATTTTCACAAACCACATATGGATCCACCATTGTCATTGAAATGTGTATTCTTTCATTAACCACACCTGGATTCATTTCATGACTATTCTTTTCACAGACCATATATGGATCCACCAGAGTTCACTGCATGTGTGTTCTCTTCATAGACCACACATGGATCCGCCGGTGTCATTGCATGTGGTTCCACCAGAGTTCATTGCATGTGTGTTCTTTTCACAATCCACCTATGGATCCACCAGTGTCATTTCATGTGTGTTCTTCTCATTAACCACAGCTAGAGTCATTGCATGTGTGTTCTTTTCACAAACCACATATGGATCCACCAGTGTCATTGAAATGTGTATTATTTTCAACGACAGCCGTTGGCCACAAACAATCGGGACACAGAGCTAACCAGCAACCGCTTCGGTCTTCAAGAAGACCCGATCCCCAATTGTTAGGCATCGTTGGATCGGGGTGCGTGGAAGATAAGGATGTCCTCCACGAAGGCGGTCCACGAGAAGTCTGTTATGTGAACTGTTTGGCAGTGGCAATGATGCTGGGCCTACGTCCTTGCCCTTATCCCCTTAACCTCGGGGCCAAAGCTCAGATCGTGTTCCTTCATCGCCATGGATAGGGAGAGCCCCAAACTCACCTTGCACGAGGCTTAGATGTTCGCCCACTACGACATACTCGCGCCGCCGTTCGCGAGGCTTCCGACCGGCTTCGAGCTCAGCTACACCAGGGTTCCTGTCGTGCCTCTCTTGCGCGACAACGCGTTGGTGAGGCAGATCGAGGAGCACCGCCGCTAGCTGCCGAAGCGGAAGAGGGCAATGGCACGGTACTCGCGCACGAGCGTGTACTGGCGAAAGTTGTTCAAGAAGGAGCGAGCTGCGTTGATTGACCTATGCGGAACCCACCAACGGGAGATCCACCTGGATCTGCACAACCTCGTAGGGAGGCAGCGCTTCTGGGCAGTGCCTGGGCGTACGACCTCCGCCGTTATCGATGCGGCGCGCCGTGAAGAATCCATGAGGAGGAGGAACACTGCTGGGAACGTCGGCATTGATTCCGACACGGAGGAGGCTGGCGGCAACGCGGACAACATCATCGATGATGGAGACTGCGGGAGCGTCATAGTCGATTAGGACCACTTAAGCATAAATTAAATCTATGTATGGTATCTTAATGCCCTCTTTGGATCTGGGTCACTTGAGTCATAGTCGATTATCATCATAATCTATATATGTTGGCCATGTTTTAGTTGTCTTTGTCTTTGAAACTAGTCGAAAATAAAGTTCTCGCGTTCCTAGCATATCGGATGGGACAATACGCTGACTCTGCTCCCAGCACTTGATGGCACAGCCATAATTTGGAGTGCGCCAGAGGAGAAGGGATCGAGCGTGTTGTAATAGTGTACTACTCCTGTCCAGATATAACTAAATTAGTTTTTTTAGATATTTAATAAATGTGTCTATACCCAAAACATGTCTAGATACATGTTTTAGGTTTCTCTATCTTTCAAACTAATCAAAAGTCGTCAAATTCTGAACAAACAAAGTCATTGCGTTCACATCTGATGGGAGAATACGCTGACTCTGCTACTTGATGGCACAACCATAATTCTGGAGTGCGCCAGAGGAGATGGGAATCTAAGGAGATGGGAACTAGTAGCTACGTCCATACGCAGGTAAAAAATTAATGTAATAATATTTAAAAAATTGTAATCTGGTCCACATGACCCCATCATAGACACGTTGCACGCGCCAGATATAAATAAAGACGACACGAGTAGTTTAGTTTCAATGATATAATTCAACATACGACGTTACTGTGTTCGTATCTTTCTTCTCCTCTTATTAGTCTGCTAGCCCATGCTGCATTAAGCATCAGTTGATGAGGATAAAAAAATGATAAAATGGCAAATAAAACAATTTTTAAGCTTACCTTTCATCTGGAGAATCGTACAAAGATGAAATTGGCAGGGATTTATTATTTCTCCTGCAGTTAGCCGAAAGATCCTCAATCACTCCTACAACTTCTTCATATTCTAATACACCTCCATTATTTGCCCTTTCCTCCTTGTTCTGCTTACCCTTTTGTTTCTTTTCACACCCTTTTCTCGTTGGTACCTCCACTTCTTCATAAATTGGATGATTACGTAAGTTTTCCTCCGAGTGCTCATCACCGTTTTCCTCCACCTGCTGCACTTCCTCAAGTTCTTCGTCTTCGCGCTGCTCTTCCTCCAGTTCTAGCTGAGAAGCCTCATTTTCTGCCACCGGGGTGTGACCAGGGACAATATCATGTGTAACTGGGTTTTTGCACAACCTCTTGATATGGACGAATCCGCAACAACGTTTGCATTTCCTTTTCCTAGCTCCTAGCCTTGAACCTTTATCGGTGGAGGCTTCGATCCTTAGCTTTCTAGGCCTCCTAGGTGGCCTCCTAAGAACGGTGGTTGAAGTTTGAACCCTGGATCGACAATCTTCCAATCATTTTCATCGGCCATAGGTGATACGTTTTCTGCATAAGTTGTAGCAAACTTGTCCACGGAGAAATAGTTGTCGACATAGTTCTCTATTTCAGCTCCGCTACCTCTAAGCTTTAAGATGAAGTAAATTGCATGGTGACGTGGCAGACCAGTAATCTGCCACTGCCTGCATGAACAAGTCTTTTTTGCAATGTCTACAGTGTACCTCCGTTCACTTCCACGCTTGTATTCTGCATAAACCTCAACCAATGTTCTGGAACTTCTGACCATCCTCATCTTTATCATTCTCATTGCCCTAGTTCTTGCATTCAGTAACATAACCACCTTTGGAACTATTTTATGGCCTAAACAATTTCTTGCACAAATTCTTTGCCTTAAATCTATCTTCACCATTATGCACTGTCTTATTGCATCCAACAAAATAACAATTCCAAGTGTCTTCATGCCCGAAATCTTATCACTGAAACTCTCTGCCAAATTATTGCAAACAAAATCCACCTTGCTTAACTCACCAAACTTGCTTCTGACCCATAGCTTGTTGTGATGTTCTTCAAGGTATTATTTCACCTTTGGCACTACATACATGTTCTGCAAGTAAGTAGCATGCCTTCTTGGGGTGTATGTGTATGCTGATCGCCACAAGTCCTCTTCAAAGATCTTTCCTTTGAACTTCTTCGTGAAGTTAGTAGCGAGGTGCCGCATGCATTCCCTATGCTCAACCCCAGGAAACACAACATCAACAGCATTCTCAAGACCCTCGCATGCACCGGTGTGTATCACCAAGCCTTCAGGGTGACCAATTACTGCCTATAGTGTCTGAATGAACCATGTCCAGCTTTTATTTGATTCAGCCTCAAGAACAACATAAGCTACGGGTGGAAGCCAATTATGCGCGTACAAAGCACAAGCAGAAGCAACATGTCCCCTGAACTTCCCTGTTAAAGAAGTTGCGTCTATTGCCAAGTATGGCCTACAACCGTCTAGGAACCCCTTCCAGCATGCCTTTGGGCAGACAAAACATCTCCTGAAGCATATCTTATCTGCCTGCTTATACCTGACCCCCCTCGAGACCTTTTCTCTTCCTTTCACAACCTCGTAATCGATGTCAACAGCACTACCAGGTGATGCTTTCTCTACCCGAGCTTTGAAACTTTACAACATATGAAAACTGTTATTCCACTTGCCTTGAATGAAGTCTAGAGCCATCTCCTTCCCATCAAAGACTCTATGGTAAGGAATCAGAATGTTAAACTTTTTGCTAATCTTTGCTCTGAGTTCAGCAGGTCCAATGTTATGATCCTGCCTCACCCAGTCAAGTACAGTACCAGCAATCCACTTGGTAGTCGCCGGTCTAATTTTATCACTTAAAGAAGTATTAGGGTAGTTGTGTTTCTTCGTGTTTACTTTGATCTGCATTCGATAAGAATCCAAATAATTCAGACCTAGTTATCAGCAAAATAAATATGAGAAAGGCTGAAACTAAATGTAGCTATTGCAACCTAAAATGGGTGTCCCACCCGCATTGGAGATGCATGTAGTCTCCATTTACACACATTACTTTCCCTATAGTGCACCCTAAATCTCTTTTGGTCACTCTTTTCAATGATAAATTCGAACCAAACTTTGATTGCATAGGTTGCAACTGCATATCTACAGTCCTCCACATTCTCAAAGACAGTCCCCTCATCAATTGTAGGATTGTCCCTGTCAAAGTGTATCACTGGCCTATCCTCGTCTTTGTCGTCATATCTACATCCCATTTCCACATCTTCACATTCCTCTTCCTCATCAGTCCCATAGTCAGGCTCAAATTTCGAATCAACCAAATATTCCCTACTCTCCATCCTATCAGGGTCAGCAACCATGTCTGGATATGCTTTCTCATCATCATCTGCACCGCCACACATTTCAGTGCCTTCATGCTCGCTTGACAAAGCATCATGCTCAAGGACAAGCTGTATAGACGTCCTGCGGTTACCAACACATATCCTTGCCATCACCATGGGACTAGAAACGCTAATTGGGGTATGTCGAAAAGGAATCATAGTTCTTACCCTTCAATGTGGACGCACAACACCTTCTCCGAGCTCCATACCTCCAAAGGTCTGCACCCTGCTTCCTCTTCCCCTGTTTCGTTGTCCTCTGTGCTCTCCAGACTTGAAGGAGATTCCGTGCTCTCCTGCCGCGCAAGACCCATCTTCGTGTTCTTAAGCCTCACAGGATCCATCTCCGAGTGGGATCTGGATCACCAGCGTCGTTGGGCGCCTAACCCAACAGACGACTCTCGGTTTTCATTTCCAGACGCACCTGGGCGGTGGACGGCGGCAAGGAGACAGGGCAGGGAGGGGAGGGGAGGGAACGTGAGGGGATGGCAGGGTGGGGAGGGTGGGAGGACAACGACCCAAGGGGACGATGAGAGCGGCGCATGACTGAGCGAAGTGGCAGCGGCAGGAGCAGAGGAGCGGAGCGGACCTGATTGCGAAAAAACATGGAAAATTGCACAATAATGTGTTGGTGGGCAGCACCAGCCCTCGAACCTGGGACGCGCACCGTCGAAGGTGGAGGAGGCGGGCCCGCCAATCAGAAAACATGCCACATGTCAACGCACTATGCAGGTAGCACTTCACGGAATGTTTTAGCAGGTCCCACATGTCAGTCTGTTTGATCAAAACTTGCATGCAGTGCATGACTGGTTTACGTGTTAGTTCCAAAAAAATCTCGTTGATCCAAACTTGAAGTGCCAGTTCTGCTTCTTCTCCCTCGTCTCCTCGTCTCCTCGCAGTGGCAGTTCCGCTTCGTCTCCCTCATTTGTTCTCCTCTTCTTCTTCTCCTCGCAGTGGTAGTTCTTCTTTCTTCCTCGATCAAAACATTCCCGCACGTAAGCCATGGCATGTAGCCGGATGAAGAGGAACTGGTCCGATCTCCCAACCGACCCACTTCGCAAGAACACCGACTAGTTGCTGGAGAAAGAGGAGTACATCGACACCTATGCTGCTTTTCGGGAAGTCTGCACTGATTAGCGCCGCACTTTAAAGGTGCCCGGATTCCATCTCAACAACTAGATCATGATAGATCACACACTTCCAAATGTTGGCGACTTCACCTTCCTCAACCTCGCCACTGGTCGTTACTTCAAGACGAATCTAATGGACGTCCATCGTAGGTTCACACTCACATCCGATATATATAACATTCATTTATTGGTATTTTCCATTGTAAACATCTTAGTGCTAACTAATGGCCTCTTCTTCCAAAAGATTCTACTCCGTCGGTGTTTCTCGTGGCATCATCGTGCTTGCTTAGAGGGTGGAGCCATACCAGATTCGGCTTCTAAACCCAATCACTCATAAGTCTAACACTGAGTTTCAAGCACATATACCATTTGATCTTCTGCAAACTATCGTCATGACGAAGTCCCCGATGATGGTGTTCGTTTGCACTGATTATCCAGATCATGTTGCATGGCCGATGAGAGCACCCCAACATGGAAAATGAATGAATCATTTGGAGAAGGATTGTATTCGCCACCTCCTGATACGCTTCTGGACTGCATGACGGTATTCCGAGGGGAAGTATATGCATTACTTGAGAATGGAGACATCTTGTCGACCAACATCCAGTTAGAGTAGCGCGCGAGCACTATCACGATGGCCAAAATAATTTCAGCCCCAGTCTTTGAATAGGTATGCGGAACCTACAAGTTTTACCTTGTGGAGTCAGATGGTGATCTGCTTCTTGTGTTGAACGAGGATTTCGCCAAAGGGCAACTGTTGTTGTTGTACCGGGTGGACACGGAGAACCGCTCTCTCAAGGCCATCGGTGACATTGGAAGTCGTGCCCTCTTCATTGATTACAATCGGTCTATCTCCATTTACACCAGGTTACACCCCACAGTCAAACTTGGTTGCATATACTACAGGAATTATATCAGAGTCGCGATTGCATTAAACTGAATCCCAAGTATTGCATAGCCTTACTTTTGAACCCCACCGAAGCTTGTTCCTCTAGCCTATGAACCATTACTACAGGAGTTGATTGAGCCATGTGAGTCGTAGAATTGCATGTGTAGGGTTTGTGAGTGTCTGATGGATAACGAGGTACCTAAACAACTTAACCTGAGTAGTAATGGGATAACTAATGAAAGAGGCACCTATGGGCAATATCTGTTATTTGGTTTTTCATGCTCACTTGTGTCCCATAGGACCCCGAGTACTTGATTCCTGTTCCTTGACTATTCGCACTATCCACATACGGGAGACTCTATGAATCCCCCTTTGCCTGAGCTTGATTTGCACTTTATTTCTTGGGGCCACAAAGTAGTTTGGGGCTTTATTACTATCTTGTACTTATGCCATGTTTTACCGCTTTATTCATAATTGTGTGTGGAGCACCTGTACTGTTTAGGAATTGTGGAGTGTTTTCGCGGTATCGACAAGCCTAGTCACACTTTCGGGTTCCCAATCGTTTATAGCCATTGGCGCAAACCTTGGGTCCGTCTCGGAGTCGGCCAACTTCATTGTGTGTAGCTTAATGGGGTGGCCCCCTGAAATAATTTATGAATCATGTGAATGCTTTGTCGTGAGGCCTCGTTGCGTGTTATTTGGTTCTTCCCGAGGTTAATTGTGTGTGTGTTGCTATTTGTGCACCCCTACAGGGTAAATCTTTCTAAAAGCCGTGTCCGCGGTTATGGATGACTTGGAGCACATTTTCTCGATCATAGACAAGTATAACTAAAGTACTGTCTTTAATTTGACTAAATATCTGACTAGTAATTAGTGCAATATTCATGAAATGATTGATAAAACTGCCAACAGATGGGTTGTTCGTCCGCTTTCTCGTGGGTAAGCGAGAAGGAGGATGGATCTATTACTTAATACTGTTATAACTGTTGGTTCTAATTAACGGACATCTGTCTATCATTGGTTAGGCAGATGGTTAGGGAGTATCTATAGACTTGTTAGTTATTATCTTTTCCTGCAATTGCGTCACCCCAGGTATATGTCCCCTTTAGAGGCATAAAGACTTGCTGAGTACCCCTAGGGTCTCACACGATAAATTGTTTGATTCAGATGAACAGGTGTATTCGCAAGATGGATACTGGGTGGAGGAAACAGATGATGTTGGCAACAATCACTCGGTGTAGAGATTCCGGGGATGGGGATCCGTGAGATCTGTGGGCGGGATGTGCTTATTTATGTGGCATCTTATGTCGATTTGCTTCTTATCCGTACTCAGATCTTGTTTCCCGCTTCCGCTTGATACCCTGTTGATTGATGTATGAGGAGCTATCCTAAACTATTATCTCTATCTAGGATATTTGGATCTTGCTGTATGGCGTTGCAAAATTTCTATTTCTTTTAGATGGTATGGCTCTGAGAACTGTTGTAAGGTAGCTTGCATACATACTCACTTGTGTATGTATTTGATCTCTTCGCATGTCGCCTACGCCGCTCGCTCTTGTCCCGATGTTCTTGGAAGTGGTTAGGGCGGTCAACGGGCCTACACGTGGGTGGCCCTGGGCCCCCGCTGTAAAATCCCTTATCCACTTTTGGTTCATCCAGGCTTGAACTTAGAGTGTAGGGTCTCGAGGTAGTTACAATTGGTATTAGAGCCATTCCACCCTTCAGGGTCTCAGCCAAAATGGTCGTTGTCAGTCTAGCAAATATTTTGGTAGCTATGTATACTAGGGAAAAACAAAACGCAAGAGTAGGACTGCTTCCATTTTTCTTCTTACCCACCCACCCTTTTTCTGGTAAGGAAGTGTAACGTTTTCAATCCTCTTAAAAAAAATTCAAACTAGGGTTCACGTGTTCTGGGTTCCGTAGTACCATAGGTTGTGTGAGTGTGTGTGTGTGGGTAATTCTTTGTCTATCTGTTGCGTCCAACTTGTTGTCGCTATCTGCCTTTTGGTTATCAACTGTTGGTACATTCCATACCGATAGGCTTTTCTAAACCGACGAGATCTATCTGATTCGTTGTAAACCGACACGATCTGTCTTACTCTTTGTTATCCGACGCTATCTTATTAGGGGTGTTTGTTTTCCATAGTTGCTAATATTTAGGTTCATCTTAAGAAGGAAGAGAGTTGGGATATGTGTTTTACTTATTCATGTGCGGAGTAATGCTTTGAGTACGGAATGGAGTCGCGACCATACCACTACTTTTATCATTCGCTCTTGTATATTGAATTGGTAGAGTTACTAATCTTGATTCTTTAAGTGGTTTTGCGTATGTAGTGGTATTTTAATGCCGAAATTTGCGGAAATTTTTTCTTTGATAGCTTTGTGTACCACACTGCTTGTTCAGTCGTGTGCGATATGCTTACTATCGTCTAGGTGCTTTGGACTTTGTTGATATTTTAATATCACCTCAGTAAATTGTATCCTTTAATCTGGGTTAATTCCATTTTGGTACTATTTTGGATTATTATTATTCTCCATTATGGTACTAACTTGAGTTTTATATCAATCACAGGATGGCACCACCACGCCGCACTGAGGATGACATACCACCTGACCTGGGAGCTGCATTGGCAAGTATTGCTATTGCCTTGGGCACAATGCAACAGAACCAACAACGCTTTGAAGAAAGTGTCAGGAGGAATGAGTTTGCCCCGCTACCTCCACCTCCCAAGCGAGGAGACATCAAGGACTTTCTGAAGTTTAACCCGCGCCACTTTGAGGTGTCTGATCAGCCACAGGATGCTGATGATTGGCTTCGTGGGATGTCAAGGTTGCTGATGACTGCTGATGTTCCTGAACAAGAATGGGTAAAATGCGCCACTCACCTTCTGAAAGGAGACGCAGCTCTATGGTGGGAGAATTACCTGAAGGCAAACCACTCTGGTTTTCAGCCTACTTGGGAGCAATTCGCTGGGGCTTTCAAAGAGCAATACCTGTCAGAAATTGTCATGGAGAGGATGAAGGAGGTGTTTCTCAACCTCAAGCAGGGCAATGACAATGTCGACACCTATATCAGAAACTTCATGAACCTTTCTCGGTATGGTGGTGATGAGATATCTGATGACAAGAAGAAACAAAAGAGGTTCAGGCAAGGGCTCAATGCATCTATCAAATATGCAATCACTCATGCAAGGCCGGAGTCTTTTCTGGAACTCCAACATACAGCTCTACAGGAAGAAGCCAGTAGGCAAGTGTTTGAGGAGTCCAAGAAACACAGTCGTGACGCAGCAAGCTCTTCAGCTATGACAACTCCTTCTAAGCGCCGCGTGTGGGTTCCTAATACCGCACCGCCGCTCCCGGCTCCACCAAGACCTCCAAGCTACGTGGCAAGGCCACCAAACTCCTTCAACGCTGCTCCTAGGGGATACAACCACAACTACCCTAGAGCGCCTGGCGGAGTCCCTGGCTACTTTGCTCCACGTCCGTTTGGTGCTTGCTACACTTGCGGGAACACTGGGCATCAGCAATGGAATTGTCCTATGAACAACAAAGCTCTTCCTCCTCCACCTCCAAGACCTACTTCAACAACTGCGGCTCGCACACCTGCACCACGGGCTCTCAACATCAACACCAAGCCCGGGTCCACTGTTGCTCGTGCCAACTGTGTCAACGTCGCTCAAGCCGAGCATGCACCTGGAGTTGTGATGGGTACGCTTCCCGTTAACTCAGTCCCTGCACGAGTTTTATTCGATTCTGGTGCATCGCATTCTTTTGTCTCTACAAGTTTTGCTGATGAGAATGGGTTACCTATGGATCCTCTCCCTAAACGTTTAATGGTTCTCTCGCCCGGAGCACCTATGGCATCTTCCAAGATCAGTCATGGCAATCAAATTCTAATTGGTGGTTCTTCATTTTTGGCTTCCTTAATCATTCTCGGTAACTCTGACATTGATGTCATCTTGGGCATGGATTGGTTAACAGCAAATGCATCTGTGATCGATTGTGTTGAGCGCTCGGTTTCTCTAAAGATTCCTGAAGGCCATATAGTCTATTCTCCAAGTCTGACTCCTGCAATTCAGCTCTTCTCTTTGTCTGCTCTGAATGATGATGCTATGGATGCTATTCAGAGTGTTCCGGTAGTCTGTGAGTTCCCAGATGTTTTTCCTGAAGAGTTACCAGGTATGCCTCCTGACCGAGAGGTCGAGTTTGTGATTGAGCTTGAACCGGGTACCGCTCCTATCTCCAAGCGGCCTTATAAAATGGGTCATGCTAAGTTGGCTGAACTCAAACGTCAGCTTGATGAACAAGAGAAGTTGGGTTTCATTTAGCACAACACTTCTTCTTGGGGTAGCCCAACCATCTTCGTGAAGAAGCGAGACCACACTGATAGACTTTGTGTTGACTATCGGGCTCTCAATGCTAATACCATCAAGAACAAATATCCCCTTCTGCGGATTAATGATCTCTTCGATCAGCTAGCTAGAGCTGTGGTATTCTCTAAGCTTGACTTGAGAAGTGGATATCATCAAATCAAGATTCACAAGGAAGATGTTCCCAAAACAGCTTTCACCCGCTATGGCCTGTACGAGTACACGGTCATGTCCTTCGGTCTCACCAACGCACCTGCCACCTTCTCGAGACTTATGAACTCGGTTTTCATGGAGTATCTTGATAAGTTCATCGTGGTCTATCTGGATGACATTCTAGTCTATTCTAAGTCAAAGGAAGAACATGAAGAACACCTTCGGTGTGTCCTAAACAAGCTTCGTGAGAACCGCCTTTATGCAAAGTTCTCAAAGTGTGAGTTCTGGCTACCACAAGTCACCTATCTTAGTCACGTCATATCTGCTAAGGGCATTGCCGTCAACCCAGAAACTGTTCGGACAATTGTTGAGTGGCTTCCACCCAAAAATGTCAAAGAAGTCCGGAGTTTCCTTGGATTGGCTAGTTATTACCGTCGGTTCGTTCAGAACTTCTCAAAACTTGCGAAGCCTCTTACTAATCTCCTCAAGAAAGGGAAGAAATTTCTTTGGTCACCGGCGTGTCAAGCAAGCTTTGAAACTCTCAAGGAAAAGCTTACCTCCACACCTGTCTTGATTCCTCTAGATACATCAAAACCGTTTCAGATCTTTTGTGATGCCTCTCTCCAAGGACTTGGCCCGGTCCTCTTGCAAGATAAGCAAGTCGTTGCTTATGCTTCTCGTCAGTTGAAAACTCATGAGCTCAACTATCCAACACATGATCTTGAACTTGCAGCGGTTGTCTTCGCTCTGAACGTTTAGAGGCACTACTTGCTTGGAAACCGTTGTGAGATCTTTTCTGACCACAAAAGACTGAAGTATATCTTCACTCAGCTAGACCTCAACCTTCGCCAAAGGAGATGGATTGAAACCATCAATGACTTTTGATCTTTCGATCAACCACACTCCAGGCAAAGCAAATGTGATGGCCGATGCCCTCAGTCGTAAGGCATACGTGAACAACCTCATGGTGGAAGAACAACAACCTCTCTTGTGCGAGGAATTCCGCCAGCTCCACCTTGAGATTGTGCCTCAAGGGTATCTTCTGAATCTTTTGGCAACCCCTCTCTTGGAAGAAAAAGTTCGATCCATTCAACTTGGTGATCCTTACACTAAAAACATCATCTCCAAGATTCAGCTTCCGAAGTATGAACCTTTCCACCTTGACGATTTAAGCACCGGCTGTTCGTTCCGAAGTATCCGGGTTTGAGAGAGCAAGTTCTTAAAGAAGCTCATGATTCTGTTCTTTCTATCCACCCTGGCAGCACTAAGATGTACATGGACCTGAAAACACAATATTGGTGGCCTGGATTGAAACGATATTGTGCCAAGTATGTCTCCGAGTGTGATGTCAGCCGCAGAGTGAAAGCTTTTCATCAAAAACCTTCTGGCCTTCTTCAGCCATTGAAGCCTCTGGAATGGAAATGGGAGAAAGTAGACATGGACTTCATAACTAGGTTTCCAAGGTCGCAGAAAGGCAACAATGCAATCTTTGTTGTCATTGACAGGCTTTCTAAGTGTCTCACTTCTTCCCCGTCAAGGAAACAATTTCGGCAATTCAGTTGGCTGAGCTCTATATCAACAGAATTGTCTCTCTGTATGGGGTTCCTCTTGAGATCAGCTCAGACCGTGGAAGCATCTTCACTTCCAAGTTTTGGGGAAGTTTCCAAAATGCTTTGGGAACAAAGTTGAACTTCAGCACAGCTTACCACCCTCAGTCACAAGGGCAAGTTGAAAGGATCAATCAGATTCTGGAAGATATGCCCCGTGCTTGCGTCATCTCTTTCGGCATGAAGTGGGAAGAATGCCTTCCTTATGCTGAGTTCTCTTACAACAATAGCTTCCAGAAGAGTCTAAAGATGGAACCATTTGAGGTTCTCTATGGCCGCAAATGCAGAACTTCGATTGGTTGGTCGAGCGTAGGTGAAAGAACATTGTTTGGCCCCGACATTGTAACTCAAGCGGAGGAGAAGGTTCACATCATTCTCGAAAACCTGAAGGTTGCTCAAAGTCGCCAGAAGAGCAACTACGACAGAAAGCACACGGACATGGAGTATGTCCCTGGTGATCTCGTTTACCTTCGTGTCACTCCCATGAGAGGCACGCACCGGTTTGGTATCAAAGGGAAGCTGGCTCCTAGATACATCGGTCCTTTCAAAGTTCGTGGAAGAAGAGGAGAAGTCGCTTATGCTCTTGAGCTCCCTAAAAAACTCAAGGTCCATGATGTTTTCCGTATCTCTCAACTCAAGAAGTGCTTCAAGGATCCCGGCAGGACCGTGGACCATGAGCTCATCAATCTCCAAGAAGATTTGTCTTATCAAGAACACCCCACAAAAATCCTAGAAGTCACAAAAAGGAAGACTCGCAACAAGTCTATCAAGTTCTGCAAGGTGCAGTGGTCGCACCATTCCGTTGATGAAGCCACTTGGGAACGCGAGGATGAGCTCCGTGCCAAGTACCCTACCCTCTTCGTGTCTTCTTCTTCTTCCTAGAATCTCGGGGCGAGATTCCGGTTTAGTGGGGGAGAGTTGTAGCATCCCATCTGTCTAACATCTGTAATGCTACATGGTCTAATAATAAAATGCTACCTTCCTACATATAGTTGTTGCATCATAATTATATCATGCTCATGTCACCATGCCACATTGCATATGAGCATCATATAAAACCCCTTTCATTTGGTTCTTCTCTCATATGCATTTGTATCTCTTGTATTTGCCTCTTGAGATATTGTATTGCTTCTTGATAAATTGTTTCATGCCCAAGTTGATTTGGGGGCATATCTTTTATTCTTCCACCACCTTTCTTTTTTGGCTCCATCTAAATTCCACTATCCCAATTATTATGAGCAATTGTAATTCTCTTTGGTATTCTAATTCTAGCTCATATGTGTTGGGATGGGTCCTCTCTTGTAACCATGCTTCCATACTTGTTATAAGATTGTTTTCACAATATTACTGTGGGAGTTACATGACCACCTTGGCATGCTAAGTGTGTGGTTTCCTTTTATCTTCTTCTCTTGACTTTATTTAAGTTTGTGTGGATATTTAAACCAACGAGGCCATATGAACCATAGTGGCTCACCCACACTATACTTGGTATTTTACCTTAAATATACCCTCTTTCTTAATACAATCATGAGAATAAGCTTTGTGGTTTTCTTACATGACTTTGGGGCAATGGTATGGAATAAGTAGTGTTTTCGCTACCACATTAGGCATGAATGCATAGCCATGCAATGGTGTTTTCTATTTTCCCTTTTTAATTCTCTTGTCTCTTCTTATGGATTTGTGAGGTCATGTTCATATATGAGACCAAACAAAATCCTATCTAGCTACATCGTGTGTGCATGTATACACATGCACACACATTCTCTCCCTTTTTCTAGTGCAGGACGATCCATGCAAGTGTGTGTAGTTTACACGACATGCATGCGCATGTTGGTGCCTAGCTACATGCCATACACCGTACCTCTCCTACTCTAAAGCCAACCGACGCTCCATCGATCAACCCCAGCTGCACCGGATCCCCTCTCTTCCTGAACCTGACCTTGCCTCTCTAGTTCAGAACCTATTCTAGGAACTACCCGGCTGCACCGAACCAGCGCTCTAGGTCCTTGGTGCGGTCGAGTAGCAGCAGGGAAGCCGCACCTGCCCTTCTCCAACCTGATCAAACCCAGCTAACCTAGCAGCAGCAAGGAAGACAGCACCACGCGCGCACTGCACGACCGCCCCTGGCCCTCCTTGCGCGCCAGCCCTCTCCCTGCACTTGGGACCGGCTCTGCCGATCGGCGCCACCACCCAACGCCCGCACCTGGTTCCCTCCTCGTCGATCCTCCCCTAGTGGTATGGTTCAAACAACAGAGGGAAACCATCCTGACCGCAACGCTCCCCTCTCTAGCTGGCCCGGCACCTGTTTTTCTTCTTCCTGGTCTCAAGCACGTGAGCTCCTTTTCCTCACGCGTGACCCCCTCTCTCTCCCTGTGCTTAAAGCAGGCAACAACAGCTGGCAATCCCAGCCATCCCCAACCACTCCTGCCAGATCACATCACCCTATTCCCCTTCCTCCTCCACTTTTCTCCACGCCAAGCGCGTTGCCGCCATGTCCCTGTCGCCATGCCACCGCCCTGCTGCCGTCGTCGTTGTGCCACTCATCTAGGAGCCGTGCCAGGAGCCAGAGGGTACGGTACACGGAGCGAGGAGGAGCCGCACGCCGTCATCGGCTGCCACCATCTCAGACATCTCTCGTGTCGCCGTGATCACCGCCGCGCGCCGGCCGCAACTGTCGCCTCTCTGTTGTCACCGTCCACCCTGAACCCGGGGCCAAGGTGAGGGTCCTCGACCCGCTCCCTTTATCCAGCATCCTCCCCGCCGCCGGTGGCTCGCCACCGTTGCCGGAGTCGCCACGTGCATGTCGCCCTGCCGCTCGCCAGCCACTCGCCGCGCGCACGTCTCAGCCACAGCTGCGCATAGTAGCAACAGCAGCGCACACGCAGGCTGTTTCCTGCCCTGTTCCCTTCATGTTTCTGGCGACCCTCCTCCTCTTCCGGTGGGGATCACAACATGGTTTCCCTTCTTGGTTGATCCAGCTGCCTAACGCCGCAAATCGTGCTTGATTTGGAGAAGCACAAGTGAAGAGATCTTCTCGCGAAGTCTCTAGAAAACCTCTTTTTAACTGCATCTCGTCCGTCAGTCGCGGTCACCGTTTTCGTCTCTGAATCTCGTCGATTTCCGGCGCACACAGTCTCCCGACGAAGAAACTTTGTACAAGGAAAGTGTAGAGCGAAGCGAGATATCCATCTTTCATTTTTGCGGTTTTGCAAAAATCCGCATCGTTTGCTCGCCAGCTTCCTATAAAAATTGGATCAGATAACAAGTTTTTGCTGTCTCAACTCTTGATCGGGAAGAAAACACTCAGATCCAACTAATGATTTGCAGTTTAGTCCCTGCTTCTTTTGCCCCTCAACCGGTGTCCTCCTAGGCCCACCTATCATCCACGGTTCTGCTACCATAGGCCCAGTCATCCCATCAGCTTCCTTGGCCCACCCGTCAGAACCTGTAGCTAGGTTTTCCCCGGTACAAAACGTTCCTAGAACATTTTCCAAATAATAAAATTCCAGAAATTTATTTAATACCAATAAATTCATATCTTTTTATATTATTCGAATTTAACAAAATTTCCAAGATGAAAAGTGATTCAAATTCAAATACGCTTTCAAATATAAATTCAAATTTGACCAGAGTTAACCCTAACTAGTCAAACTTGTGACATTTGACCCTGTTTTGAATCTTTTGCATTAACTAATATTTTAAATCCATATTTTCAAATTTGACATGTGATATATATTTTCTGATCAGAAAAACGCCAGGAATTCAAATATGCTATGCAAAATAATTTTTTTGAGCAATTTAAAATTTCGAAATTATTAAAATGTCAATTAATGCTTTATCTTAAATAAATCATAACTCTTTTTCCGTATTTCCAAATTTGACAAATAATATGTCTAAATCGATCAGTGCGACGAGCCCATTCTGTTTATGCATTTCATGATATGAATTGAAGCATGAATCATGTAAATGTTAATTATACAGTAATGTTTTTGGGAGCAAAACATGACTAAAAGCCTAATAAAATGCTTTATTCTTGTACCCCACACCTCCCCCATGCCATGCTATGTTATGCCATGTAAATTGTGCATCATTCATCATGGCATTCTTGGTTTCTTGTCGCATTTTATTCATATGCTTGCGCACTTTATTTATAATTGGCCCTTTTTTTGGTTCTTTTCAAATAGACGCCGAGCAGGGGAATTATCAAGAATCCCAGGAGTACTACCCAGATCCATCTCTCGCTTCAACTGAACTACCAGGCAAGCTCTACCACATGCTTGCATACATATAGTACCTATTGCTTCTATCTTATTCTTGCATCATTGAGTCGCGATTGCATTAAACTGAATCCCAAGTATTGCATAGCCTTACTTTTGAACCCCACTGAAGCTTGTTCCTCCAGCCAGTGAACCATTACTACAGGAGTTGTTTGAGCCATGCGAGTCGTAGAATTGCATGTGTAGGGTTTGTGAGTATCTGATGGATAACGTGGTACCTAAACAACTTAACCTGAGTAGTAATGGGATAATTAATGAAAGAGGCACCAGTGGGCAATATCTGTTATTTGGTTCTTTATGCTCACTTGTGTCCCGTAGGACCCCGAGTACTTGATTCCT